>JAODKF010000126.1:24011004-24029853 GCA_026779585.1 Mormyrus proboscirostris
TGTGTGTGTGTGTGTGTGTGTGTGTATGTATATATATATATATATATATATATATATCTTTTTTTAATTTTTTTAAATTGTATCTGATCACTAGTAGATAATAATCATTCAGTATGTTTTAGCAGGTGTAATACTATAATTAGTGTACATGTGCATATGACGCATAGCATTACTCACTGAGTTCTAGTGATAAATCACACAGCTGGCAATAACAGTCCAGAGATATTAATGTATAGACTAGGTACCTGTTCACAAAATGATGCAGGCCCAGTGAGGCACCAGTATACCACAATGATTAGGTTCCTCTTGGTCACCACATACGGGTGTTTATCCCATCACTGTAGATGCATACTGCTGTGGGTCCCGTTGTTATTCTGTCCTAATAAGACTTTTCTGATGTTTCAGCCTTTGGCTTCTGTTGGGCTTGGAGCAATATAGTATTTTTGGATTTCTGTGTACATGTTTATTCAATTCAGTGCTTTGTCTTTATTATAATATAACAGTTTACTATATATATTATATAATACAGTTTTTTATTATTACTACTGCTGCTACTAGTAATATTCTATTACTAATGGCTAGTGAGCAGGTCAGGGAATTGCTGGGAAAGTGTAATTATCACGAGATCCAAATGGGAAATTAGGCCAATGTTAATGTGGACTGGGAGCACTGAAGGCTTGGATGCCTGTGTGCATCATAGATTTCATACATTTTTCTGCCGAAATGTAAGTCTTTAGTTTTCAGCCTAATCAGTATTTATCCCAGTGGTGCAATTCCTGACATGCTCTGGGGCGATCCTTTAATAATCATATTTGATGGATGGAAGCTGAACAGCCATAAGTGTTTCATATTGTCAGGCTTGGATTTCTGCAGTGCTTCTAAGTATGCATGTATGTGACCTAAATATTACCCATATGTCACAGAGGACAGTGTGTGTGGTGTATGTGAAGGCCATTTGTAGAACACAGCTTCATATCATCTGAATGAAGAAAATAAGGTTACAGCATGAATGTTACACAGTTAGGTAATATTGGGGGAGGGGTTTGTACATTCCATCTATAATTACTGCTGGATAAAATGAGTATTAATGTACTTTTTTGGGGAAAAACAAGTTATTCATGCTCTGGTACACATTATTATCAATGTAGTAAAACTGAAGAAGAGCTTAACACCCAAGGAGGATGTCAGCAGTATTTGTAAGGCTTGAGTAACTGTGATCGCTGATAGTTGTATTTGTTTTATTCTGGTTTTAATGTTATGGAGACTATTCTTAGAAATGACAGTCATCCAAGAACTTCCCAGCGTGCCAGTTTCCACTTCTCCTCCTCTAGGGCTGTTAGTTGTGTTCTCTCTATTTTTAACATGAACTGAAAAAAACAAGTAGAAAAGAAAAAATCTGAAAAAGAAGAATCTGAAACGCTTATTCGATGTAAAATAAACTCTCTGTGTGATAAATATAGCCCTCTGTATGAAATGCTTGTGAGAGTCAGATTGTATTCCCAGTGGCACTGAGCATGCATCCCAGGATCTGGGAGGGGTTTGGAAGGTGAGCTTCGGAGGGAAGTCACATTCATGTGTCGTGTTTAGATTTCTGTCAGAGCAGCCTTTCATTATCAGCATTTATTCTATGTAGCAGTCCATCTCCCGGCTTGGCTTTCTATAACAGTGATGTTATGCGCTCTAAAACGTCTTACAGCTGCTAAGAGGACCGCGGTGGCAGGGCATGCATTCATTGTATTTTGGTGTGTACTTGCAGCATTACAGCTTTTGATTATAGTTTTATGAAGGATGGGTAGTGTTGAGTCTATTCATAAATTTTTGTTTGTGCTGATGGGACCATTTTTAAAATCCCAACTGAAATTGAAACGTGTTTGTTTCAGGTTCATGCCAAATTCCGCTATCCGTTCTACTATGAGATGTGCTGGTATGTCGTGGAGAGATATGTGCACTGCTTGACTAAACGGTCTCATCTAAGCAGCGAGTTCCGGAGGGAATCTATGTTAATTGGTAAGCGAATGCCGATAACAGAAGCAAAAGCCCTCAAGTATTTGTTAAAAAACAAAATCTGTGCAGTTTTTTTCTGGGGTAAAAACATGACAAAATCCATTTTTTTAATTTTCACATGTAAAACCATATTTATATTTCTGGTTAGAAAAATACATCACCATCCTATGAAGAGTAAATTGACATTATGCTGCATTCTGCATAATGCAGCATTTTTCATGATGATAAATATCATTTTAGGTATATCATTTAGTCATCCAGATACGTAAAAACACAATATAGCTACACGAAAAACAGGGAAAGAGAGCTATATTCACTTTTACCTTCTGAGTGTATTGCGTTGTTGCTGACCATCACTGTTTAATTAGAGCTATTTAGGTGGTTATATATTGTAGTCTAGTGTTCATATGTTTAATTATTTTGTTACACAAGAGATGTTAAATTATTTACTGTTACTTCCATGGGGTGGCAGCATTTCACATCTCTTGGAACAGCATAATGAAATTCATGCGAAATCAATGGAGGAGACTCATTCTCAAAGTATTTTATCCAAAGAGTGTCCCATTTTCCATTCATGAAACCTGAAAATTTTATGAAAGTCTGTGTTGTACAACATAGGGAACGGGAACATTAATTTGGTATTGGGTTCCCTGGAGGCATAATTTGTCTGCCTCTGTCTGCTACTGTTCTTTTTCCTCCTTCCCTTTCTTCGCTCTCTCTCTCTTTCTTCCTCATAATTTTCTTCTCTTGCTCTCCCTCTTTTTTATCTATTCTCTCATTATTCCGCCTATTTCTCTGTTTTCCCTGCTGCTCCTCAGATGCAGATAGGAAGCTGAGTACTGAGAGCTTCTCCTCCGACTCGAGGCTTGACATGGAAGAGGACTCTTGCGAGACACAGCTGCAGGATGAGCGGCATGGCCGTCCCCCAAGACAGGCCCACACAAATGACTCCGATGACACTCCCACTAACCCAGTAGACCTGCCCAGGACCCCTACAGGGTCGCCCGTGCCAGAACCCCCAAGTAAATGGACCCACCTAACTGAATTTGAACTTAAGGGGCTAAAGGCTCTTGTAGAAAAGCTGGAGTCCCTTCCTGAAAACAAGAAGTGTGCTCCAGAAGGCATTGAGGACCCGCAGGGTTTACTGGAGGACATGAAGGTCAGCCACACTTCATTCTTCTCCTTGTTTTACTTTTGCCTAATGGTTTTTTTCTTTGGAGTCTACAGACAGGATAATGGATGTCACCTACATCAGTAACCAATGACCTAACCAGTTTTCTCTGCAAACAGATCACTGTAAATAATCCTCCTGGGATACTGTACAGGCACACCTTAATGTGATATATTTTAACCACATTTAATCAACCACCTTGTTTGCCTTTTTCTTGCAAAACCTTCCTCCTGTGCTTTGCTTTTAATAGAACTGGCTGATTTATTTTGGGTTCTGGTGAAACCAGTTCATGCAAAATGCTTACAAGCTTGAAAATTGTACGGTATTCTGTCATACTGCAGTGTCTGCATCTTTAATTCAGAAACGATAGGACAAGCCTTTGGTATTTGGAGGAATCCTGACTTTTGCTGTTCATTGCCAATGGCCATATTAGCATACAGTCACTTGCAGCCAAGGGAAGATTAAAGAACCAAACTGTGTCAGTCAGTAAGGGACAGCATCAAGTGGATTATATCATCAGTCAATGCTGCCTACCTTTTGTTTCTAAAATGACCTTTCTAATATCCTGTTGATGGAAGGGTGTAAACTTTACACAGTTTTCATTTACTTCATGTGTGTCAGTCTCATCTAAGCGAAGACCTGACTGCATCAAGGGCGATTTAATTAAGGATAGAAGTGAGGGATTCATTCATTACTGAAGCCTAAATTAGTGCCCCTGTGCTATGACACAGGATGGTTTTGATGCAGCTGTTGGATTGTTTGTACTAGAAGAGGATCTTTCAGTCTGTAACCCTGAGTTGACCTTCATCACATACCCCTATTGCCTGCCAGGTTGTCCTGAAGGAGCATGCTGACGATGACCCGGAGCTGGCCTTGACTGGCGTGCCCATTGTCTGCTGGCCCAAGAAGTCCAAGGTATGAGAAAAATCTAGCTAACTTTTTTTATTTTTTTTAAGAGTAGGATATTTCATTGGTCTACATTCAGTCATTTGTAAAGGAAGAGAACAGTTCCTTTCCTGTGCCGCGTCAGTGGGAATGTACACCAGAATGTTTGTGTTCTTGTTCCTGAAACATAGAGAGGTAGAGTAAGATGGCAGCTGCCAGGAATAGGTGGAGAGCTCTCTTTCACAGTACTAGTTACATTAGCGTGATGCTCTGTTTACATTCACACTGCCATGTCACCGTATCATCTGTGTGGTTTAACAAGAAGACCCTGGCTACAAATACTCCTCTATGATGAACACAAATTAGCACATAAAATGTATGTTTGTTCATTGAGTCTCAATAAAATGATTTGTCTGTGTAAATAGTACCTGTCCCATTTCATAATGTCCAGTGGTTTACATTTGGAAGAAATAAAACAGCTTCCTGTTGCATTCTTTTTTATATATATATACTGAGCT
This sequence comes from Mormyrus proboscirostris, assembly GCA_026779585.1. NCBI lineage: Eukaryota > Metazoa > Chordata > Actinopteri > Osteoglossiformes > Mormyridae > Mormyrus > Mormyrus proboscirostris. The sequence continues at coordinate 24,015,583 of JAODKF010000126.1, forward strand.
AAATACTACCAACAATGCGCTGGTGATGCAGCTTGTCACTCATATTAGCACTTGTAGTGGAACTACCCTTATGACTCAATGCTGTGACGTTTTTTCTCATTCAGTGATGGTTTTCATAAAGAGCTACTTGGGGCTGCATTTGAGCTATTGCAGGTTCTGTGGATTTCTGCATGTCTAGCAGGTCCTGTGAGGACAAGTGTTTTAACACAGATTTTAGTGGAATATCAACACTTTCGCTGATGTTGCGAGGGAGCTCCATTTGTGACTCTGTGTGCATGCACTAGGTTCTGGAAACGATGGTCAGGTGGTGGTGTATTATGGTACAGAGGGCAACAGCTGAATGCATATTTATGCCAGCTTTTAAAGGTCCTTGTTTTTCCATTGATAGTTAAGTGGACACGAGCAAAATGTTTTTAGGAAAGGCTGCAATATAGCATACACTGTCTGTGCTGCAGTTTTCAATACTGTTGCATTTTTTTCCCCCTGTGCATCTGTTCCCTGGAGCTCCAGCTGAACACATTTGCATCATTTTGAGTGAGGAGCTCGCTGAAGGTGTAATGAGTATGATATTGAAATTTGTTTCCAGCTCTGCTGCTTTATGAAGAACCCTCCAGCGTTCCCCTGTTTTTCCAGCTCTGTGGGGGGGGGCAAGGAATATGAATAAATTGGAGCATAAGGCTGGCATCTGTGGCATCTGGTACTATCTGAGGGATGCTGAGCTTAAAGAAGCTTGCCTCAATTGGTCAGAGGGCAACCAATATGCCTTGACGCTAGGATAAAATATGGTTAAACTGTGACTAGAAATGGATCTGCCTGAATCCCACCTTGCAGAACTGACTGGCTTTGATGATTTGACAGGTCAGTGAGCCATGGAGAAAAAATACTCAGCTCTGCATTAAAAATGTATATCTCTTGATGTGTCTAATTCTGCACAAAGATGCACCGAATATGGGTGGTTTTTAACAGTATTCCAAGTGTTAAAATGCACACTATCAGCAGTGCTTATACACAGTAATAAAAGCAAAATTTGTATTCTGTTTTTTAAAATCTGCATTGCTTTTTTTCTTTTCAATTTAAATACGCACACAACATTTTATTATGTAGCAGAAACGCAGGGTGCAGTTTTTGGTCTTGTGCAAAAGCTTGATAAACCAGGCCAAATGCTTTTCACACCTTTGCCATGATGTGCTGTCAGGTCAGCAAATAATATCCTGACCTTTCTTTGTACTAAACCTGATATTCTCTGACTCATTCTTGCACACTTGCTGCTCCTGCTTACTGCTAAAAGGAAAGACTTAACAGCATTTGAGAATTCAGGCGCTCAAAGCAGCCCTGAGAAATTTGTGCTAATGGCTCCCGTTGGCTGAGTTTCCTCCTGTGTCTTGAATGTTAGGTGCGGGCATGCGAAGCGAAAAGCTGGAAGAGAGCGACTGCAGTTTCAGTATTCTTACGATCATAAAGTCCTTGGCAACTACTCAGCATAATTTCATGCGGCTATCCAGTGGTATCTGGCTGTGTGCTCTGGCTGAGATTCACCATGTGTGCATAAATCAGCACAGGTTTCAAACAAGTATAGGTGTTTTTTTTTACCATGTGGGCTAAAAACAGGTTTCCCATCTTTGCAGATAACAGAATTAGCATATGCATGAGCCCCAGCGGCAGTGTACAGTAATTCACAGCTTTGATTGAGATCTGAATGCTTGTAAAGTAGTCAATGGTAAAAAAAAAAAATATATATATATATGCATGTAGTGTCTGTAAAGATGAACACAGTCCAGTGAGTGTGACTCATTGCAGATTGCTCTGGAATTTGCCATTATGTACTGAAGAAGTGAAGTGCTTGCTCTGTGCTGTAAAAATAAAGTCCTATCTTTTACTGCTGTAATTAAATTACATTCCACATTCCACAACAATTCTGAGTGAACCTGGCAGTTATGCAAGTATGTAAACTTGATAGGAGAGAAATTAAACTGTTTCTGGAAATGTGCACTGTAAAAAGAGAAGCGTGTAGTAGCAGAAAATATATTTTTTAAAAAAAGCACAGAGCTTGGATATTCTCGATTGTGCTGACTCATTGCTTGACTATTTAAAAGGCTATTTTCTCACTGATTTTTGTTTAGTGTAAATGAACTCTATTCCTCCTGGTCATATGGTCTGTCAACAGCAGCACTGTGCAAGTTGGGAGAAAATTCCACGTTGCACAACAGTATACTTTGTTTGTTTGCTTGCTTGCTTGTTTATCTTTGTTAATTTCCCAAGGCTGCGGAATCGGGACATAAGAAAAAAATATATACTCGCGTACACTTCTTTTATACGTCATCACCATAAACACAATGCTCCTCCCATGTATCTTACGCCATTTGGCATACTGAAGTGATGTGAAGAAAAAAGGGAACTAAGGGTTTTTGGCAGTAAAGCTGTACTGTTATGTGAGATTGTATGCCGTTAGAACTGTCAGACTGCTTTCCCTCCCCATCCATGACGTGTGGTTTCTCACTGTACTTGTGTGTGATTTAGTGGTCTGTTGTTGTTTTATACTTTTATAGAATAGATTTATAATATATGCCAGCTTTTGCTTTTACCCTCACAAAAACTCTATAGTTATCTGTTAAGTAAGTGATAAGGGTGTGATCTTTGAATATCAAAGGGGAGCTCGGTGTTTCACTTAACAAAGAACACATTTAGATAGACATTATTGGCTTCCTTTCCAGTCTTGGACATTTTTTATTTAATCCATCATTGCTGAATATTCCAGATGATTGTAAATTTTACTGTGTGAAACATTAATATAAAAACCATTGCCAACATTCTATGAGATAAAATACAAGATTGTTTTCACTTAGGATTAGTTTTTGATAATGTATTCTCACTATTATTGTTTTCTTAGTAAGGACGCTAACAGCGAATAATGACATTTGTCTCCTTTAATCTACATGAACAAGAATTCTCCTGAATGCTGCCAGTTGAAACTTGATACAGTTGTGTGTTCTGTGGCTGTCTTTAAATTTCCTGCAATGGAGATTCTGCTGTCCCAGTTGTGGGGGACTGGCCAGGGAAATGAAAGCATGGCAGTGCTGCAAACATGAAGGGCAGAATAATCGAGTCCAGAGAAAAAGATGGTACATTTTGTACAAGCAAGAAGTCAGCATTTTTAATCAGCCGCAGAGAAAATGTGCTACATATACATTTTTTAAGACTGGCAAAATGTGTGTGCTTTTTGTTGTTTAATGGGAATAGTTTCAGCCAGCATTTCAGAGAGCCTATTTCAGTGATTTCTCTTACACACCCATGCCTCCACCCTGCCCCCTCACTGAATGCCTGGGCCTCTTTTTGTGGGCCGCCTTTTTTGTGTAATCAGACACCATCTGCCTCTTCATTGGCTGCTGCGGCCTCCCCCCTCCTCCCTCTTCCAGGCCCTCCCAGCGCATATTCATGAGCTCCCTCTGCTCGGGTTCCTGTGCTGGTGCAGGCGCCCGCTCCCCCGTGGAGGGGAGGGCCAACTGGCAGACGGCAGCAGGCTGAGGCTGCAGCCATGTCAGTGAGCTGCGCGCTGGACGGACTATGAGGCAGCCATGGCCATGTCGCTGAGCGCTGATGATGAGGACTACGACTCGGAGGCAGAGCAGGTTAGCATGTCCCTGGCCAGGCGCAACCAGGGCGTCAGTGTGCTTCATCCTTTTGTACCATCAGTCTTTGTGAAGAGGGGGAGAAAAGGAATTGTGCGAGTTTGAGTGTGTGTGCGTGTGTGTCCATATGTGTGTGTGTGTGTGTGTGTGTTGAGCCCGCCTCCCCCTTTCCTTTTCTACCTCTGGCACAATTCAGTGAAATGCAGCCTGTGTGAGAGTGTGTGTGCGCGCATTGCCCTTGTATGTGCATGTGTGCATGCTTGTATGCGTGTGTTTGTGTGAGTGTGTGTCCGCTTGCATGTGAGTATAAGTGTGCATTGTATGTGAGTGTGTCTGTCAGTGTGTAGGCAGTGGGGCTGTGGAACATAGCGATTCTGAGGAAACCAGTTACAGCACGGGCTGGCTCAGTCCTCAGGGCAGCTACCGGTTGTTCCAGAACGAGGAAAAAAAAGATTGCATTTTCAGATTCCTCTGCTGCAGAGCTACAATGTGAGACTGCTGTGTGGTAATTTTTCTCTGCACCCCCACCCTATGACTGCAGAATCTTAGCTACATTTGTGCGGTGATATATCTGGGTTAGATATTATTCCAAACTGAGCTTTACTATTCCCCCAGTTTGCTTTTTTTGCACATACTTTCCTGTTACACTATTAGGTGGCTCCTTCAGTTGTCTAGTGTTTTTCCCCCTTTAATTTAATTTTAATTTTATACAGTTCTTTATTTTATGGAAGACTTAACCAGGGTACAGAGAAACACATGAAGGTGGAATTCATCCCCATTCACCTCTTCAATCACAGCAGTACGGTTGACATTTTGTGCCATTATCGTTACTTTTTTTAGCACTCTGTTTCTCTTCTACATTGCATTGATCAAAGTAAAACGGTTCCCTGTGGGATAAAGAGGGATTAGAGTGTGATTCACGCCATTACACTGTGTGTGTGTGTGTGTGTGTGTGTGTGTGTGTGTGTGTGTGCGTGCGTGCGGGTGCGCATGCGCGCAGACGCAACATATGCGTGTGTTTGTGTGTGAGCAGAGCTGACAGCATGACCATGCACGTGAGACAGGTGGTCCTCTGCTCCTTCACTAATGGTGCAGTAAAAATGGTAGTGCATATTGTGAAGGAACATGTCAGAACTGGGATCTGTATGAATCTTTATATTATGAAATGCCATTCAAACAGTAGTTGATCTAAGACATGAGTGTAATTTTTTGTTTGTGGTGGGTTGTGTTTGTACATATTGTGTGTGTGTGTGTGTGTGTGCATTGTTGATCGTCAAGTTGTGTGTGTGTGTGTGTGTGTGTGTGTGTGTGTGTACACACACAAAGTTAGACCGAGTAAATTTTCAGTCATGTACATTGGGGCTCCATGCATGTCAAATGCATTACATTATTGTTGATTAAAATGGTTAAAGAAAAGTAAACCAATTGATTTTAATTATGGAAAATCTTCCTTTCTAACATAGTACCATTAAGTGGTTTACTTCACAAAATGGTCAGTGATTTTAATAGCCTTCCTAGCCTGACTTCAAAATTAAAACATGTTTTGTTAATGCTCGCTCTTGCTGGCAGAGAACAGCATCCTGCTAATTTTCCTGCCTCTTCAGAGGGGACGTGATGATGTACCGTATGTTATAATGACATCTCTCTGGCAGATCCAGTAACTTCCTCCACCAAAGGGTTATTTTTAACCTGGGCCACACGTCCCCACAAGGGTGCCCATTGTGCTGCACCTTTAAGAGGGCTGGAGGCCGTCCTACACCGGAGGGTGGGGGAAGGGCACTGGAGCCGATCCACAAGGGAGTGACGAGGAGGGGTGTTAATGCTCCTGTCTCTCTCCCTGTTGTTTGGCCTTTAGCCCCCTTGTGGTGGTCATCCACAAGTTTACCCGCAGCACCATGTTAACATTAGGTCTGTTCTGACTGGCATTTTCACACATTAGAGCAGTTGCACTGGTCATTCATTACCTTGTTTGTTGTAACAGCTCATTTGTCTTTGCATATGTTGTGTGTGTGTGTGTGTGTGTGTGTGTGTGTGTGTGTTTATCCATGCTTTTTCTTTTTTTCTGCTGTATAGAAAATGATCAAAATATCATTTAAGTTAGAAAGATTTTTCTTCTGTTAACATATTGATGACTTATGGTGAAGTCAACATATTTTAAAGGTGGGTATAATTTTCTGTGGTAATATGATATTTCGACCCTTATGTTAAACACAGTAGTTTAGAGCTGTAATGTGCACGTCTTGTCTGTTTTTTCAGACTGTGGGGGGAGGTGAATATGAATTACTTACAGATAACCAGCAATATAAATGACTGTCGCAAATGTAACAGCAGACAAAGAAAGGATTGTTGTGTTTCACAACCAAGTTGTTCAACCTTTATCCCAAAGTCTGGCATCTCTGGGAGCTGACTTCTGGTCATCCTGCATTTGGGTGGAAACAATGGAGCATGTGTATTTATTGTCCTTTGCCTAAACTTGGCGATCAACAAGCCACTTGCACCCTTTCACACCCCATGTTTCTTTGTAGTTTATAATATGAAACCCCCCTCCCGAAGCCCCTGCTTTCAGTGCCACTTCCAAGAAAGTCATTTTTACAGGAGTTGGTAGTCATATGTAAGAGGAGCCTTATGGCATGAGGTATTCTTGGAGTTCAAGTCAAAAGCACTGTAAAATGGAGTAATTCTGCCAGAAGAGGTTTCAGGCGTCTTCCATCCCAGGTAACTTGGAGGAACATTCTCAGTGCTTGAGCTGGCGAAAGGTCAGCAGAGCCAGGTGGATGGCCAATCCTGAAATACCTCCTAGCATAATTGATACAGAGCGTGAGTCAAGCTGCTGCCGTCTTTTGCCGCCTCAGCCTGCCAGGATTGAATTGTGTGGGCCGCCTCTTACTTGGTGTGTGCCCTGCCCAGCTCCCGGCGAATGCTGATGAACTTGTTTTATTCTGAGTCTAAACTAAATGAACTCGGTGAACGCAACCATACAAAAACAAACAGAAAACGCTTTTCTTACAAAGACGTGCAGAGACAGAAAACTGGCCTTCTGGTTCTACCTGTTATCCTTCACTAGTGGCAATAATACATTTTCATTTTTTTTCATGAAACGCTGGTGACTAAAACTTCAAAGCAGAGAATTTATATTTGTGAAATTATATGCAAACACAAGTCCTGACAGATGCACCCCAGCCCTGGAGGTCTGCTTTAGTCTATTTGTAATCAGCACTGTAATTTTGCAGTAATACTTGTTTATGTCATTCCACTAATTATTCACAACACGTTAACAGTGTGTAGTTAATCTTAACGTTAGTAGAAATAAACAATTAATCCCCTTGTGTCGCACACAGGAATATGAGCACCTAAAGCGCAAATACTTGTTGTTTGCTTAACTCTAAGAGAAAACCAGTTGTTAACATAACAGAGGCCTCAATGTGGGCTAAAAAGGTACATATGATGACAGGCATGTATCTTGGCAGTGTCATGTGGGTAACTGGCCAGCCACAAGTTTTCAATGCACCCTGCACCATTTTTTATGCTTTATAAGTAGCAGGTAGTGAACTGTGGAGTATTAGTTTTTGTATTATTAGCAGTTAAGGGGTTTCTGTTCATCTATAGTTTACTGTTTGTAGCAGCTTTGTAGTTTGTAATATCAATGCACCCTTCTGAATTAATTTGATTAATTGACCAAAATGTTGCTGGTTCAGATCCCAGAAGGGCCTCCACCGTTGAGCCTTTGAGCAAGGTGCTTAACTTTTAATTGCTTCAGTGAAAAATCCATTTGTATAAACCAATAAAATTGTAATGATCCTGAGCTGTTTTTGATGAGGGTAAAAATAATTAAATAATGTAATTCATTCTTTTGTTTTCCACATCATGCAGTACTCAAGAACATTAGGTAGGTGTTTGCCTACATGCAGGACTCATTTTAAACTCTGGTATTGAACAAACCTCAGACATTGTGTTAAACCTATATTATTGTGTTTCTCTGTGTTCTGTTTGTCTGGGCCCTTCCCTCAGCTTAGGGGGCTCACACTGTATCTACGCCCACAGGATGTCTGTGCTGACTGGTTTGTCGTCTCCTGCTGTCAAAAATAATCTGAAATCCCCAGGCAATAACCATCAGAATGCACTGTAGCTTAAGCATGTATCTAGTATTATGTTCTGAATATTACTGTATGACATCTGAATCTTTTTATTTCTGCCAAAAGATTTAAAGAATAAAAATGATTGGGCCAGAATGAGAATACGGAACACCTGTTTTGCAAACTGAAACGTGAGGGCTGTTGACCTGATATGTGTATCACTGTTTTTCACTTTAGAAGGGCAAGCTGCTGGGCCCACATGCTTGTGGTTCCAGTACGATGCTTCCAGGTGTTTAATGGGTATCATCCCTCTTTACCACCAGACTAACTGTTCCACTGGAACAAATGTGTACCAGAGATAATTTGCACTTGTGTGAGAATAGTATTCAGTAGAATGAGCCAGCGGGGTATTTCTCTGTGAAGGTTGAGGATATGGATTATTGAAAACAAATTGCATTTTTTTACATGTTATATCTCCAGAATGATTCCTTTTTGGGAATAATGTCAGGTCACTGACAGAAAAGTGGATCTAGCAGCTCTCAATTCTGTAATGTAGGGCTGCCTGCTTTTGTGCTCTTTTGACCTCTGGGGGCTACCTCTATAAACCTTATCCTCTTTTAACACCTCGGCATCTCCCACAGCATTTTGCGGATCCAGTGGAAAAAAAAAAGGAACACTGATCAAGATCATTCGCCGAGGCCCATGACAAGCCACTGTGTTCTGTCACTGGGGCCTAGAGATTCTGGGTGGGAGGTTACCAAATGACTCTGCTGACTGCTGATTGTCCCCCTCTGCTTTCTTCATGTATGCTTGGATGCATTGAACTCCACATAGGTAAACCACTGGCAGTTGCACCTTTACCATTGTTCTGTTGACAAAAAGTTATTGTCCTGCCAGCTGTGCACTTTTTTGCACGTAGTGCTTGTATACACTAGTATGTGGCAGTCTGTTTTTATTTATAATTTTTTTAACTCACTAAATTTTTCAAGTCACTGGTTTCGAGGAAACACATGCTCTCTATTACCTCAGTAATGAGTTCTGCTCAGAGCTTTTGTTGCTGTAGTGCCAGAAGTGGTGCAGGAAGATGAAGACGACATCAAAGGCTGTAAACGTGTCACAACTTCTTCTGGCAACTAGAATCAAATGCCAGTATGGGTCCTGATCTGACTGGCCGCTGGCCGTCTCTCTCATCTTGATGTTTGCCAATTTTTTCCAAGGAGTCACTGTATGTCTTTGTACTTTTTCCATTTGCTCTCAACCAGTTGGCACTGCTTGCTTTGTTCGAGTCATAGGTCTGGATACTTTGGGTTGTTATGCAGGGATTAGTGTGCGTGTTCTCTTGATGCTTTGGGGTGACATGGGTGCAAGCTCTAATCGGGCTGGTAGCACCAGTCACCCAGCAGTCAACTTGGGCTTGGAACCTTTTTTGATAAACTTTAAATTTTTACTTTGCTGCATTGTTTAATTATTGGAGATCTGGGCATTGATTTCAGCTCTAGAAACTATTCCTGTACATTTGTTTATGGTTTTTTTCCCCTCACTGTCAGCTGGTAATGTGTACCTGCCAAGTGTGCAGCATGATGTCACTGCTTTGTTTGTACTCTTTGCTGTAGCTTTGTGCTTCAGTCTTTTATTTGACCCCCAACCCCTACAAATGTATCTGAATGTTTGGGTTCTCTGTAGCCCTTGGGTTAAAGAGCTGCAGCTTCCTGTAGTTGGATTGTCTCTGGGAATTGTGTAGTTGAATGAACAGAGTGGTGTGGCATTGGGATTCTTGTCACATAAGACGTTACTTTTCAAATTGTACCTGTGAAACCGTTGTGCACAAGTAATTGGTAATGTCTATTTATAACATATAAAAATAACATTATCTTGATAAATCCTGTTATGCAAAAAAAAGTTTGTGCTCCAGAAACCAGTGAGAGCCCCAGCTGTGAGGCTGGGACAGTTAACTGGCAGAGTGGCTGGTGTTGTGATTAAATCGAGAAAATATGAGACGCGCTTTGTGGAAGGAGGAAACTGGCAGAGATTAAGCCTTATGCTTTGGGGGGCAGGTCTTAACGGGACTGAAGTGGTTAACTGAAAACGGTGCATCAGGCTTCTTGGCTTCATTTCAGGAAGTGGTGTGAAACTTCTAGCAGCTGAAGGTGTGTATATGTGTAGGAAGAATGTAGGCTATACTTTGTTACATTAATGTAAAATACAATAAGTGGATAGCTTATATTCAGTCTCTAAATTTCTTCTGAAAACTGGCACCTCCACATACAAACAGCTATAAATGTGTTTTTGTGTCTCTTTTGGTCAGTTTATTTTATGTTTGCCCGATTGCGTTGGTGCATGCACAGTTCTCGCACAGGCCTCGTGTGCTACATAATCTTGCGGATGGCCCAAAGCCATCTTTTCTGAGTAAGAGAATAAACAGACCTAAAAATGAGATGTGCCCAACATCAAAGGCCCCCTTTCAAAGCCCTCACTGAATATTACTTTAACTTTCCCCTTCTGCATGTTATGTAACTTCATTCAACTAGTTATCGTGCTGCAGATGTGTTGCCAAGGGAACACTGCTCACCTTGCAGCATGATGATTTATTTAGAAATATATTGCAGTGATGGATGCATTTTGCAAATGTTTTGTTGTTTGGACAGAGAAAGAGATGAGCAAATATCAGAACACCCCCACGGGTGCTTGAGTTGTCGATTTGAATTCAGATCAATTCAGTATTGCTTGATACTCCTTGATGCTTTTGTGGTGATTTTGTTCTTGGTAGTAGAGGAAAGAACACATTTCTTCATCTTTGCACTCTTAATAATTGATACAGATTTTAATTACAGTCATGTTCAAAGCACTTGGATTATTTAATAGTTCATCCCCTTAACAGTTAACTGAATGATTGATTTATCTATTAATTTAATCTTGTTAATTTCAGAGCTGTGTGAATTTTGCTGAAATCAAAAAAAAAGCAACAAATTCAGTAGTGATCGATTTACTTAGAAAGATGGTCCTTATTAGTGGTGTTCATCGTTTTAGGTCCAGTTCCAGCACTTCAGCAGATTTCTTCAGGGTAGGGCAGCTAAAGTTAATGTTTCATAGCAAAAAGGTCTTTATTACCCTGGTTCAGTTAAGAGCGTCCGTATGACAGCAGGGAGCCTGGTGGTTCCCGTGGTTTGAGTATGCTACTCATACGCCCTTTGTGGGTGCTGAGCTAGGTGCCTCCAAGGCGTTGAGCTCCAGGTGGTCTCACTGTGTGCCCTTATGCGGCTGGGGAAGGAGCAGAATCACGTGCAAAAGATTGTCAACAAAAACCTTTTCATGGCCACCTGAGTGAAGTTGAAAATGTCAACATGATTGTGCTGGCTGTGACAGAAGTCACATATCTTACCACTGGCACTGTATCCATCCCCAATCTCCTTGTATTGCAGCAGCGACCTCCCAACCGGCCCAAGCCCAAAGCGGGAACGCCATCGACACCGACTGGTGCTAAGCTGTCGGGGGGGCGTGGCACGTCAGGCGCTCGGCGCCGGCGGACCCGCTGCCGCAAGTGCGAGGCCTGCCTGCGCACCGAGTGTGGGGAGTGCCACTTCTGCAAGGACATGAAGAAGTTTGGCGGGCCGGGCCGCATGAAGCAGTCCTGCATCATGAGGCAGTGCATCGCGGTGAGTCCCACGTCAGCGCCAAAGAGCGGGCCGAGTGCGCGGGACGTCCGTAGGATGCTCAGCGTGTCCGGTCCCCTCCCGCAGCCTGTCCTGCCCCACACCGCTGTGTGCTTAGTCTGCGGGGAAGCCGGCAAGGAGGACACAGTCGAGGGGGAGGAAGAGAAGTTCAATGTCATGCTCATGGAGTGCTCCATCTGCAACGAGATTGTGCACCCTGGCTGCCTGAAGGTAAGTGTGAACTTCAACGACTCCTTGATTCTCACAATCACACAGAAATTCTTTGGCTTGTTTACAGCAACATTAGCCACAAGTTTCTGGTCTCATGGTGCCTTAGAGCTTGATTAGATGACACAACAGATGAAAATTAGGTAGTGTGGTGACAGTTAATCTCATCGTGTTTTTCATTTAACAAAACTGCAGACTGTTGTTGTTCTAAGGACACCCTGCTAGTAATATATGGATTTCTTAGGTTCGTAGCAGATTTAAGAAGGTTTACTAGCTGTTTGGGCAGATGCAGACATTTGTGTCTGGATCTGTCATATTTAATGTACCATTCCACAGAGAAGCTTGTTGCACGTGAGGCTTCAAGAATAGCACAATATGAGCAAAGAGGCAAAAACCTAAAAGGAGAACCTGAGTTAACGGTCTTTATCCAAAAGTGGAACTGCACCATCTATTTTCAGTTTAACTGATCAAGCCTCATGTGGCAGTAGCTGTCTTTCTGGGGGTGGGGATGGCTGTCATTTTGTAATTTTATAATGTGCTTGAGTTTGCAGAATGGACATTATGAAGGTTGTGGTTCAGTCTTCCTTTTATGCAGAAGTCTTAGTTTGTGTTATTGGAAAGGAGAATTGAGCATTAGCACAAGTTCCCCTAGAGCTCTGTAGGCTTGGTAGATGCCTAAAAAATGTATACTCACCAAGTAATGTCAGTAATGAGCTGTGCTTAATTTAACGTGAGAAAAGCATGGTGAGATTAATGTGTGGCTAGAAGAATGGACAGTTGTGATTATATTGCTGGTTTAAAATAATACCGGAGAACCATTTTGCAATGCCCCCATCAATCAGCAACTTTAGTCTCTCCTTCCTTTCTCTCTGTCTCATTCTCTCTTGCTCTATCACAGGTAAAAGATGCTGGTGGTGTAGTGAATGAGGAGCTGCCTAACTGCTGGGAATGTCCGAAGTGCAATCATGCGGGGAAGACTGGGAAAGTAAGCATCTACACGCGTGTAGAGGGACTGCACTTCCGAGCTCTCCAGCTCATTGGTTCAGTTGGGGTTTGGGTTTGGAGAATGCAGGTATACTAACAGTATCAGGGCATGCTGAGCTTGGAGTTTATCTCAAGAAACAGGCCGCTTAGATGGCATGTTTTTGGACAGCAGGAGGAACCCAGAGGGAAGCCACACAAACAGGGAGAATGTACACGCAGACAGTGCCAGGGCTAGAATCAAGCCATAAGGGTGTGAAGCTTCCTACTGAACCGTTGGGTCAATTATACTTTATATATTGGCTGTTATCAGCACTGCATTCTATGGGTTTGTCAGTCTCTGGTTCCTGGTGTATCAACAAAATGTGGATATCCAATATGGCCTGATCCTTTGATTGGCCGGTTTAGTTCATGCATGTCTGAAACTCATGTTTAACATTCAGCCTCCTCTCCTAGTAAGAATTCAGCATTCTGCTAATTTAGTAGGGAAGCTGTAAATATTTATTTGAAGTCAGTATTGCAAATAGTAAGGACAAAATTGGAGCTGTGTCTGATAGATGTCTTCTAGATGTTAAATAAACCAGTTGACGGGACCTATCAGATGCTCAGATAAAGCAATGAATCTTACCACTGATATCTCTTTCCTTGTCCCCACAGTCTATGTTCAGCATAGAATCGGTGGTCTTTGTAACATAATAGTATTGCACTTTGCCAGTGAGAATTTCAACATAAATTACATTCATTTTGTTTATTCCTTTCATATTTAAATTTTACTAATGGTTTTTCAGTTAATAGCTACATTACCTTAAGGCAACATCTGTATGTAAAAGTATATGTAGTATTTCCATTAGGCATAAGGTATAAAGTGGTCCCGTCCTTCCTTCCTACCTTTTGGCCTACAAGCAAAAAAGAGGACCAGGGTTCAAGTATGCGTCAAACCTGCCCGGCTCCCTGCTGAAGGAGCAGCGGGTCAACCGTGAGATCAAGGAGGAGCCGGACCCGGTCAGTGGCACCAAGAGGAAGGCAGACCGTGAGGAGACCCCCAAGCAAAAGCTGGAGGAGCCGCCCAGAAAGCGGCCCCCCATCATACCTGTCCAGCCTGTCCAGCCTGTGCCCCCCACTGACAGCCAGCAGGCCCGGCCCAAAGCTGAGGACAGTCCCCTGCGGAGGAAGAGGAAGATGTCTGAGAAAGAGCCGGAGCCCAGTGCCAGGAAACTGGTACGGGTGTGACTGCCTGTTATCTGCAGCACAGCACATTCAGTCTCTCTTTTTTTTCTCTGTTGTCACAATGATAGGAAAGGTCTGACCTCCATTTATACATAGAGCAAAATATTCCAGCTCTGTCTTCTGCTCTTTATGGATTGAGGTAACATGCACTAAACTAGTGAAACAGTTGCATGGCTACTTGTTTATTTCACTTCAACTCTTTAAATCTTTAACAGAAGGGTCCTTTTGAGCATTTTAATCAGATTTAAAAGTATACTGCAGATACTTTCTTTTTTGTTTCCTGTGACCAGTGGTGACCTTAACAGTCATTGTCACACGGGAAAAGTTTCACTTTTTTTGTTCTAATAAACTAAATATTAACTGACAGTAATCACTAGTTGAAGTTATATCTCCCCAAGGGTTTAAGTTCTGGGGCGGCATGGTGGTGCAGTGGCTAGCACTGTTGCCTCACACCTCTGGGGCCCGGGTTCGAGTCTCCGCCTGGGT
>JAODKF010000126.1:24029953-24048383 GCA_026779585.1 Mormyrus proboscirostris
GTGCCCGTTGCTTCCGGGATAGGCTCCGGACCCCCCGCGACCCATTAGGATTAAGCGGATTGGATAATGGATGGATAATGGATGGTTTAAGTTCTGTTTTTAAAAACAGTCTATCAATATTTGTTTGTGTACCTGTGATCATGATTCAGTTCTCCCCTCACTGCAGAAATCCTCCAGGTCTGATGACCCCACAATCCCCCCTCTCATGAAGGAGATCAAGACAGAGAGGGAGGATGGGTCTCAGCTGAAAGAGGAAGGGGAGCAGGGGGATCGAGAGATGGAGGAAAAGAAGGCAGAAGAACATGAAGATGATGAGGAAGAGGAAGAGGATGAAGAGGAGGAAGAAGGGGCAGCTGGGGAGGAACCAGGGGAAGCATCTCTTGGGGCTGCCCAAGGACACACGGGTAATGGTTCGTTAAACCTTACCCAAGTTGCCCCTGCAAGTGACCGGTCACGCTCCAGCTCCCCACGGGCAGGGCCCAGCGGCGAGGGTGCTGAGGAGCCCCAGGACAAGGGCCAGCCACGGCCACGTCGCAAGCGGCAGCTGCCCAACAAGGAGTTGAGCAAAGAGTTGAGCAAGGAGCTCAACCAGGAGATCCAGAAGACCGAGGACTGCCTGGCCAATGAGACGCGCCGGCCTCTGCAGCCGGAGCGAGAGAGCGAGGGCGAGGAGCCCAAACGAGCACTCAATAATGGCAGCCAGCTGGCTGACGAGCGGCTTCGCCCCAAAACCCGTGAGGTCAACGGCGCCCCCCGGGAGCTGCGGCCTCACCACTATCCCCCACAGCAGCTCTCCCCACTGGGTTGGAGCCGGAGCCCGCCCAGTGTACCTGGTGGGGGCCGGCCCCCTCCCTGTCGCTCCCCGCCCAGGTGCGTGCAGATGGAGCGACACGTCATCCGCCCCCCGCCCATCAGCCCCCCGCCTGACTGCCTGCCCCTGGACGGCGGGCAGACACACGTGATGCGCAGGGAGGTGTGGATGTCTGTCTTCAGGCACCTGTCTCACAAGGAGCTGTGCGTGTGCATGCGTGTTTGCAAGACCTGGAATAGATGGTAAGTCCTCCTCGCTGTAAGAAGCAGGCCCATAACCTGGGGAACCAATAGCTTAAAGAATTGTGCATAACTTACCAGTAAGATGACAGGAAGACTTTTTCATTCTCACTCTGATTATTAAAACGGAACTACCAGTTCTGATTTATGATCATCCATCAGGGGGTCTTATATTTTTGACAGCATCTCCTGCAGCTCATTCATCTGCTACTTTCACTAATTACTACATTGTGCAAATGGAGAAGTATCTGGCACATGGTTTATTAGCCAAATCAAATCAGCAATCTAGCACAGTTAAGTGTTAATATCAGTGCATTTTATATATCAGTAGATATCGGCTTAATGAAACTAGCTGTTTAATGTTACACTGAATTTTTTTTAATTTTATAAAAAATTAACCAATTATTAACATCAAAGTGTGACATGCAAATACCTGGCCTGGACACTTTGTGTATTTAATATAAATGAACTTGATGCGTGCATATAGTCATATTGGTTTTTAGTCATCTGTTGCCTGTACATTCCACATATGACCAACCCAGATCAGGTAAAAACTTCATGCGACACAGAGACAGCTCAGCCGTCAAACTCGTGACACAGGTGTCACTCTCTGGGAATCATGCCCTGTCCTGGTCCTGCCAGGTGCTGTGACAAGCGGCTCTGGACCAGCATAGACCTGAACCGCTGCAAGTCCATCACGCCCCTCATGTTGAGCGGAATCATCCGACGGCAACCTGTCTCGCTGGACCTGAGCTGGACCAACATCTCCAAGAAACAGCTGAGCTGGCTCATCAACAGGCTGCCTGGTGGGTGTGGGCTGGGCTGGGCTGGGCTGGGCTGGCCTCCATTCACATTGCTCCTGTGAGCTCGAGCATGGCCTCATCACGAAGCCAACATGCTTGGTTGTTCCCTGCCGTCTGCTCCAGCTCCAGGTGTTGGTGTATGTCCCTGTGGTCATGGTGAACTGAATAACTTTAGGGCAGCCGAGTTTTCTCCTGACGCATCAAGCCGGCGGGGTAATTCCAAGTGGTTATAAAGTCTATTGTGCATTTTGGGGATTAGGGAAGGGGTGGGGTAGTCTCTGCGGTATGGCCCTTGTCTTTGCTGCCCCGGGACAGAAGTGTGGAGAGCTTTCATCTCCTGCAACACAGAGTGCTCCGAGACAGTCACAGCCATGTTTTCACAGTCTCCTTCATCTGTGGTTTTCGTTAGAGGCATTCCTCAGTGATTTATTGTTCGTTCTTTTTAGCTCTTTATTTGTTAGCTTATTTATGCTTGTTGTTGTACAGTGACCCTAATGAGGTTTGCAGATGTGTTGTTGATTTTATTGTGCTCCTCAAGGTCACTAAACCGTGTGGTTTTAATAAGAGCTCAACACGGAAGAGCTGATAAGGCGTGTGATTCCCTGAGGTTCACGGCATTCTGCATCGGCGCATTACCGATATCTTCTAGAACTTATTGCTGTCACGCCTGCTTCTTGCTCACCTACTCGGAGGCTTGCTGACGGTGAGGTGTCACATCCTGAGGATGTGATCTGGACGTGGCCTTCGGTGGAAGTAAAACCAGTTTTTACGAATGTCTCACATTACTGTCATTTACGAATTTACACAAAGGTCATTTTTCTAAAATGACTAAACAGTAAATATAACTAGAAATCTCATCACATGATACTTAATACAGTCAGTATTTGGACCTGCAGTAAATGACAGCAAAAGAACAAAAAGAATAAAATCTGAAAAATACCTGATTCTTAGTGCTCTAAACCTACATTTTATTGACTTCAGTGTGTTCACGGTGGATTAACTCTAGACTGACATCAGCATGAATGCTCAAGTGTTGCTGGTGGTGATCCTGTTTTATGGTACACATATATATGACATTGTCAGATGGTGCACATGCACTATATCAACAAAAGTATCGGGACACCTAGCCATTACACCTGCCAAAACTTTTTATGATGTCCCATTCTAATTTCATAGGCACGGTATAGAGTTGGTCCCCTCTTTGCTGCTATAACAGCTGCAGCTCTCCTGGGAAGGCTTCCCAGGAAAGTGTTCCCACAAAGTTGAAAGCATAGATTTGTCCAAAATACCTTGAATTGGAACTAAGGACCCTAGCCCAACCCCTGAAAAACAATCTTGTACCATTATCTGTTCTCTACCAAATTTTACAGTTGGCAAAATGCAGTCGGGCAGGTAACATTCTCCTGGCATCTGTCAAACCCAGACTCGTCCATCCGATTTGTCACTCCACGGAACATGTTCCTCTGCTCCAGAATGCAGTGGCGGCGTGCTTTACACCACTTCATCTGACGCTTGGCATTGTGGTTGGTGATAGCTTTCATGCGGCTGCTTGGCCATGGAAGCCCATTCCATGAAGCTCCCTGCAGTTTTTTTCCTGGGGTTAATGCCAGAAGAAATTTAGAACTTTGTAGTTATTCGGACAACAGAGCCCTGACAACTTTTATACTCTATGCGCCTCAGCACACGTGACCCTGCTGTTACTTTACATATTCTGCCACTCCGTTGCTGAGTTTCTGTTGTTCTTAAACACTTCCACTTTGCAATAATACCACTTATAGCTGACTGTGGAATATCTAGCATGGAAGAAGTTTTACGACCTGACTTATTGCAGAAGTGGCGTCCTATGACAGCACCACACTTGAATTTACTGAGCTCTTCAGCAGGGTTCCAGACTGTGACCTTTTATTGAAAGTGAGTGATTTAATATTTCACTTGGTAGCATCTGTGCCAGTGTATGATAATCATTTGGGTGTTTTACTCCTGCCTGGGTACTACTGCGTTAATGAATTGTAATTGAAAGTTTTTTTTTCTTCCCTAGTTCAGTGTGTCTTTTTTTTCTTGGTTTCTCCTTACCTGCCTCTGGGAATACATACATAGACACGCATTGGTGATAAAAGGCAAAGCTGTGGTGTTTATAAGGAAGTGGTCTGTAGGAGATTATTTTAAAAAACAAAACAAGAAGACAGAGGAGGCTTGTGTAGAGGGAGAGCCAAAGAGAGGTCCTGAGACAGACACAAGTGATGATGAGAGTTAGGTTATTAAAGCTAATGTTCAGATTTGAATATATTGCAAGAACAGTATTTTCCGTCCTTCAGATTAGCGTATGTGATGTTTGCGGTTTTGGTCATTCGTGGGTTTTGCCATACATGGGAATATTTTTGGAGCTTGCCGAAAAAAAACACACATGACATGTAAACCGAAAACAATACTGAAAATGATTTTGGTTGCATAAAATCATATACTATATAAATGTTAGTAATTGTTTGTGTAAGTGTAAACTAAAAGTATCAGCTTGAATAAACCAAGCATATTTGTCTTGGTAACTTGCCTCACTCACGTAACTGAGTGACCGTGGAATTTTGCGTTTCCCTGAGTAACTTTTAAACTTTTCATTGATGTTAATTTTGCATTTTAAATAATGATTCCAAAATGTAGTGCTCCCAGTGCGTACAGCAGTAACTTACAGGTACATACAGGGGCATAATTTAGATGGTTTGTATATTATTTAAAAATTTCTTGATAGAAAATGACAAAGTAATTTGACATGCAAAATGTGTTGTTTGTGTAGACACTGGTAATAAATAGGCTTATGCGTTATCATTTAGGCTAGCAGACTGTTAGGCATGCCTGTATTTATAATAAAAGTATTATTTGTGAATTATTTGTGTCACATTGGTGGGGATCTGCCGCCCCTACTACTCACTAATGTCTAGGGGTTACTATCAAATATTGAGTCACTGTCAGTCTTTCATCAATACAAAAACCAGGGTATGCAAATTAGGACTTCTAAAAGTACGATGCGACCCAATCATGTGCTGGTGTGACCAACTGGCCAAGTTAGTTTGGAGCCTTGCTCTTCAGAATGACCCATTCTTTCAGCAGTGTTTGTAAACCTGACTGCATGGCTAGAACCTTGATTTTATACCTGTGGCAATGGGTCTGAATGAAACACCTGAATTCATTGTTTAAGAGGTGTGTCCAAATGCCTCTGTCCATATATGATATTGTCAGGTGGTAGACAGAATGAGCGGAATATTGTTTCTGGTTACTGCTGTTATTTGGTGTGTGATGGTTTACGCTGTTTCTCCAAGGCCTCCGGATCTTGCTGCTGTCGGGATGCTCCTGGGTGGCAGTCTCGGCGCTCTGCACCTCCAGCTGCCCCCTGCTGCGTACCTTGGATGTGCAGTGGGTGGAGGGGTTAAAAGACCCTCAGATGAGGGACCTCTTGTCACCTCCTACTGACAACAGACCAGGTACACTAGAAGCGCTATCCCACTCCCTCTAATTTTCCTAAGAGCAGCTTTGGTGTAATAATCTAACTGATGAAGTTTTGCAGTACAGTGACCTCTTGTGGTACCTAGATGAGGCATTAGAAACATTTTAATAATATCTTGATATTTATGATATAATGTTAAAGTCAAACCCCCCCATAAAATACAAACTCTTGAAATACATCATTAATCACCAGAATAGTCATTGCTGTAAAAATTTAGAAGTCAGATATAACTCTGATATGAAAGGACAGGTATATAAAAGGTCAGATATAGAGGACAATAAATCATATCTCTGTGTCCTAGATCATTTGGTTAATTATTCTTCTGGAAGTAGATAAAAAGTATCAAATGAATTAGAATTATGGGAAGCCAGTAGGGCTGCAACTAACGACTAATTTTCTATGGTTTAATCTGTCGACTAGTTTTATCGACCAGTTGGTAAAACTAAACAATTCATTTTCCACCAGAAATACCATCAAATAGATAGTTTTTTATTAATAGTTATTTTATTCTGACAACAAAAAATGTTATGTTTCTGCAGCGTTTTAGATAATGGATGTCAGCTTTTCAGCACTATACAGGCATTATTTTCGCTCACAATTTAATTAGCAAATTTAGTAGTATGTCTAAAATATTAACGAGATGTGTATTGTGATGCCCAAAAGTTATATCTGCATAAATTTGGCGTATCCTTATGCTTATTAAATTCGGTTAGAGGAGCATGCCAGATGCGACTGTTTTGGTAAATCATCAAGCGATAAGCACTGAAGTCAAGAAAGGGACAGCTCAGTAACCACTGTGTCTTTTAAAACAGGAGATATTGTGGATAAACAAGAAAAAAAGAAAAAAAAGATGTCTGTGGTGTGGTGCTGCTTTTTGCTGATTAAAGTCCGACAGGTTTTTTTTTTTTTTCTTATATAGTTTTCATTTTTTATTTCAGTTTGCAAATTATTTTCTTTTATTTATTATCCGTTCTCATTTCAGTTTTAGTTGACGATAGTAGCACTGGTCTCAACAAGCCCAATACGCACAAACACACAATGACACCATTAATTCATGTACAATAAGGCCAGATTTTAGCCTAAATGTTTTCTCAAACATTTATTCAATGGAGATTCTATGGTAGCAGGCAACATTATGTCTTTATGCCTTTAATAATGAGTGTATTTAGCAGCTTCAAGGACAAAATATATTAAAAAGCTCTCTGTACTCTCTCTGAAATAGAGCACAGGCTGCTGTGCTGCCCGACCCTTTTTTTTTTTTTTTATCTGAGATGGAGATTTCAGTTCCAATGAGTACAAATCCAGACCAAGATTTTGTTTCAACCAACCAGTTGAGTACTCTATGACTGTGATTCTTTATACTTATCTGGTTGGTTGAAACAAAATCTTGGTCTGTATTTGTACTCTATGGACCTGCAATCTCCACCTCTGGTTTTTACTAGGAACTGTCTGGACTAAACTTGAAATAAAGTAAGTCATCTTCTAAAAGTTGGACTGTTAGGCTACCCCCTCGAAGTAGAGATTATGTAGAGCCCCCCTATTCAAATCTGGCCCTCGATTCCAAATCCAGGCCTTGTTTTCAAGTCTCCCAGGTAGTTAGCTCAATAATTTCTGGCTCAAATTGGCTAGAGGCTTCACAACTGGCTCTCAGGTAAAGGAAAGCTGGAAAACAGCAGTGCTCGGCCCTTGAGGACCATGATTTAAATAGCCCTGATGTAGAGAATAAGTGATCGGTATCAGCCTATACAACAACAATCAGCCATTGGCCGATGGTTAAAAATGAGCTGATATTTACCACCAACAATTCTTTTCTCTTTAAAATGATCACCTATATTACTTTGCACACCTGCACACTAAACAAATGTCTACTGTGTGGAATTATTTTAGTGTTAGTGAAAACAATGTTAGAAATGCATTTTGCAAACATCATTTTGCTAAAATTTCACAAGAAGGATCTACTAAAAAACATTTTAACACAACAAACATGATTGCTCACCTTAAGGCAAGACAGTGAAGAGTATTAAAAGTTTTTCTGAAAAACAAATCCATTCCAGTAAGGAAGGCTGCAATAACATTATTCCAGCAGTAATGCAAGTGATTGATAGCAAAAGAAAATTCAGTGCTGACAGTGTGAAATCAAAATATAAAAATATGTTACTTAGAAAATTAAAAGAAAGGGGGGCAGCATGTGGCTCAGTGTGCTAAGTCTGTGTGCCTGTAATCAGAAGGTCACTGGTTCAAACCCAGCCTTTGTTTGTATCGAGTGTCCCTTTAAACTTAATCAGCTATTGGTATCGGACAGAAATGTCCTTATCGGTGCATCACTATGTAAAACACCATTTTCAAATATATAATTTCACATTCATGCATGCAGTCATTTTACATTGGTAATGACGAATAATTGTATATACCTCATGTTCTTAATAATTTAGTAAAATGTCAGATTTCTAAATTCCTTCCATGCTTTCCCATTTAGGCTAGGCTGTATGTTAGGCTAAAGAGTCTATGTGCACCCCCTCAAACAAAAGGGAATGGGTGACACCCTGGTATCGTCACTTGTCTTTTCTTGAAACTATAAAACTTAAACCATATGTGTTGAAATAGATTTCCAAATTATAAAACAAAAAGATAATTGCATGTCATTATAATGTTTTAGGGATAGTTTGTGCTGTTTTCTTCCCACTCCCTTTCATGCAGAATAGCTTCTTTCTTGGCATTGAATTAATGGAGAAAAGGAATCTCGCTGTCTCCCCTTCCAGGTCAAATGGACAACAGGAGCAAACTGCGCAACCTAGTGGACCTGCGTCTGGCAGGCCTGGACATCACAGACGCCTCGCTCCGCCTTATCATCCGCCACATGCCCCTGTTGGCCCGGCTGGACCTCAGCTACTGCAACCACATCACAGACCAGTCAGTTAACATCCTGACAGCTGCAGGCACGACGACTCGCGATTCTCTGACGGAAATCAACCTGTCAGGTAGGAGGCTATCAGAGAGGTCTCCATGATCAGCGCTCTGTGCTGTATGGGGTGCCTGAAGAGCTCCTCACATAGTACATGTCTGTAATACGTTTGTTCCCTACTCAAAAACACCATCTTAGAGTAAAGAGTTTGTGAGCAGTAATTGGAATAGATTGGATCTTTTTATTTGGTATTCATCATTATCAAAATAAGCTTTTTTTTAATGTCACAAAACACTCCACTTGTCTGTCAACATGACTCAGCCCTGTTCCCTACCGAACATCAGTCAGATATTAATTGATAGCTGAATGTTATTTTTCCCCTTGCAGTCATCACTTTGCTAAAGAGGAACTATGTGACTCTCTATACGGCTTGAACATGGTCATCAGTTCTTTTACACCCTGGTTTATATGTAGACTGCCATTAATGCACACCAGCTGCTTTCCTCTCCCTCTGTGATGCACACACACATGTCCATAACTCTGGGCCCTCCCTTCTCCTTCCGTAGTGTGCAACAGGGTCACGGACCAGTCTCTGGCCTACTTCAAACGTTGTGGGAGCATCTGCCACATCGACCTGCGCTTCTGCAAGCAGGTGACCAGGGAGGGCTGTGAGAGGTTCATAGCAGAAATGAGCGTCAGCGTGCAGTTCGGACTTGTAGAGGAGAAACTCCTGCAGAAGATCAGCTAGTTCATGCTGGGGCCTTTAGAGACTAAATGTACAGGGGAAACTCAGCGCAACCAGCAGTGTGTTGTTTCCAGAATGAGGTTTGTTTATTTGTTTGTTTTTTTTTTCCCATTTATTTATTGATGTTTTTTTACGTGGGGAATATTTTTGTTTTTTGGTCACAGAAAATGAACTATCATTAAAAAGACATTTAAAAAGATGAACATTAAGTTTAAATTGTGTAGGAAAAACTGAGCGAAATGCAAGCATTTTGTTTTCAATGCTGAAGTCTCCCCCTCGATACTCAAGGAATTCGCGTGTGATCGTTTGTGCTGCTAAAGCTGGTGAGTTTGTCCACGATGTAATATTACTGTGTACAGAAGACCGAACTGGACTCTAATCTGAAAAAATAGCATGTTTTTATGTTTCCTTTTAAAATTTCCTTTTGTTACAATTGTATCAACATTATCTTGTTTAAAACAGCCGCAATGTTTCAGAAACAGAAATGACCAGAGATGGTCTGTTTATTGTAATTTTTTTTGAAAACTTTGTTTACCATGTTTTTTTGTTACAATGCAAACCTCATGCATTATTCAGAAATATTTTTGTATTAAAGTGTTTCAAGCTCCAGCGTATGCAGTATTGAATGCACTGTCGTCTTGTTTAATTGACAATATTCAATCTGCATCGTTGTTTTCCTTGGGCTGACTTGTAAATTGTACTTAAGAGTGATGCCTGTAGTAGCTGGTCCCCATGGAGGTGTTACGTATTAATTTATGCCGTGTTGTTTTATCTGACGTGGGTGTTCTGATTTACCAGTACAGAGGTACTTCACCTTTTTCAAATTACTATGTATTACTCAGTCTATTTCAATGTGTTTATACCTGGGGAATCTGGGGGGTGGGGGAAGACTATTTGCACTGTTTGACATGAATAAATATAACTATTTTTTTCCAAGGTTTATCAGATATTTATATGGGGAGGTTTGCTGGGTTGTTCTCGTTAGGGGCCTTGGTCATTCAGAAATGTTGGCATAATACACAGCAGCTTAGTCTAGAACGGCTAACTTGTTTTAAAAACTTTTTTAATATAAATTTTATTTGTGCCCCAGTATTGTCTTGCATGCTTTTTTGCAAGAGTTCATGGCATCCCTTAAAGAATGCTAAGCGTAAGTGTCATGCAGTGTAAGGTGTTGATGTTGGAATATGTTACACAGAGTATATCTTAAAATGTTAATGTTTTTTTTCTGACGGGGACGGGGGGGGGGGGCTGGGCTGCTGTATGTCAGTGGGAAGTCATATGGAGACACCTATGTGTGTTAGCTCTGCAAAATATCAATACCCTGGAAAAAGTTCATATTTCACAAATTTAAGTATGTGAAGTATCTCTCCAGTGAAATACCTGAATAAGACAATCTAAAGATAATTAGGCAATAAAGAATTTGGAACCACCTGGAGCATCCATAACAGTGAAAACAGCAAGAGTTACATCTGTCCTCAAAGCTTAAGGTGACCTAATTATGTATGTTTTTTTCCAAATCTGTCTTTCTCTTTGTGAGCAATCGTTTACTTTGGGGAAAAACTAACGTCTGAGTCCTTGATCTGAGCAGAATTCTATGCAGTATGTGAACTTTAAACAAGCTCTTCTTTGTTTAAAAATTTATATATACATACATCCTTTATTTTAAGCAAAGGCTCAATAAGTCATGTGTCAAAGTAATTGATGTTAAAATACATTAGTCATATTTAAATACAAAATATTTTTTTTAAGTCAAGGCTTTAACAAAATGCTGTGTACATGTGTTGCCATCGATGTTGTTACGTGTGGTACGGGTACATGGGAAAAGAAGTGGGAGCCACACAGGGCCTGTCTGAACCCCGTCCAGCCCACTTTCCCCAAGTGACTTCCCAGAACAAGGTGTCCCCGGAGTTTGACCCGAATCAGGAGGCCGTATGGCAGATGACAAGCCTGGTGGTGCAGGTGTACAATGAAGGATCTTTGTGCAAGTGCTTATTTTGGACAGTATTACCCACCCCCATGGCAGGGTTGACGGACCAGCACACGGACGTCTGTCACTTCCCCCTGGAGCCTGCTTCCACCACTCACCCCCCCCCAGCCAAAGTTGGCCACATGAAGCGGGGCAAAACTCCAGTCTTTAGCCTCTTCGCGAGGTTGGTGCTCTTCACCCACAGCAGGAATTTAAGCCCCCTTCAGAGTCAAACGGGTGCCGGGCGGCATGGGACACACTTAGGCAGCCCGAGAGAACTCTGGATCACATCCCCAGGTCATCAGCTGGGCAGAACCTGTCTTGCGCTCCGATAATGAAAGTACTGAACAAGACCACTCCCACTTAGTAATCATCTGGGTCTGTTTTGTATGATATTGAGGCAGGAAATTCTTAATTTTTTTTTAATTGAGTGTAAAGTGCAGCAGTTTTGTCACACTGTCTGAATCTCGGCCAACCGAACACCAAACGGTGTCATGGTCAAATGGAGACAACAGGAAGCCAGAGGGGCATCTGCTGATGAACAGAGCGCAAGGCTGACTTCCCATCCACGTGCAACAACAAATCAGACCGCAAGACACCTGTTCTGCTGTGCCACCACAGAGTGGTGCTCTCTTTGTAAGTTATGGTGATTTTTTTTTTATTATTATTTGTGTGTGAATGAGGACAACATACTGTAATTTAGTCAAGTTACTGTATATTTATTAAAGTCTTTTTTTATTTTTAAAATTACCAAAATAAAAAGTTCAACATTCCAAAATACAAAGACCAGATCTTCACGACACTGTTTGCTCAAAGTACACCCTTCAGTGGGATTGGTGGGAAGGTGACACGCGCTCTGTGACTAGTTGCCTGTGAGTGACATCTTTGAGAAGATAGCAGCATCAGTTGTCCTGTATTCTATATACAGACATACATAAGTACACAGTGCTTTCTATAGTTCTCCATGTGTAATTGTTAGATGTTACTTTCAAATTAAGGGGGGTTAAAAAAAAAAAAAAAAAAAAAGAGGGAAACTGTGACAATCTAAACTTCAGTTAAGACAAGCAGCATGAACTTTTGAAGACCGATGAAAGCTCTGATGTCTAGTGAGAGACACCAGATAAAATCCACAATATTCTCCAACCGCTGAGCAGTAGTTTAGCTTAATGGCAGGCTAATCAGAGTAACACTCAAAATAGGTTCTGGACATTCTTATTAAATGGAAAAAATATACATAGTTTACATCTCTAATGATACGAATCATGATATGCAATTTTACAGCAATATACTTTATATAATTATGCAAATTCTATGCATGATCAAACAACTTAGAGCTCTGATTAGTTCATTAAAGATTTAAAAGAAAACTAAACATATCTACTGCAAATATAATACATCTGAATGTTCTCTCAACTCCAAAAATAAACTCTATTTTTTTTTTACATGCTTCAACAAATCACTTGAGAACTCTGGGAATTGAACAATTTCAAAAGAAAAGCCATATAAACATTTCTGCTAATATCAAAACAAATGCACAGTCACAAAATACCTTGCACCAGGAGGCAGAAAAGTCTATATTTAGCACCTGTTCTCTCTCTCTCTTCCATACTTACTTAAAAAAAAAAAAAAAAAAAAAAAACATGAGGCTGGTGGAAAGCACAAGAGAACTATGCTATTGCTACAACTGAATAACAGTACGGCATGGCTGTCACGATCACTTTCTGCCTGGCATCTAATATATTTGCTGAGGAATATTCAGCTTTCGAAGCCCACATGTGGGTGGAATTCTTTTGCTGTCAATCACAGATTGATCCTGCTTCTCATTGGCTTAAACCAGGTACTTACTGACAGAGCAAAATAATCCCACTCACCATAGCTTCTGAAATCTCATTTCTCCTACTATTGCCCAACAGGGTAGACTGGACTTTATTTGAGACCCAGGACACAAAGTCCCCCATTTAATTGCTATCGATCACTTCACCAGGGTGAGAAGCCTTGTTCTAAACACAAAAAATATATCCAAGTTTAGGGTGAGAGCTGAATCACTGGGGTTTTCCTCAACATCAAGATGAAGCCCCTCTCTCGCTTCTCTCACCGTGACTGACTGATCAGCCACTCCACCCACCATGAGAGCACTGCACTCTCATAACCAGCCCATCTAACATGTTGGGACAATAGTGCAGTGGAACCATGACCCAACTGTTCATGCATGTTGGCCATATTTGGTTTAGATGGTTTAGGTCGGGCCACTGCTCCTCAACAGGAGAGCGTTAGACCTGTACAGTGTAACATTCCAGAAAGACACACGCTTACACACCTGACATACATGCACACACATCCATTGTCTGGCACAGAGGTCACACCCCAGCCTCTGAACAGTAGCTGGTCTTCGGTCACTAAGTGCAGCAGCTCATGTGATGAGATATGGGGGGAAGGATCTACATGTACATCTAAATATCTTTACATTCTGATGTAAAAACGCTGAGCTCAGAAATACAGCGC
The DNA here is from genome assembly GCA_026779585.1 of Mormyrus proboscirostris. Classification (NCBI taxonomy): domain Eukaryota; kingdom Metazoa; phylum Chordata; class Actinopteri; order Osteoglossiformes; family Mormyridae; genus Mormyrus; species Mormyrus proboscirostris. The sequence goes on from JAODKF010000126.1 coordinate 24,043,418, forward strand.
AGTGCCATCCCTTTAAATAAAAATACATAAATAAAAAAAAATAATCACGCCCACGGATATGAACACTGAGACTAAACCAAGAGTAAAAGTCATGGTAGGCTCTCTCAGAAAGGCAGGCGGCATGACCTCGAAGGCGTGAGATCCCACATCAGCTCCTGCCTGTTACGAGAGTTGCGACCTACTCCATTACCGCTCTGGTTTTCCACACCCGGGTCTGGAGCAAGAATTGAGAAATTTAAAGCAGACCGAGTCACACCGCTGCTGCTGGAGGAGGAGGAAGAGGAAGCTGGATTTAATTTAAAAAAAAAAAAAAAAAAAAAAAAAAAAAAAAAACACAGGGAGATGGGGCCTGGGAACAGGGAGCCATGACTGTCCACAGTAAACAGAAGTGAAAGCTATCAGGAGGCTGGCAAGGTGCCAGCAGGGGGAGTGGGGGTGGGGCTAGGCCTTGAAGACGTGTACAGCGCGCACCACGTACTGCCTGCAGATGGGGCACTCGCTCATTCGCTTGCCGCATTTGGTGCAGGTAACCATGTGACCGCACTCCAGCAACACGCAGTCGATCACAGCGTCCATGCAGATGCGGCACAGGGTATCATCCTGGCTGGCCAGCTGTGGTTTGGTCCCACCTGGAGAAGAGGGACGCACGCAGTGGTGTTAGGCTAGCAGTGATATACCCAGCACCACAGGTCATGTGATCAAGACAAATGTGACCCTAACAAATGTATGATGAAGAATATTGATCTACAGCCTTGTTCCTAGACACTATTGTGATGACCAGCATCACAGACAGTTGCCAAAACAGGAGGTGGTTTAGGGCAACCAGAAGTGGTTTTAGCGAAATGATAAGTGCCATGAATTACATGCAAGATCCCTCCTACCACTTCCAAAACCAAAACTCATTTAAAATTGGATCCTTGGGCGATAAAAAGTCATCTGTGCTTATTACGGTCCACAAGCACCATGTTGGAGACTAAGCAGTAGTTTGAGGGTGCTTCAAAAAGCCAATTACAAACTGCAGAGCTTGCAAGTCACACGCAGCGCCTTGCAGCCTTTTAGCCGGCGTGCAGGCCGGGAGAGCATCTCTGAAGGGTTCTCCTGCTCAGAGAGTCTCCTTGGGCCGTACTTAGGAAAAAAGGGAGGCGTTCAGATGGCCAATGCGCCGAAGCCGCGATCGTTTAAACGGCCAATGAAACGGCAAGGCTAGGAGGATCGTGCCGGGCTCCATTCACGGAGCTCAACACAAGTGAACAGGCGTGCCACGCGCAGCACGAGTAACAGCTAAATAAATACACTGTCAATTGGGCAAGAGTGGGAGGGAGAGCGGGGGGGGGGAAAAAAGGCTGCAATTCTCAGCGTGAATCTCCATGACTCATCGTGTGCCTTGTACACCAATACACATGGCGACGAAGAATGATATCATAGCGAGAGTACTCACTATTAACAGCACTGCATACCACACACTGCATGTCTTATTAAGCACATACTGACACAATTTTAGCATCTACAGATTATTGCAGCATGGATGTATGCTGCCTTACCATATGTCTGTACCATAATGCACGTATTACTCGTGCACATTGACACAGGCATGCAGAAAATAACGGCAACATCTGGACAAGTTTCGACGAGACGACGGCAAGTGCTGCAGCGCATGCTATGGCTTCCTAGGGGCTTACCTGCAATTCCAGCAGTGCAGAGAGAGGAGGGATATGCTACTACTGTTTGGGAGAAGGAGTGAAGTCATCGCGTGAGTCAGCCCACCTTTAACTGCTCTTAAAATCCAACCAGTACCACAAGACAAACTTGCTGGCATTTTTTGAAGGGCAATGTTTTAAAATCTCTACAAAGGTCTTTTCAGATGTTGGTGTGGCTTTTAAGAATGATCGGCAGTAGCCTGGACACCTTACCTGCACTCATGCCATGACTGACATTCTCCACTGGTGGGGGGGGGGGGGAAACAGTAGAGGTTTGGTTAGTGATGATCTATGCTCTTGATAAAGCTTTAATTAGGAACATCTACATAGTCTACTTTAGGAATCCCAGCAGAATGTGGAAATTAGTAATAATCCGTGCACGGTGAAAATAGGTCACATTATGCCAGATAGCAACAGAAGCAATCTCTGTAAAGAATGGGGGGAACAGGGTGTTCTGGGTGATTAATGCATGATGAATAAATGATGCCTGATAACTGGAGCTATTCGGACCTAGCAGTGAGTGATACTGTCCTATACTGATTATTCAAATGTGGCATAACTCCTCCCACTGATAGTACCAGCCAATAAGAACATGCGATTTGGTGGGTGGGCGGAGCCACTCACTGGACTTCCTGTTATGCTCAGCCTCGTGGTACAGCCGGCCCACGCGCTCCACCAGCTCCCACTTCTCACAGCAGCCAGAGTAGCTGACGAAGTTGCAGGCCAGGATCTCTTTGAGCTGCCGGACTGTCAGGCCCTCAATGTCCTGCTCACTGGAGAGGTCCGAAAGGGAGGCATGCGGCCACTTGCGGCCCAGAGGGCCACCCTGTTGGGGCTGGAGCGGGGTCGAGAAGGGGGAGGCAGCCGCATGTGATCATGGTCTAAAAAAAAATGTATAGCTCACCCTACAATCAACTCCAGAAGTAATGGAACAAATGCAGAAGTGAACAAGAACACTAATATAATATAAATACATACAATCATTCTAATATTCCTGAAATGTTTGGAGAAATAGTTGACTAATCAAAACAATTCTTGCAAAAGTGTTGTATATCTTCAGAATAGTTTATCTTGTCAAAAACATTTGTGACAAAATTATTGGATTTGAAAAATACTATAAATATGACCAATTTTGTATCTTTTGGGAAAGAAATGTTTCTTGATGTAGCTTTTAGTGTCTAGAGAACTTTTGGTGTCTAGAAACTGTTTTCTTTGGCCATTTCCTGTTTCATTGGGGTATAAATATGAGGTAACGCACAAATAAAATGCATGTGTCACAAATCAACATGGGGAAAATGAGAAGAAAAGGTTGTTGAGCTGCACAGGTTACATAATGGCTACAAAAAATAGGCATTACCAGTAACAATCAGGGCCATGATAAAGAAGTGAAAAGCATGGGCTTGTTGAATACATGTCAGGATGGGGATGCATCTGCATATTGCTCCCATGAACAGTGACGAGGATGCAGAGTTTAGGTGAATCTCAGGGATTCACTGTCACCCGTGAGACGACACCTCCATGACCAGAAGCTGTACTGAGAACAAGAAGCCTCTCCTGGGTCCAAAACACACTCCAGTTACGGTCAGTGGCATAATGAATTCCAGTAAATACCAGACCATTTCAGCTGAAAATCTGGTTGAGAAGGCTGAAACTGGGCCGTGGTTGGGTCTTCCAACAAGACAACGATCCGAAACACACGCAAAAGTCACCAAATAATTGGTTGCAGAAACAAGAAGAGAAAACCCAAGAATCTCTATGAGTTGGAATTGTTTTGCATGGAAGAATGATCCAAGATCCCTCCAAAAGTGTGTGTTCTCCAGCCTTTTTAAACATGACCAATATTTTTAGAATCAGCTTGGGTTACTATAGGAAAACTTATTTTGTTAAAATGACAATAAAAGCATTAGGCTTTCTCAATTGTTTAAGCACAAAATATCATTAATTGCATGTATGGTCCCTTTTATATAGTAATTTTTGCGATTTTTCAGAAATATTTCTGGAGTTGATTGTATATACCAGGAATGGCCAATCTTATTTGAGAAGGGCTGTTGTGTAAGCAGGTTTTTACTGAAAATCCCTAATTAGATTATCAATTAGAGGATTGATTGAGTTTGAGCTTGGTTGAGTTTTAACAGCTATACTTAACATTATCCCAAAATACCCCATATGCACTTATCCTTTGCGGATAAGACTGGACATCTTTGAAAATTTTACATAATACAATGTCAAATGATGCAAAGCAACCATTTATTCCTTACAGGGTTACGAGACAACTGGAGCGCCCAGAGGAACCTAGAACAACACAGGGAGGAGACCCCCACACAGAGCACAGGCGTGATTAGAACCTACAACCCTAGACGTGTGAAGACGCAGCGCTACCCAGTGTGCACCTGATCACCCCATGTGAGAAACATAATATGCAGATTATGAGGAGCAGAAAGAATATTTAATTGTTTAATTATAACCCTTGACATAATCCCTAAATAAAATTTTTATCCACTTACCTGCCTCTCCCTGCCACCTGGTCCCACATTGATGAGAGAGAGTGAGGTACCGCCATCTCCATCACCCTGCATGTGGGCAGGACACAAACCAAAAGAGTCGGGTCGTTACAGTCAGCCCTTGTCCGGAGAGCCGGGCCTCGCACACAGCGCACGTTCATTACCGACAGAAGGGAAGCAAAAGGCTCCGCAAAGTGGCAGGATTGGACTCCCCTGGTGTGGATGTCAGCCTGCTTTGCCATCCACGTGGGGGACTCTGCCCGCCGCAGTCGGCTCGCATACCCTGCATTCGCAGCGACGCGCTCGCTAAGCTACTCCCCCGCGCCCAGCCGGATGTGGACGGTAAGCCCGGTGCGTACGACGGGCTCCAGCTCCCTAATCGGGCGGACAATGCCCGCCTAGGGCATCCAGCCTTATGCACTCTACCCGCGAGCAGGAGCCCGCATATCCATTTTTCCCCATTTCACTGTCCTCATGGTATCAAATCGTTTAAGCTGAATTCTAGCAGGACATTTATACCACTTGTCTAAAGAGCCCGTTTTGCAATATTAATATTAAGCAACATATAATTTGATTATGATTAGAGACAGATAGACAAAAGGCCTTCGCTCTCAAGCACAATGCAAGCAGATAGCTAAAACTCGCCTGACATGGCTGCTTCTGTCCTGGATCCCTGCAGTCTTAGCGTGCATTTTACACACACACACACACACACACACACACACACACACACACACACACACACACACACACACACACACACACACA
>JAODKF010000126.1:24048672-24058919 GCA_026779585.1 Mormyrus proboscirostris
GTGAGCAATACCAAGGGCCCTGATGGAGTGACATTCCCAGCATGCACTGCTGAGAAAAACAGAGCAGCTCTCAGCAGTTTTCCTTCAGCTGCCAATCAAACCGGCATATCGCGCAGTCAGTCTTGAGCCCCCTCTTTGTAACAACAAAAGGGGATTTAAATAAATCTGGAGGCAGAACATTCTTCTCTCTGTATGGCAGCAGAGCTCTTTCTTCAGGGAATTAGACAGGGAACCATAAGGGGGAAGGATTTGAAAAACAGCAGCTGAAGGCTTCCATCATCAGAAGCTGGGGTCCTGAAGCTCCACCCACTGCCGTTCACATCATTGTAAGGTACTCCACATTCTCTTACTAACAGTAAACTACAGTGCCCACCTGTACGCTACACATCAAAGCACAATGGTCCAATCAGGATTTGTTGCTTGGAAGGTCAAAGGTCACCCCTGAGTCCCATTCATTTTCGCTGTCTCACCTCTGACGGCTGTTCCAGTGCTCTGAGTGAGCATACTATTCTGAGATGGAACCCCACCTTACCTGCTGATTGGTCCCTGAGCTGTCATTCCCGCCAAGTGGGTCTCCCTGAGGGGCGGAGAACGCCGATGTTTCAAAAGTGCGTGGAGGCGGGACATGGAAGGCTTGTAAGTGTGAGCTGCTGGTGTTGGTATCATCATCATCATCATCATCATCATCATCATCTTCATCTTCTTCGTCTTCCTCATCATCATCCTCATCTTCTTCCTCATCCTCTTCCTCCTCACCACACAGTGTCCTCTGGTGGCAGAGCACCAGGTCGGCCAGATCCTCCTTCTCACGACAGGTGTCGGTGGGGACGTCATGCAGCAGCAGGTACTGCCGCAGGTCCTTGACGCGCAGCTGCATGAGCTGCGGCCGCTGGAAGCCAGTGCCATGCAGCAAGTGGCAGGTGGCACACCTGCGCAGGTTCTCCTGCAGTGCAGAGCACAGGGAACAGAAGCTCTTCTTGCAGTCACTGCAGATGTGCTAGAAAGAGAATGAGGGGAAGAGAAGGAATCAAGGAACCAAGAATTTAAAAAGCCACCTTGTTGCCTTCAATTACTCTTTTTACTTAAGAGACAGGCTTCTGTGTTGGCTGCATCTTCATCTTATTCTTCAGCCAGAAGACAAGGCTCAGGGTTGCCAAGTGCCCCCCTCCCCCCATCATAAACCATCCACTTCCCATAACCTTCATCCCACTAAAAGGCCTTCTTAAATCATCGTGAACCAACAGCAACTAGGGTTGCAAAGGGCCGGATTCCGGAAACTTTCCATGCCATGGGAAGTTCAGCTGGGTAATTTTGGAAATATTTCAAGTTGGAAACTTTCCTGGGAAATTAATCGGAATATAGGGAAATAATATGAAAATTCCCAGAATTTTGCAACCCTAACAGCAACTCAGCCTTCTGCTGCTCTGAGGCACCAACTTGGGAGGTGAGGCGCTTGGTTCCACACTGTGGGACTCCACTGAACCACAACCGTGGTACATGCTCAAAAATCCTAACGAGCGGCTGATCTATCCTCTCATTACCAGTGGGAGAAAGGTGCCATCGAAGCCCACTATTGGTGTGACTGCTCTGTCAATCAAGCGAAAGGGAGCCAATAAAGTGACCAGTGGGCATTGCCTGACAGCACATGACCATCCCACTCAGACTCTCATTCCCCCCATCACTGCTGCTCCCCAGTGAATCCCGTCGGGGGGGGGGGGGGGGCGGGCGCCACACGGCCAGGAAGCAAGCAGGCCACATGGATCAAGTGAGGTGGGCTTTTCCGACTGGGCAGCTGCTACAGTGGCAGTTCACGTTTACGTCTGTACGTTTATTCACGTACGGGGGCCGCGCTCACGTCTCCCCGGACGACATTAAGACCATTAGCACAAATGAGTGATATTCTCGCTTCACACCACCTGCCAGGAAGCTCAGCACTCGGCTGCCATCACAGTTCGGATAATAAGCTAATAAAAGGAAGACGTGTTTGTTTTGGTTCCCGAGCCGAAACGGCGCCACGTCTCGGCCCGACAGCCGGCGGGTAGCTCTGCGGAGCATCACCCCCTCCCCCCTGGGTGGCACAGTGAAGGCGGTTTTTAAATTAAGTGCTTTAAACACAACACCCGGACCTCCCCCAAACCGTCAGTCATGCGACGGCCTCCCCGCTAATCAAGATCACAGTGCTGGCTGAGAGCTGAAGGTCAGACATGACCCCCACCCCCGACTCCCACGCCAAATGAGTCCTCTCCCAGCAGCAGGAAAGGTTTCGTGCCATCTCTGCTGGCTAGCCAATCAGGATACAGAAGAGATGCTGGAGTACAGTTCCAGAATGGATTCATTTCCATTCCATGAAGCATCATTCAAGAATGGAATCATTCTTGCTTTTTTGAATTATGTTGCAATTAGCATGAAAGTAATCGCTGATAATATTGCACCTTCTCTGTACTGCTTTCTAGCCCCAGACTCCGCTACATTCTTCTGCCCTCTTTACAAATATCCCTTGGGGCAACCATTTCACCATAAGAACTTCAAATTTTCACAGGAAATGTAGTGCAAACAAACAATGCCATCCAATCAAAAAAAAAGATCAGAGTCATCAGGTCATCAGCTGACAAACTGCCACCACTCACCTTCCGTCTGAAGACAGAAAATTCCAGGCCACAGGCCTTGCAGGTGGGTCCCAGGGGTCCTGAGGCGGTGGGCGGGTAGTTGGAGTATGCAGCACTGGGGGCGAAGCGGAAGGGTCCCGCCCCAGCCCCAAACCCTGGCTGCTGGCCATGGACCGCCCCGGCACCCATCACCTCGTTCAGCAGGCCACAGCATGACGCCCACACAGAGGAGGCCCCGGCCTGCATGGGGGGGGGGGGGCACAGCTTTACACCATCATCTGATTTGACATCACCAATATCACGCAAGTGTGACTGCTGTGTCTTGCCTTCTGGCTTGTTATCTTCACCCCCTGTTCATTAGATCACATTCCCCAGCTTCACGATAGCCTTGAGAGGCAATTTTTGGTCTTGTAACTACTAAAGAGTAACTTAAATTTTTATCCGACACTGATGCCCGGACCGGCAGTGACAGATTTCTTATCGCATAATGACATTTCCATGTGAAGGCTTGTCAGGGACCTGCCCCTTTCCTTCGGTCAGATCACGGACTTTTCTCATTGCCCTCCTGCTCTCTTCTACCCACACTAATCTCCCCCACACCCAGTGCGTCGCAGAGATGAGCACCGAGGCCGCGCCACTCCCTGTCCACCCGAGTCGGGCATTTGACAAATGTATCATGTGGCATCATCTTGTAAAAGGGTCTTTTCAGTAGAGCGGTCATTAAACTTTTACTAGCCGTCCCGAAGTGAATAACTCAGGCACCTTTTCAGGAGTAACACTGAAGACCTCTGATCAGCTGACTTTCCCCCTGAGGGACCAGCGCCGAGGGCATTTTAAACAGGTGGCCAGACACAAGACCGCAAACACAATTTAATGCCGATTTTCATCCAGGCAACGAGTTTACAACGCATTCAAAAAGGTTAATAATGGAAAATATTCCAGACAGTGGGGGGAAATAAAGCAAAACGCAGCTGCTTTTTGCGCTGTACTGTAATTACTTGTTCCTGTTGATGAATGAATTCTTTCGGTAATTAGGGCTGATTGAATTCACAGGCGGGAAGACTGAACACACGGCGCGCGATTTCCGCGACTCTGGGACAGAACCAGTCGCATGTCAGACAGGATAAAATTCAGAAGAACCCAAACATCAGTCAGTCAGTCAACCACACACTTAACCACCCGAGAGTTTTCTGGAAAGGAGACAAGCGGCGGATGCGTCTGAGCAGCTACAGGACACTAGAGAGCGAGCCAGGGCTGTGTGTTCCTCCTCCTCCTCATCTCTTGCCCGCCGTGGCGTGTCTAGCGGCTGGCCGCTTCACTGGCAACGCCTTGTCACCCAACTCCCCCCCCACCCCCGGCATAAACGGCAGCCCCAGAAGGCAGAGTGAAAAGCTGAGATCACACAGAACCAACTGTGCAATTCCAGAGGCAAACACAATATTAAACATCTATTTAGCAACTGAGGATGATCCGCCGGTTCCATTGAAGTTTTTTTTAATCAATAAATAAAAAGCAACATGTTGATGGTGTGCAGTGTTTTTATTTACATCATTTATTATCGTACAGTCAGGTCAGCCGGCCCCTGGTGGAATTGGGTTTAAGGGCCCGACGGTGGCATCAATCTGCCAGCCGCAGCGCTTCCAGTCACTAGCACAATATCAACATGTCAAACCCACCCATTCAAAGACGCTAGGATTCTGGTCTCGGCCCATGGGACAGTTCAGAAACTGATGTTTCTGGACACTTTATAGAGAGCAGTTCCACCTCATGGTACCAAGCAGACAGCAAGGTCTAATAAAAATGATTAATGAACTGGGTCAGATGACAGACGATCAGCTTCTTATATTATGGCAATTGAATTTAATTCCTGCTCTTCAGCTCCATGTGGGATATTAAAAATCGGACTGGCATTTTAATCTAGTTTCTAAACCAGTCACCTATCTGATACATTATCCAGCTTCTCAATATAAATCTAATATGACAGAAGTTCTGATACCCAAGAAGAGGCAAAAACAGCTTGCTGACAGGAGATACAAAGGAACATCCATCCATCATTCTTCCGGCCACTTAGGCTCCACGACCTCAACCACCCCCCCACCACCACCACCCTGACCAGACTATCAACAGTATTGCAGGATACAGGGCAAGTATCCCCCCCCCCCCCTCCTCCAGACCAGATGAATGTCATACTATGGCCAATTTAGAGACACAAATCAGTATAAGTGCATGCATTCGGACTGCAGGGGAGTCAGAGTATCCAGAGAAAACCCACACAACATGGACAGAGACAGGAATCGAACCCCCAACCCTGGAGGCGTCTCTGTGCCAGCATGTGACCGGACTTTTCAATCTTTTCAGAGTGGTCCTCTCTTTAAATAGCATCCTAGATGGACATATTTAACCACTAAATCCTAGAAACAAATCTTTTACTATAAAGAATACATGACTTAATTGTCAAAATAATATATATTTAAAATGAGCATTATTGATCAAGGATTTTTTTCGTACTGATGTTAATTAATTATCTAATATGTTGTTATCTAGTGTTTCAGCAATATATCCATAAACCGGTTCTCTTCGACAAGAGAGATTTTTAATCTGATTTTACACAGCATAATTCAGATGAGTTTACATTAAAGGGAATATTCATTCAACGACACTCATCATCTTTGCTACGTTTCCGCTACCTGCTATATGTCACACTCTTGCCTAGAGGGGAGTGGGGAGTTAACTGCTTAAAGTGCATTTCTTCAAAGTGCAGCATCACATATACAATTCACCGTAAAACCTATAACACTACCCTAAATGTCTGAGAACGCATCCCCCAAACCGGTTGTCCGCGATGAATGGGACGTGAAATATTGGAGGTGACAGATATCTTGAATGATAATGAAAATGCAAAACACGCTTCTGTATAACAGACATAATAATTCGCCATTGTCACATATGATTGTTTTCACTCTTCCAGGCGACGGGCTCAGCGCTGGTCTTCGGTGTTAGTCCGGCTGCTGTGAAATGTAGCTTCAAGGCATTTGGTTCAAATGGTTCAAAGTTAAACCAATCATAAATTTAGTCATATGATTTTCTTGTTCTTGTTGAGCTAGTCAATTGCAGCTATGAACTACTGTCGCGTAACTCTTGTTTATAATACTGGCACAACGCCAACCGTTTTACTGTTTAATCGAAATCCTATGTCTCTTGATGCACAAATATATAACAAAATAACTATGAAGTTATCCCAGGCTGACAATTTTGCTACTTTAAATTTTATTTTTAATGAGGCCAATAAATACAAAAACTTTGAATCAAATCATACGCTAAAAGTTAGGAATGTCGTCAAACCTGGACTAACAAAAAGTATTCATTTTAATGATCATGCATACTGTTTAAGAGAAATAGTGCACATTTTAACAAACACAAAAGATGTAATGCAGAAAAGATATTTTCTCTCTGACTAGGAAGATTACGATGACGTTTAGATTTTATGTGGTATTAATGACCAATATTAGCACGTTAATTTAGTACAAAAGCAAGTCACCTTGTCTTCAGATTATAATGATCTTTACGTTTCGTCTTATACATCACTGGATCCACCAATGCAAACGCTGTGCGACGCAACAGAACCTTTACTCCATAAATAGGGCACATAAATATTTCAGTCCTTGCAGTATAACTGCCGGTATAAAATAAAACTGAAAAGCACATTGTCGAGTGAATGGCCAACTAAAAAACTAGATATCCAATTTCATTAAATATTGTCTTAACAACAATAAGCAAGCCAGCAGAAAGGAATGCTTTACTGGAAGGCTGAAAATATCCCACACTGCAATTTATATTACTAAGTAATTAATATAAAACAAAATAAGCATCGCTTAACTCTTGTTAATGCATTTCAGCTGGCAATCCAAGCGAGAGTTGAAATCAAGTGTTAGCATCAGCAACAAAAAAAACATTCAATCAAAGTGACAGGGGAATACTATACCTTCATGGCAACTCCCGGTCGCGGAATTCACCAAAAATTATGAAGAGGATAACCCATTACACGAACACCACGGATCACTCCATTACGTCTTCGTTTTCCGTCACTCTCGATGATTTTGTAGAAGGACCGCAGCGTAATTGGCAAGAAGCCCACCAATCAGAGTAAGAGCAGAGGCACGGTTATCTTTAGAAGCCAATCACTGTCAGAATAGGTAATGAGGGGGCGTTTCTTTAGCCATCGCGGTGCCGTGTGTGGGCTGGTGGGCATGTGTGGAGAGGGTTGTACGCATCTCCGAGTGCGCATATGGTGCTTCTTGCGCTGTATGTGGTTTCATAGTGGGTTACTTCCAGATGTGATTTTTGCACATGTCCACGAGAATGAGTTGTCTTAAGCAACTGGTTATTTTGTTAACCCTGGCTGATTAATTTATGAAGCGTGTCTCAATTTGTGGAAATCCGGCCTGATTCCTACACATCTATAAAATTGTATGGCGAAATGCCATACACTGGATTAATAGGTGAATTATTTGTTTAATAATTCGATGAACCAATTGCATGCTTATGAATGCGCCGTATCAGTGAGCGGATGGCTAAATACCTAAGTGCATGCATCTGAAAGCGGATTGGGAAACAATGACATCATCGGCTCAAGTTTTCAGCTCGTTACTACCTACCCGCAGCTGCTTGGCGAGCTGCGCCGGTGTTCCCTTCTGAATGTGCGACACTTGTGCAATACACGTGCACGAGCAGCAGTCGTGTGAATTAAAACGACACGTTTAAGACACTAAATAGGTGATCGTAAGGGTACCTGTAGATGGTGAAAGTACCTTGCTTGGAGGAGTTACAGGCGTTTTAACCCGTTTTATGAGTCCTAGTTTGGACTATGGAAAATTGTAAGCTCCACCTACCTTGACCTATTTCTGCAAGAAAAAAATACAGTTAATTTCGTCCCGATTTAATTATCTTTAAATACATTTGCTCAGTGAATGGTAATACCTTCAATATGTTTTGTTCTGGAGTGAAATCTTATCGGAAGCTGAAAGCATGAGCTGAGAACAGTACCTGAGAGTCTTTGCATGCTAACCACTTAAGCATGCAAAATAAAATCAACAAGTTGTCAGTATACATAACGAAATTGCGTGTTATATGACTACTATGTTAAATTGATTTATAAATTTTCTGTGCAGACGACTGCGAGGTGCGTTTTATATGTATTGCGTAGTTTAATTTTCCTCGTGTTTCAAATTCTGTCTCTATCAAACGTGCTTCATGGGCATTTAACATCTACGCCTTGGCGTATTGCAATTAAAGAAAAAACGCGATTGACTGGCACGGTGCAAAGCGGAAAGGGTTCTCCGCGAACACAACGCATTACCATGGTAACTCGTCTCGGCTCATTCAATGACGTCATCGCATGTAGGGGGACTGATGTACAGAAAAATGTTCATCTCTGCACACCGAGAAGATGCAGCGTGGAATATATTGCAATAACGTAAAATGTAGCATAGAACATAATAATAGCATTCCTAAGAACCTCAACTGCCAATGCCACGAAAATGTTCTTAATGAAAATCTGCTGTTCTATAACCACAGCTGATACTTGTATGTGACTGGAACAAATTGTTTATCATTGTTCAGTGCTGCTCTCTGTACTAAGTGTCCATATTCAACTACTGGGGCGACAGTTTATTCCATCAAAAGTCTCTCCCTCAAGCGACACACAGCCCACTTATATAACAAGTCCTGAATAAAAGACCTTAATGACACAGAGACACAAACACTTCTTGCTCACATTCAGTTACCATAGAGAGTTCCCCTGACTCCACCAGCTTGCCAGATTTGGGCTATTGTGTCTGAAAACAGGCTGGAAAGATGCTTGGCTTTGCCTTGTGCCTTTGAGGGTCCTGGAGCACTGCGCAGTGCGTAACCATGGGTGATCCTGCAGTGTGCGTGGTGCCAGATTTGATAGTTCACCCTAGGCCTGTTGCAGAATGGGGACCCCATTCGCCTCATCCAGCATTGCTGATCCTCAGCAACCTCAGCAACCTCCCCTCCCCACACACGTACTTGGCACTGAAGATGAAATATTCAGCTCAAAAGCATGTTTACGAGGCAGATCCCTCCCTGTATCTTGTCCTGAGAGGACAAACACTGCATGACTACGTCACAATACAGGCAAGCAGCTGCTTATATTGCAAGTGAGGGCGTATGAATGACATTGGAGAGACTGAACTCAATCTGCCCAACCAGTACATGCAAATGTGAGCAAAATTAACCCAATTAAGTGTGGATGGATACAGCTCTTTCCACTACCTTTTCCTGATCACACAACATAACATGGACCTCTGTGTTGTTTTTCCAGCACCATGCACCTTATCGTAGTCGTTGTCCTTCCCCAAGATCCCGTGCCTATTGTGTTCCCTTCATTTCCCATGTGGTGAAGCCAAGATTTTGTTTTGGCTCCACTCACTCAGTCCTGATGGTGGTTCTGTTCACCATCCTGATAGGGACAGGCAGTTCAGCATTCCTGTACCAGCTGATAAAAAAATGACTCATTTGAGGGACTGATTTTTACTGTCCTTTACTACAGAACTCATTATACAGTAATATACAGTCTACTAGTTTGGGGGACTAGACTTGGAATTACATACTGTAGCTGTGGGAAGATGTCCCCTGTGATAATAATTCATATCAGGAAGCCTCGCATTTAGCAGGCTCTGGTGATCTAGCATTAACCTCTCCCAGCCTCTTGCTCCATTTTGGCTCTACATTGCTACCTGCTGCCAGTCTGAATGAAAAGGAAAGGCTGATAATGTGGTGAGACAGTAGGAAAGACAGGTGATGTGGCGAGGCAATAGAAAGCAGGTGATGTGGTAACGCAACAAAAGCAGGTGATGTGGTGAGATGGTAGGAAAGGCAAGTGATGTGAGACAAGAAAAAAACGGGTGATGTGGTGGGGCAGTTGGAAAGACATGATGTGGTGAGACAATAATAAAGGCAGGTGATGTGGAGGGATAATAGGAAAGACAGGTGATGTGGTGAGACAGGACAGGCAAGTAATTTGGTGAGAGTAGGAAAGAGAGATGATGTGCTAAGGCAATAGGAAAAGCAGGAGATGTGTGAGACAGTAGGAGAGGAGACAACATGCACAACTTGTCAGACAAATGCCACGGAATCAGAGATTCATATCCTAGACACAAGTGCATTGTTCTTTCTCTTATAATTCTTTAAATAAATTAATAAAGTGACATATGATAAAGTCAATCTAGATAAATAAGTACAATAGTAACTGCAGAGGATGAAGAGCCCAAGCTTTCCTGTGTGTTGTGTCCTCCTGTCAGTGCAGACTTTAATAATAATCCCTTGTGCAAAGTATAATTGAAACAAGTTGTCAAATCTAAATGCAGATGGACTGGCCACAGTTTAGATGGACATCACAGACATAGGAATTCATACTTATCTCCTCATATCCGGATTTAGAACCTGGTGGATTGATAAAAACGGTATGGGAATAGCCCAGGGTGGGGTGCACACATCTTTCATGCATATGGGGAGTTTGGCAGATCCAATTAAGCTTAGAATGTAATGTTTTTGCGCTGTGGGGGGGGGGGGGAACCAGAGGAAACCCCCACACAACACAGGGAGGCCCCCGGACCCTCG
>JAODKF010000126.1:24058973-24078541 GCA_026779585.1 Mormyrus proboscirostris
CCCACCCCCCCCCCCCCCCCCCCCCCAAGGACGGGTCAATGACCCTTAACTTCCATGGCAAAGTGATGGGAAATATGATACAGGAGCATGAGAAGGATAGAAGTGACCAGGATCAGAAGAAATTAAATGGGAGCCACTGAGAAGTTCCTCAAATTGAAGAAGCACAAACCCAATTATTTTAAGAATGACATCAGAAAAATAAGCATTAGGGTTTCAGCAGGCATACATCCAATTTTCTTCCATTAGTAAGTCCCAAGGTAAAACTTCAACATGACTTATATTAAAGAGCTTTAGTCTAATGTAGAACTGCAGAAGACAAAATGAGCCCCTAAGCTTTTAAAGAACCTGACGTTACGACTGATGGGCCAGTCCACCAATGAGGATCCTGGGTTGAAATACAGCTGGTCTGTGTCATTTGTCAGCACAGACAAGCAACCTAAAGGTGACCTGTAGAAAAAGATGGGCGGGTTGGAAATTACGAGGTTCTCGTTTGGTTGGCACCAGTGCTCCGAGTCAGCAGAGAGCTAACGGGGAATTCCAGTGCAAATGCGGACGCCATTAAGGGGGGCTGAGATATGGCCCATAGGATTAATACGATATTACATGGCAGACGTTCTCTTCAAAAGTGAATTTTCATCTTATTACTTTATACCGAGTCAACGTTTTTTTGTAGCCCGGTAGTGAGGGAATGCAGACGAATACACCCGTTTTCTCCAGTTCACAAAGCAGATTATCAATTATGTTGTTTTGTTGTTGGTTTCTATACGTTCCTGCAAGGAAACATCAGCAGTGCCACCAACTTAGGCCAGCTGACTGGCGTGACGTTTTCGAGACAAGTTTGCACACTCATTTAAATCTATGTTACAGTTTTATTAACTTGTAAATAGTCTGTAAGATTTGCAAACTACCTCAATGCTTTTCGTGCAGCTAATTTTAGGTTTATAATTGAATAATATAGATTTCCCGTAAGATTCCTTGCATGAGCGTGAGAGTCTGAAAGCGTGAGTGTCACGCCAGGCGGATGAGAGTTGGCAGCCCTGCATCAGTGTGAGAATGAATAATTTCGTGAAGATAATAATTTTCCTAAGTTTCAAAAGAAAGAGATGCAATAATCTAATCATTTTGCGGTTACGTAATTCTCCCGTCTTGACCCCCCGTGTCTGTGCACCGCGGGGAGCCGTTTCCCGGTGACGTCACCGGCCGCCTGGCTCCCCACGGGGTGTCAGGAGCCGCCTGTTTATCCCGAAGAGCTTCTTTTCTGCTTCGCTCAGCTCCTTTGTCGCCCAAAGGTTCAATCTCGTTACAAAAAGCCCCGCAGCAAAAGCGGAGAACGAGCCGGTTAGGTACGGGGCTGACTAACCCAGTGGCACTCAATAAAAAGAAATAAATAAAGTTGCGCGCTCTAAGCGCCTGGTATTGAATTTCAGACCCATACTTCGGAGCACTCTCTGCTAATAATGATATATTGGCCTGACATAGTAAATAAGGGTAATTTGTTTGCTGTTGTTAAACTAGAGGTAACGCTGCTTTGGGGGTCAGGGGGCATCACTGATGGCTGCAGCCGTAACGTCGTGGTGCATCTCTAAACATCACTCCATTAAACAGATGAGATAAAGTTCTGACCCTGCCAGGTAGGGCTTCAGTAGAAGAACAGGTTTTGAGAACAGCCCTCGTCCCCACCATTAGACAAATAATAAAGGATTCTTGGTTACCTGTCGTCACCTTTCACCTTCATGCAAAATGTGCATAAAACGATTTCATGGCTTATTATTTCCTAGCTTTAATGTCTAAAATATCTCATAATTAGTTTAGGAATTCATTTTGATGCGACGGCTGATTAAGCTACCTTTGTGTATTTCCCAGATCAGCCACTAGATGGCAAAGCAAACCCAGCTATTCCGAACACAAGTTATTATTGCGAGACCTGCTGTAGTTTGGGTGTGATGCGTCTGGCTTGGTATTCGACACGCTGGTGTGAACGTAAAATCTTCGCTGGACGACATTTTCATGCCCGTATCTGCCACTGAGGACAGTGAGGTCATATCCTCGGTACTTTTCTGCGTTTTTACTGCAATATTTTATTGTGATACGCTGAGGACAAAGCTGACCGAGCGATCAGATGTCTGTGTGATTAAGTCAGATCGAAGCATAAACACGAATTTAAAAATTCATAATATCCACTGTAGCAGGGTTGCACATCTCACGCTTCTGGCGTGACACACGTTTTCAGATAAGAGAAAGAGATAAGAGAAATCTTATAACAAATCTATATGATTCGATTATAAACATATAATTAGCTAGAAACCTTCTTATGATTAACGTTAGGAATGGATATGGGATACGGTTGTCGTAGCTCGGATTTTGAAATGAATGGACGGTCCCCAAAGAGATATGAATGCAAACGCGTGCGCGTCTGTGTGTGTATGTGTGTGTGTGTTTGTGCCTGCAGGGTTGCCAATTTTGGATATCTGACTGGATTGAGATTCTCAATTCGAGACAAGTCTGCACACGCGTTTACATGTATGTAACAGTTTTATTACTTTGTAAATAGTCTGTAAGGTTTGTAATCTGGCTTTTGATGCAGTTAATTTTAGGTTCATAATGGAATAATATAGATTCGTCGTAAGATTCCTTGCGTGAGCGTAAGAGTCTGAAAGCATGAGTGTCATGCCAGGTGCGTGAGAGTTGGCAACTCTGACTGTAGTCTAAAACACTGGAGAGCATGCCCCCGAATCAGCGTAAAATAAGAGAAAATAACATAACCTTTATTGATCCCAAACCTGGGAAATTTCATAGAAGGGCTGACATTTTTGACCAAGGTATTTTTTTAAATCCTGACTATGGCCCTGCATATTATGTAATGCAATTAGTAATTAATTGAACCTAAAAAGGTATTTGACATCCCGGAGGAGAAGGACCAAGTACGCTACTCCAGACCGTAATGATATTCTTGCAAAGTTCTTCTTCTTCAAGGACATTCTCTTGAAAAATTAAAATAGGAAAACGGTTTTGTAATTAAAGCATAATGCGTTTATGTATTGATTAGTTCACAGTTCATCGTGTGATTCACGATTAAGTGCACATTTAACGGTTATGTGCATTCATGTTCAACATTTGTGCGGAGTCAGGCGAAGTGTTTTTGGAACCATGGATAGACGACTCGCCTTGGGACACATTTACCAGTTGCTTGTTCTAGCTTGACTTTTTGCTCTGATGCTTTCATACAATGAGGCAGCGTGGTTTTGAGACGCGACTTAATGCCTTTGAGGCTAAATGGATCTATGAATCTCTTTTGCTGTGACGCGGGTGACTGATTACTGTAGTCGTATCGTTTCAACGCAGCTCACAATCACACAAAGATCTCTTTTGAAACTTGACTTAGGCCTGTAATGTTCCCTGTTAAGGCATGCCTTTTCACTGTCTATTTTTGGTCTAGCCATTTGATTTATGGTGCATGTCTCCTTGCTTAGCTAACCCACTTTTTAAATACTGCAGTGGATTTTTTTAAATAATCAATTATTTGCAGTTTGAGTTAAGTGTAATTAAATTGCATAGGCCTATCCATTGCCAAAATAAATGAAGTTTCATCATTATGTAGGCCTACATACTGTAATCTTATTGTGTAATATCACATATTTGGGTCGCAGAACGGGGAGTTTTGTTTGGCGGGGAAATCTGTTTAAGTCTCTTACATTCTATCGTATAATCTATAAATATTTTAAATACGGCTTGTATAGCAGTAAAGTAGAGATACAGAAATTTATTACTTTCTCTTTAAATACATTCCGCAGAAAAAATAACTACAACGTTGGCAGAAACTGAAAATGTGAATTAGGCATGAATTACTTTTAATAAGATTATCCCTTGCAACCATATTTTACAACTTCGGTTTTAATGACTATTTTCCTTTCAATAGAACAGAAAACATCTTTGTTTAAAACTGTCCCCGTTT
This sequence comes from Mormyrus proboscirostris, assembly GCA_026779585.1. Classification (NCBI taxonomy): domain Eukaryota; kingdom Metazoa; phylum Chordata; class Actinopteri; order Osteoglossiformes; family Mormyridae; genus Mormyrus; species Mormyrus proboscirostris. Next base: position 24,062,926 of record JAODKF010000126.1, read on the forward strand.
CCTTAAGCCCAGGATACACTGTGGCGTGCCGTAGCTTGTGGTCATACTGCATTTGACTGCGGATGGTTGTGGTCTGTACATGAATACAGCAGTGATACTCCACCAGACCAGGAGTAGTGAAATGGGTAAACTTTTATCAGTAGTTTTAAAGCATTTAGTCTATAACCAATCAATCATCTTGCACATGCGCAATCTATGCACATGGGCGTGCATGTTTCTGTTAGACCTTGTTTCCACTAGCACGGAGCTCGACTGGTTCTCGCTTGTTGCTATTTGAGAACCTGCCAGTGTTTCCATCGGTTTCAAAAAAGAACGGAACGGAAATGTTATGTAGGCATATAGGCGTAAGTGAGAGTAAAGTAAAAATCCATATGTATTCCATTTTTTTGATTTATTTTGATCTGTTTTGGTTTTCCATCCATCCATCCATCCATCCATTATCTACCGCTTGTCCGGGGTTCGGGTCGTGGGGGTAGCAGCTTCAGGAGAGATACCCAAACCTCCTTCTCCCCAGCTACCTCTACCAGCTCCTTGGGGGGGCACTGAGGTGTTTCCAGGCCAGTCAAGAGATATAATCCCTCTAGCGAGTCCTGGGTCTGCCCCGTGGCCTCCTCCCTGTAGGACATGCACGGAAAACCTTTCCGGGTAGCCGCCCAGGAGGCATCCGCACCAGGTCTCCAAACCACCTCAACTGGCTCCTTTCTACGTGAAGAAGCAGCTGTTCTACTCTGAGGCCCTCCCGGATATCTGAACTTCTCACCCTATCCCTAAGGGAGAGCCCAGACACCCTGCGGGGAAACCTCGCGTGTCTCATTCTTTCGGTCATTACCCATAGCTCATGACCATAGGTGAGGGTCGGGACGAAGATGTCTCTATTGCCTGTATCCACTTTTGTCTTCTTAAATGCTTCTCCATCAGTGTGTGTTAGATAATTCTCGCTCGTTGTTTTACTGTGGCGCAATAAACTGCTAAAAAGTGAACTTCGCTGTGCACGTCATGATCTCTTTGCAGTTGGAGTGCTACCAGATAGTAGTGCCAGTAAGACCTACGTTCCTGGCATGCTCACTGGCTGTGTAAATAGCCCTTGTTGTACTGTTGTTCATAATAGTTGTACTGACTGATTGTGCCGTATATGTTGGCCCATGTCTTACGTGCACCCTGTCCGATCCTTAGCTTTGCATAAATCCCCCACCATGTGTGAACCTCATGGTTTGGCGTCCTACTGCCTTGTGTTGCTGATATTGTGTGTGGTGCCGGTGCATGTACAGTACTTGCTTGGTTCTGTTAAGGACTCAATAAAGAGTCTGGTTCTTCCTGTAAAGAGGAGTCCAGCTTATTCACCATCGACGTAATAAGTCTAAAGTTACCTAAGGATGATGCACTCTGAATATTAATTTACATGATATTGGTCAAGAGTTCTAATTTTGAACATTCTGAAAACGCAGGTTCTGGCAACACGCTTTTTCATGATGCAGATGTTGCGTGAATGCAGACACAGACTGAATCCAGGGGCCGCATTCTTGGGAAAACATGGTCTATGAACTTATAGCCTTTGTAGGCTGCATTCTTTGAAGGTCGAACGGTAAGCGTTGTTAACCGGGACAGTCTGACCTATGGATAATTTCCTATCTGTGTCACCAGCTGATCCTGCCCTTACCCTTGAGTTTCGAAGAGGCACTCCTATCGCCTACCTTATGGAAATCCGTTTGAGCATTTGTTCTGATGTCCATGTTATCAAACCCACTTTGCTCTAGTACTTTTAGTACGACTTTGACCATACTAGTAAGACGTACTGGTGCACTAGTATGCGACTAGGTCATACTAGTACTGCAAAAATGCTTGCTAGTCAAGCTTTTTCATCAAGTTGTTAATGTGTAGGCCTGACTAAATGCGTACCAATGTCAATGACTGGACAGGGGTGAGACAGACACGGGAGCCATGATTGGCTCCGGTTATGTCCATCCAATCATTATTGCATTTATTTCTGATTAAGATTTAATTTCATCTCCAGATTCTATAAAAATCTGCATCTATGGTTTAGTATAGGCACATTGCATTGATCTGTTTTTGTCCGATTTGGTGTCTCATATTTGCTATGAAGCAGTTTTGTTTTAGCCTACGTGCTCAATAGAAACTGATTACTCATCTTTGTGTTTCACCGTTACAAAATAAGAAATAAAATAAAGATTAAAAAAAAGTAAATGTGCACAAACATTAAAATGATTTAATATCTTTTAGGTTCATTTTTTTATTCTTTATTCTGCATGTATTGTAAGCTAGGAGCAGGCAGCTAATGACAGTAAAAGCTCACCAGGCATTACAGGGTTACATATTGGCTGGGAGGAGCTTTTGCAGGGGAAGCTTCAATGTTTGGCCCTTTCCCACCTCCTGATTAGAATTTTGTGCAACTAGTATTACTAGTGAACATTTTGGCTTTGACTAGTACTGCTAGTAAGCACTTTTAGCTTCACTAGTGTAACTAGGAAGGCAAAAGACACTTCAACTAGTTATCTAGTGTTCATTTTGTCCTTCACTAGTTTAACTAGTAAGGGTAAATGGACTCTCACTAGTGTCACTAGTGGACAATTGCCCCTTACTAGTCACACTAGTGAGGTCAAAACACCCTCACTAGTGCAACTAGTGGACATTTTGGCTTTTACTAGTGTCACTAGTGGACATTTTGGCTTTTACTAGTGCTACTGGTAAGCATTTTAAGCCTTACTAGTTAACTAGTGTAGGAAATTTCATGCCCACACGTTAACAAGTTGATGAAAAAGCGTGACTAGTAAGCATTTTTGCAGTACTAGTATGACCTAGTCACTTGCTAGTGCGCCAGAATGTCTTACTAGTACAGCCAAAGTCTGAACTAGTACAGCAAAGCTGGCTTGATATCATGGATATCCGAATAAATGCTCAAACGGCTTTCCATACTAGCTGGGACACACCAACTTTACCTCTGTGCAGTGACTCTTGGGATATATTGGGCTGTAGCCTTCGAAGGATGCTCACGTAAGAAATCTTACGTCAAATGTATAGTATTCCATTGTAACCCTGGGGAACCCACACCACCTTATCATTATAGGAAAAATATGCCCATTGGTTAAAATGATCATACAGACCCAGTGAACTCAAAAGCAGATGTTTTGTAAAAATAACCCTTTCCCAGTCCATGTTATGAAATGTGCCTTAATATACGACCTGCTGGACTGTTCATACTGTTCCAACTTGTTAGTTTCATCTATGAAACAAGGACAGAAAGGAAGGAAAAAACAAATCTTTGCAACATTCTCATTTTCAAAATGCATTTATTGAGTTTTCCTTTTCATCATTCACCATGTGCTGGCAATAAAACACATGCTTCAAACATGTTGACCCATCAAGAAACAGGTCAAGTGAACAGACCGGCACCAATAAAAGGAATAAACCTAAAATTTACTATATCATAAGTTTTGGGATAGCATGCAAATTCTATAGAATATTCACAAGGCAATAAAAGTGTTACATACATGTAAATCAGTGTGCGCTCTTGTCTCTAGTTGAATGTCACACTCCAGCCAGCTGACCAAAGTGCAAAAATGACCCTGCAAATTACCCTGCAAAAAACACTTATATCTCACAAATGGAATATCATTGAAAGAACATTCTACAGAATGCTACATTCCGAATTGGGTACCTCCTAAATATTCCCAGGTAATCACCCCAGCCCTGCAGAACTAGATTGCTAAACTGGTTAGAATTTCAGCTGTCTAGGTATATTTTTCAGGGTTTCAGAGCCTAAATCCAAACTGAAGCTAAATTCATATAATAAAGTTTAGAGAATATGCTAATTTTTGTGGTTTATCAGTTTATTGTTATTGAATTAAACTGGAGTTAATATCAGTCATTGAAGCTAACTTTTAGGTTAGTTGTGCCAACCACAAGTCTACAGCTCTAGCAATCTGAACCAGGAAAATAACTGGGGGCCAAAGCAGGATTTCTTGCTGAGCCAGATAACTTAACAAATATGATTAATCTTGCTGAGCCAGATAACATAACAAATATGATTAAGAATGAAGTCCATTTAAGCTATAATAAGCCTACCTGAAATCCGACAAGTTTAGAATTTGGTGATTAGCGGTCATTGTCAACACACAGTGCACAACAACGAAATGTGTCCTCTGCATTTAACTCATATGTGACTTTCATGACATAGCAGGGGGCAGCTAATTCAGCACCCGGGGAGCAGTGCTTGGGGGCGGTACCTTGCTCAGAGTACCTCAGTGGTGACTTGCTGGTGGGGGATTTGAACCTGCAATCTTTCAATTACAAGTGTGCTTCCCTAACCATCAAGCCACCACTGCCCACAAAAAAATTTTCTTTCTTTTTTTGTCTTTCATTTTTTTATGTGACAAAACAAGAAATCCATCCTTGTGATACAGATCCCAGTTCTCTGTTTAGTACAGAGTACCACAGTTTAAATGGACTTGATTTTTGTTGACATACATTTATTACAGACTACCAAGCTTGAATATAACCAGTTCCGTCTTGTGCTTATACGTAGTGAGCCAAGTTTGGTTCTAAATACTTGAAAATGAAAAACACATTGCAGTATACAAAAAATACAAGGAGTAGCAAATCAGTGTTCACAAAGATTGAAAGCTGTCTCTAAATCTAGGATTGCTCAAAACAGTTACTATTAGTCCGGAAAACAGACATTCAGTTAATACGTTTCAGTGGTAAATTGCCAGATATGTTCATAGCCATGCTGCAGCAATTTCCAGAGGTATTGGGTACTTGTGAGTCACTTTGCTTTGACTCATCTGTCAAGTTCATCCAGTACAAGTTCTGTTGGATTGACATCTGAAGACTGGGCTGGCCAAGACATTAGTTTGAGGCATCCTCCACTGTTCATCTTAACCAGTCAATGGTTGCACAATTTCTAGGCGAGTCATGGGTCTGGTAATGACTGCCAACTCTGTGAGGTGCAGAGCAAATCTAGACCATGACTCAGTCATGTTTGACAGTCAGAATCACACAACCAGAAGTCGGACACTCATCCTCTCTGTGTCATACAAATATATAGTGGTTGCGCCTAGATATTTTAAAAATGAACTCATTAGTTCCTAGGACTTGCTATTTTTCCTCAGAACCTCCCCCTTCCATTCCATACTTGATCGGTGTATTTTGTTTTTGTTTTCTTGTCTTTTGTGATATAAAGAATTTCCTTCAGATACAGTTGTCACAAATGGCTTTTTGATTCCATGCAAACAATCTATGGAGCAGCTGGGTTCAGCTTCTCTGATCATTACAGTGTTTTGTGAATTGTGATGAATCCCTTCTTTTTTCACCGGATTAAATGAAAGTTATTCCCTGCAGTGAAAAGATCTGCAACGAGTAATCCATCGCAAACAGGCAGTTTGGAACTGGGGCACATCTTGACTGGGGTGCTTTGTGGACACTCCTCCAGGTTCTGTTCCCCATGGAACACACTCTTTAGGCCCCTGACATTGGACAGCTGACATTTAGCAGTTCATCTGCGTTTCATCAGCCGTCGTCTGGTGCAATATTCTCCAAGCACTCCCCATCCCAGACCCCACTTCCCTTTATCTTACTCTAACTCTGGGAAATCCACAGAACTAAAGAATGGAGGCAATTATATGCCCCCCAGACCCCAGTTGACTTCACATGGATCTGTCAGTAATCTATTGCTGGTTTTTACTGGATTGAACTTTATAGTGTTTCAGGCAATGACCTGCCTTTCTCGGAAATTACTCACCCCCCACCCCCCCCCCCACACACACACACACAGTGTTCCACACTCTTCCAATCATTAGCTGAATTTGGATTCAGATTGTACTTTTCTTCAGTGTAGCCGCTAGGTGGTGCTTGTGATTCACAAGGAGGTCCCAGTGCCCCTAGAACCCCGACATAAGCAGAAAGGGGATTTCTACACAAGTCATTTCAGAAGAACACCAGAATTTTTGGGGCACGAGACCAAACTGTGCGGAAACATATTCTGTAACTTTAAGGTACTTTAGGTAACATTAATTTTAATAAACCTGAAAATAACACTTCACAAGAGACCACAGAAATGCTGAATGTTATAACAATATGACTACAAATCCTGAGAGGAATATGATTAATGCCAATCTCCAAAGACATTTCTACAATGTGAACTTGGCTACTCCAACCCACATGTTTAGACAAGCATGGAGAGACGAGCTCAGATTCAGCACAGAGATAAACAACTGTCACGTTATGGTCCCGCAGCTTTGGTACAATGACCCCTATGTGAAGATGGTGTTAAAGGGACTATTTCACAACGGCAGTTTCCAGTCAGGTTAAAGAAACCACACAATTTAGCTTGTTATCATCCCTCTCCCACACCCACATATCACAGGAAACACATTCTGGGTGGGAGTCAGGTCCCCCCGAGCACACACACACACACACACACACACACACACACACACACACACACACAGAACACAAACACAGGCACCAGAGTTGCCAAATCTTGCACATCTGGCATCAATCATGCTTTCAGACTTTCATTCTCACACAAGATATTTTATGGCAAATCTATATTATTACATTAAAATTAGCTTCACTGCCAACCGTACTGACTATTTACAAGGCAATAAAACTGTTGTATGCATGTAAATGCTTGTGCATGCGTGTGCAGACTTGTCTCAAATTGAAAAGCTCACTCCAGCCAGCTGACCAAAGTTGGTAACCCTGCAGGCACACACACACACACACACACACACATATATATATATATATATATATACACACACAAATATACACACACGCACAGACGCGTAGACACACACACAAATACACACACACTCACAGAAACACAGACAATGAGATACACAGGATTTCATAATCGCCAAGCCCCCTGATACAAACCAATTTCACATGGACCGCAAACATCAACAGCCAGTGCAGAGCAGCCGGCAGGAACGCCGCCCCGGTAAAGGTCAGCTGTTACCTAAATGGACGATAGCATTGATTAAAAACACATACCTCGGCCACACTGGGAGGGTAGCTCTAATTAGTCTTGGTTCCTAGAAACACCCCCGTCAGTCCTTATGGATGAGCCCAGCCTAAAGGCACAGTACAGTGTCCCCTATCATCCTGCCACATGTACAGTCCCAACAGGCTGATTCTATATTTGTGTGCGGTGAGGAAGGCTGGTGCTGTGGTTTTGTTTTTAGTGAATTAGGGGGCAGCTGTAGGGTGACGAGCACCAGCCCCCAGCCCTCCACAGCATCACACTGTCATCTCAAAAGGGAAACGAATTTTCCACTGCAGTTCAAGTATTTTTCTATTTAATTTAGAGTGACTGCTGCTTTTACTGAACGTCTCAGGGCTGATAAATCGTTTGATTTAAAGGTTAAGTAACAGGCATTAATTATAAGAGCCAGATTTTTGCACAGAAGTGCTGTCATCTCAGGCGAAGTGACAGCTTCACTGGCGCTAAAGGAGATATACAATCAGAGACTGCGTATGTCCAGGCCCCGACACGAAGACCAATCAGCAATGAGTGACATCACGGAGCCTCCAGGGCAGCCGCTGCTGCAGGGACTGCAGACCTGCCCATCTAAGCTGGCGTTTAAGTTAAAATTGGGATTTGAAATTCAACTGGGAAGCAGGTATGCGCTGGAGCAGAGCAACGGGCGGGAATGTTGGAGCTCTGCCGACAGTCCCTGGAGTCTGCGTGAAGAACTGGCCATTTCTCAGGTGGAGTGTCAGGGTATCGCTGGACTGCTACCCCAGTTCTTCCTCAAAAACACACCAACCAGAAGAAACGATTATTTCACCATGTTCTTTATTTTTTTCCCCCTTATAAGATGCCAATGTGATTCACACTAGCAGTGCTGGCAGGTCGGACCTGCACAAGGCCCTCCTGGGCCCCGGGATGGTGGCTGACACTGCTACGGCATGCATTAGCAGCAAGACTGCCGCCAGACCGCTGCCAGACCGCGCACACCAGACACAGGTGCGAGTGAAGCAGACGGCGTGTACCGCGCAAGACTAACATATTCCTGTGCTGATGCAGAATTACCACAGTAACAACTAATCCATTGTTGCATTGAACAGCCGGTGATGATTCAGATACGAAAGATTAATACCACTAACACAAAAACACTTCATATCACCTACAAAAACCTTTGCATAAATACAGACAAATAACAAAAATACAAAAAGAACGTTCTTGAAGCAGCATGAAATGTGAATCCCTTACAGATCCATACAAGATGCTACATCAAGCTCAGAGTATTTGTTTGTTTACAGTGGTGGGTGACTGGAGACCGCAGATCAGAGCAGACCCACACGTCCTGACGAAATACAAACCCCGTTATTCATCACACACTGAAAACTGACACCATGAACGATGTAATCACAAAAACTTTTTTTTCACCACAATAAGCGGCCAAGCAGTACTGCTGATTAAAGCTCCCGGAGATGGCTTCTCTGCACGCTGCCTTTTGTAAAAGAAGTCCCTCCCCCTTTACGGCAAGTGAGCTACCATTGGCCACATATGGGCCAGTGAGCACTTGTGGGGGCGTGGCCCAACGAAGCCACAAACTGTGCAGCCACCTGAGCCCTGGGAATAAAAGGACAGTGCTGTGGAGGGCTAATAATCCACACCCTCAACCCAGCACCATGTGACACCACTAGCAGTCAATAGGAGGGACGGTTCGTGTCCAAATCCCCTGTTCACTCCTTGACAATGGAAGGGAAACCTTCTGCGTCAGAAGCCACAGCGAGTGACATTGGTAATAATGAGCGCCACCTACAGACAGTATATGGCCAGGTCACATGACAGGCAGTGTACAGTGGAGGTCAGAGGTCCTGCTGGGGTCAGGGCAAGACAAGCTGGGTTCCCTACATATCAAGTTCCCGAATTCATTGCAGGATCAGATGGCAGGTTCACCTCTCACAGCAGTGCAATTCCATGTCCTGGGGTATATTTTCTCTGACCTCCCATAACTCTGGTTTATCTTCGAGGGCTTCCTCAAACATGTCATAGGCCTTTTCTTCCTCTTCTTCCTCCTCGTCATACTCCACCTGCCAATCATGGTGCCGTCTCTCGCCATGTTCATAGATGGTGGGCAGGCTGCTCTTGAGGCCGAAACGACGTCGGAGGGCGACCAGGAGGGGCTGAGGTATGGTCAGGATGTCCACGTTGTTGCCCAGGTCCACCCAAGCCAAGCTGGGGAAGCGTGAGGGGTCCTTGGCCACTTCTGTGAGGTCCTTCAGCACGGCGGCGGTGAGTCGGTTGCCATTGAGTGCCAGCGTGGACAGCTTGGGCAGTGCCGCCAGAAAGGGAAGCAGGGGCCGTAGCCCATCGTCCTGGAGCTCCGTGAAGCTCAGGTCCACCGAGACCAGGCCATCGCGGTTCTTCTGCAGGTAGTACGCCACTCGGTGGATGTCCTGGCTGGACAGTGGGACGCCGGACAGGTCCACGGTGCCGCTGGACAGCTTCTTCTGCAGCATCGTTTTAAGACTGAAAGAGGACAAAAGAACCAAAATAAATGCTGTGGAGATACTGGATGGGGACCAGCCATGTTGACTGAATGCCCCCCCCCCCAAAAAAACCTTAGACTCCATCCACCTGATAGGAAGATGTAGAAAAACTCCACTGTACATCGGGACCACAGTCCTGACCCGCGCTTCTTCAATCACGGTCATTAGCTCACCACCTGCACATTGCAGATCTCGGGGCTCACGCCCGCGGATGCACAGCACTGCCCTGGTAAGTTAAACACTAGCGCTGGCTCTCACAACACCAGGCTGGCAGGACCCACAGGGTGTGACAGTGGAAAGTTTTTACACGTGTTTGGGATCGGTTCCAAACCACGTGCCCCGAGAGCGACATGCTGTTTCCATCGTGCTGCCCCATGCAGCATCCTGGCCTCTAGTGGTTTGATTTCCTGCTCTATCTGAGTTCACTCATTTCGGGGAGAGTTACACTCCACAGATTAGGGGAGATCTGTGAGGGTGACCATAACAAACTCACATTGCAGTGTCCGCCTCCTGTCTTTACACACGTCCCTATATTAAACCTTCCCCGATGAATGCACACCCGCTTCCTTACAACAGTTACACTGGGGTATCTTTCGGTTGCCACACAAACTGCTCTGGTTGCCATTGGAGACTCCAGCTCCTTCCTGGCATCCTTGCTTGGCAGTTTTCTCCAGATGACTTCTTATAAAAGTGTGAATGAATATGATTGCCTTCGAAGGGTGCATGTTTCTAGAGCATGCTCAGATGAACGAAAAGTCTGCGGTCAGTCCCAGCTCTGATGCCGGTGGGGGCTTTTCCAGGAAGACCTGCTTTCATGAAAGCGCGTGCAGAGCTGCGATGCCCGACAATCATACAATACTCTCCTCCCCCGCCACCCTGCGAATACTTGAACATGCTAGTAACGGAATACGAGAAGAACGACCTCTACTGGTCATCCGCGTCGACGCGGCGTGGGAAGAAATCCACGTGAAATGGACCCCCCACCACCACCACCACCACAAGGGCAAGGGAGAAATTCAAAGGGGTGAGAAAATAAGCTTGGCAAGGGCGCTAACAAAACCTTTTAAGTCAAACATGAAAGGAGCCATCTTCCTCTCCCAGACGCCGCGCTGCAGAGCCACGGGCAGTGTGCATAACCGCAGGGCCATGCAAAGACACACGCTCCTCCCCAGCCATTAAGCCAAGCCTTGCACAACGCTGCGAATTTCTACCTCCTAGCACTGAAAAAGCGAACTGCCATGCAAGTCAGGACAGCCCAGCGCCCCTCCAACGCCCCATGGGCCTCTTGGTGACGGCACGCTGCAGCCGCATCCCGAGACAGCGGCATCGCACTCTGGCTGATTTATGAGCCTCCCGGCCGTGGTGACTTATGCAGATTGCCGCCCCTTGCAGTTCCGACCGCTTTCTCTCAGGGGCGCAGCAGCAAATGACATGGTACACAATAATTTAAAACACATGTATGTGTGAGCAAGAGAAAAGGTGTAGAATATGATTACGAGTAGATTTATACAATGAGAGTATAAGAGAGCCCAGTCACCCCACTCCAAAAGGTATCATTTACTATCAAATTTATACAATGCCCCCCACCAAATTTGAAAGCAGCCAAAAGCTCTTCTTAGGCAAAAAGATAAAAAAGTGTCAAATTAGGATTATAATGGTCTATAAATGTCAGTTCAATTATGGTATTTTTACACAATGTTTCCTGAAATGCAGAACAAACATTCATTTCACTCAGAACAAATTACATCTTGGCTACACAATAATTATATAACATTAAGTGTAATTTAATACAGAATATATAAATGATTTTACATTATCCAAAGAGCCTGTGGTCATTCAATAACCAGTACTTTCTGGGTAATACTGGTCAGACTGAGATTTTTCAGTTTTTAAAACAGAGTTGCAGAGATGTTGACTGAAAAAAAACATTTTGAAATGATTCCTTGCACTTTCCGCAGTGGTTCTGTGGAAGCCTCTGCAATCTGTCGTGTAGTATAAAATGCACATTTTATTCAAAGTGCAGTTTAGCAATGTAGTCAGATATGGATTCCCTAGGTTTCAAACATAAAAGCTAAGAGCCATTAATGTCACTAACCTCTTATTGGGGAAAATCCCTTGTATGAGCCCGGGGGGCGCAACTTCTGAGGGACACCAAGAGCAGTAATCACCTGCATTGATTTGTTCTCCCCATCTTGTTGTAAATGTTGGTAGGTCCCACTTTGTCCTTAATAGCATAAGTAACCAGCAGCAAGAAGCTCGTACTACTTTTGGGATTAATAGTGCTAAGCTGTGGTAGTTTATCAGCCAAAATCCAGGTTCCAACTTGCTGGAACAAGAGAACAATGGTGTCTTTGCCATTAACCATGTAAGCAAGTCATGAGATCAACCATGAGATCAACTCCCTCCAAAAACATCAGACCACAGAAACATTTACTTACACAAAAAAATGTTCTGAGGGCAGAATGAAAAATGATTGGATCAGAGAGATAACCAATCACATTGCAGAGAAGCTGAGTCCAAGCAAGTAGAGGAGGTGGGACCAAGTCATCCGATTGGTTGGTCCTGCCTGCTCTAGTTGCTTGGACTCCCATGAGCAGCGTACATGGTCTGTTTACTGGTGCTAAACTTCCCACTCCTCCTTGTACCTCTGAACCGATGGCACCATGATCGGTCATCAGACAGATCATGTGAGAGTCTGGTGAGGGGGATGAAATGCCCCACCCCTGCAGCTGGACTGACCTTGTCAATGCCCATCGACCGAGACCCAGTGCCAGACAGTCTCTGACAGGAAACCAAAAGGAATGTGAGAAGTAATGTCAGGCCATTGAACTGGATGCTTTCACAAACAGCATGACACTGAAAGAGATGTAGGTGCTGGGACAGGAGCCAGGAAGACCCCAGACATCATGAGGACATCAGCTGTCCATCCCTTTCTGACCATGTCACACTCGTCACTTTCACCTGAAACATATCAAATTGGCGCGGAGTGATGGCGGCAGTATGCCAAGAGGAGCCTGCGTTCTCGAGCAGAGATGGTCATCCAGTCCTCAGTTAGAGAAGAGCCTCTCCAATCACATCAGGGCCTCGAGGGAGGGGCTCTACTCAAAGGGGAAACTTCCTCTTACCATCAACTGGAACTCATCATCCAGCTTGACATGACCAAACCTGCCTCGGAGAGCTTTAATTAGCCACTAGAGGCACCAGTTATACAGAGTGATCTGCTATCGAATTCACCCATTGGACACCTAAGAATGGAACACATAGCCACCCATCAAACACAGATGGTCGTCCAGTCCTCAGTTAGAGAAGAGCCTCTCCAATCACATCAGGGCCTCGAGGGAGGGGCTCTACTCAAAGGGGAAACTTCCTCTTACCATCAACTGGAACTCATCATCCAGCTTGACATGACCAAACCTGCCTCGCAGAGCTTTAATTAGCCACTAGAGGCACCAGTTATACAGATTCACCCATCGAACACCCAAGACACATACCCACCCGTCTCTGCCTGGTTCTGTTTTAATTACCGTACTTAACCAGTTAGCCCCTCTATAGCAATTCTGAAACCGGTGGATGGAGAGCAGTGATTGAAACAAAGACATACACAAGCTTTTCGGTTTAAGTTCAAGAGTCATCCTGTACCCAGGGGCCACAATTTACCCAAAGGCAGGAAGCCAGATTTAGGAGTGGGTCACATGAAGGGCCAGCCGTGTCTGCACCGGGCCCCATGTGAGGAGCCGGCCGGGTCTGCACCGGGCCCCATGTGAGTGTGTTTCCTTAAAAAAAAAAACAGTCCCCCACCCCAAACAAAAAAGCCACAATTCCTCACCCATCACATGGTTCTGTTCACAACCAAAATTTTGTGAAACTTTCGTGAGACCTGCACAATGTGTAATGTTAATATCGACATTGCATGTAGTGCATATGCAATAGTCACATCACGCAATAGTCAAATGGTTTAAGATTACACTTGGGCAGTATCTAATTTTTCTTACTGTCCAGACATTATACTGCAGTATACAATACTTCCAAAAGCAATACTATCCTGGCATTAAGAAATGTTGGTGAAAATCATAACACCCTAGTAGACATCGCCAATAAGTTTCATTAAAACATTTTAACTCTGTTATAGGAAAGCTTTACAGTTTCAATGATCATTCCTTTACTTTATCTAGTACATTTAAGAAAAAAAAATCAGTTTACCGCCACTCCTTTTCCATGAGCTCTGAATGTGCTCTCAGAACCAATCATAATCATTCTTGCTGTTGGACTCAAACATGCTTGTGAGAACTTCAACAAAAATAAGGCAGGAGGAGAAAAATGAACAGGACCTGGTCACCAAAAGATATTCATCCTCCACGGTATGTAAATATTTTGGATTCTGTAACACTGATATTGAGCAAAACCGAGTGCTTTGCCGGCACTGCAGTGTATCTATAGGCACAACTGGCAGCAACACCACCAACTTATTTGACTTATTCTACTCTACCGGTAGATAATAAGTTCTGTTTGGCTTTAGGTTATTTTGGTTCCGCTCCATTTTTCTTTATAAATATTGAAATACTTTGACAAAAAAATCACATTGCAATACAGTCAGCCCTCATGCATTCGCGCTCTGTGAATCGCGACTTCACAGATTTGCGAAAATTACATGTACGTTTCCTTTACGTATTTTATTGAATTGTACCTCGGTTACTTATATGACTTCTGTCAATAAGTTTACAGTCCCGTCCATTTACTCATTTCTCCTTACTGTGAAAGCAAAAGAAATCGGCAGCCAATGCCGTGTTCTATGAATTAGTAAGGGTAACAATAGTATACTGTACTGTAAATGTGCTAGTGTAACAAATATCCATTAGGCGATGCTATACTCTATTTTTACATCAAACATTTGTTTTTTTAAAGTTAATTTATTAAGCTAACTTTTAAATGAAACTAAATTGTTTTGGGAGCAAGACTGGGGTCATATTTAAGGTTTAAACTATAGAAATAAGCACATATTACCATTTTCAGTGACTCTACCAAACATCGACGAATCCTCCTCATTTGCGACTAGAACCTAACTTCGCGAATGTCCGAAGTCTGACTGTACTTGAAAATTGTTCAATATTGTGCAGTCCTATGTTAGTAGCAATTAGTAAGAGTCCCCCTGTCACAACTGACTCTTATTTAACATACCTTGGCCTCAATAAAAGAAGCCTAGTGATCTACAGCCAGGATGAGGTACTGAAATGCTTACACTGGCTTGGTCTGCATTAATTTCGTTATTGATAGGTATCTGAGTACAGGGGTGGCATACGTGCGACAAACACGTCCTTCTATATGGCAGTCTTTCACATTAGCCTTACATCTCGAAATGCATGCTCGACGCGCCAACAGTCCCGCCGTGTCCATCACATGCGGGCTGGGGGGATTTGACAGAGGAGGACGAGCACAGCGGAGGTGAGAGTGACGGCAGCAGCCGGGTTTACTATAGAAATGTGTAACTGGGACAGCGATTATCTAATACCCAGCAGGGGTGCAATTTAATAACCACCCACAGAATAGCAGCAAAGCTGCAACAACAAGACGCATCTGACCATCAGCAGAGAAACCCCACGCATCAAACATTCACATAAAAGGACAGACTGACTTACCGCCATTATTCATTGCATTGCTGGAACATCGCGACGCTTCAAAGCTCCCAATTACCACAACCAATTACCCTCCACCCTCCCCCCCCCATGTTAAACCCCAGTTCAGTCAAAAACCGATCAGACGGCAAAAGATGTTCCCTGTCTCACTGTCGACAGCCTGTAAGGGGGCGTGTACCAAATGCAGAATGAGAAAACGGTGACATCTAGAATCTGTTTTTCCACCAAACCCAGTACAGGGGTCCCCCACACAACGCACATTCACTATGGGCATTTCAGAAATTTCAGATCACTTAAATGCACGCCTCTGGGCCGCGAGGGGGAACATGCACGCGACGGGGAACATGCACGCGACGGGGAACATGCACGACAGAACCTGCAGTAATTATGCTCAAGGGGAGTTTAGGAGGAATGGGGAACACAAGACTTTGGGACAAGGCTGGGGGGAAAAGCCGATCGGTGTGTCC
>JAODKF010000126.1:24079279-24093265 GCA_026779585.1 Mormyrus proboscirostris
CAGCCCCCCCCCCCCCAACTGGCATTAAGCAGCATCGGCTGTATCAGCAGGCATGAGGCCCCCGCTGGGCATAAAGAGCAACTGCACGCTGATTATGCGGAAACCCGAGTCAATCCACCTGTGCCTCGGCTGCCGCCCCCCATCCTCAGAGCTTAGCCCCTCCTGCTCTTGAGGTATTGAGTTGTCAGGCAGATGTGGGTCAGGCACCACCCCCTCCCCCAACTTCACAAGTTCATCACATGACAAACCAGCCTGGATCAGATGTCACAGCCATGGAATATTCCAGAATGCTCCGCTGTGGCACTCGCGACCCCCTGCAGGGTGAGATAACGTGAACCAAAAATATTACCTCCGGTTCTATGTGACTTCGACAGCGAGGAGCATCTTGGTCCATCCAGGCATGGAAGACAGCTGAGATGCCTTCACACTGTACCCATTCGGGGCCAATCCAGTGCACGGAGGTAAGAGCAGCCTTTTAGCTGAATGCCAGCACACCAAATATAAAGTTTCAATCCTTCAGACAGGGGCTACACTGAGGACACGTAATGCCCCGCCCACGGCAGTTTACACTGCGTCTTGGTGATGTCAGCGGTCACCGAACACCATGGTGACGCTACATTGCGACACGTAAAAATGCAAGAAATATACTTGTGCACAAGACTCCACACAGCAGCTTGTAGTTGCTCATTATTTCAATGATGCAAGCAGTAAGCAGGGGTTAAAGCAGGAACAGGGGCAGGTAGATGCTCATCACTGCCCCCAATGTGGGGGAGACCCAGACACCTCCTTTAATATCACCGCAAAGCCAGCCGCTAAGTCGGAGGTAATGAAGTATCCAGAGTGGAGGTGCACACAAACAGACACACACACACACACACAAGCACACACGTTTATAATTATATCTTTGTGGGGACTCTCCATTCATTTCTATGGGGAAAACTCCAATCCCAATTTGATGACCTTAACCCCTACCCAGCCCTAACCTTAACCATAAGTAACCAAACAACATACAAGACTTTTGGCATTTTTACTTTTTCGACTACATTCACAGATCTTTGTGGGACCTGAAATTTTTATTTTGGTCCCCACAATATAATATAAACCAAAGCCCCCCACACACACACGCACACACACACACATACACACTCACACACAGCCTCAGGAGCTCCTCTGTCAGACATTCTCACCCACACCTCATCACCCAGGGGTGGGGGAGGGGGGTCCACGGCCTAGCAGGCGGCCTGGCAAAATGACTGGAGGGGGGGGTTCGTGCTTCCTGTCAAGGCCCCCGGTTTCAAAAAGATGAAAATTGGAAGAGCAGCATTTCAGATTGGAGGGGGTGGAGGAGGAGGGGCAGACAGGGAGCCAGGGGTGCGGCGAGATCCCTCAGAGCAGACGAGGAGAGACGAACGAACGGGGGAAGGGGCAGCTGGAGTCCAGCATGACATTTAAGCCGAGTCGTAGCGGCGGCCCACCCGCCTGTCGCCCCGTCCGGCTGAATTCGATAAGCAGCCAGAAGCTGGCTGAGAGGCTGCAGAGCGTGTCAGGTTAGCGAGGCGGCAGCAAGGCCATGGGGGGGGGGTTGTCAGCCAGCCACATGCCCGAGTCACACCTCCCGCTTCCCGGCCATGAGTAAGGAGCTGCTCAATGTGATGGAACAAAAAAAACAAAAAAAAAGCCTCATAACTGCATTTATTATAAAAATTAGCCAAACAGGGGGACTCAGCAAAAAGAAAAGCAGCACACAGTGTGTGTTGCTGCCGCGCCCAGCCCCAGGTACCACAAAACCCGGAGCACCCCCCCGGACCAATTCATGCTGCTAGTCATCATTACCAGTGTTTGGTTTGGCTTTAATGAATGCTTTGTGTCCCTTAATGGTTTGGCCATTACACTACAATGGGAATAGCAGTGACAACTGATTTAAGCAGCTGGATGTTTTACTGTAGTGTATCATAGTAACCTTAAGGAACCAGGCCCTTATTCACTGCACCATCTGCTGTTCAGTATTGAGCACTGTTTTTACAAAACTGTTCACAGAAAGTTATTGTGATTTATGTGCTGTGCTTAGGGTGCTAAACACTGGGCTAATTGCATCACACCTTGATTTGAGCCAGGAGACAAAGAGGGAAATATTAATGTAAAATATTAAGGCATTTTTACCTGAACCCAAACACTACTGTTAGGTCATTTAAGTAGAAACATTTCAGGGCTTAATGCCGAGATAAGCAGTCACGCGAATGAAAGCCCTTACTCTTAAAACACAATCTGGATTATTCCAGCTCCATCACAAACGTCATCACAAATCAGGATTAAGCACCTTCTGATGGACAGATTTAAATATAGCACTACTTAGAAAACCAGCTCCTGTTGCCCCTGCATTTCTCTGACTGGCACGTGTGTCAATCAGAGGCCACGCCCATGAGGCATGTGACATTTGGAGGGGGCGGGGCTAACCGGCCAGCCTTCAAGCTGCAAGGATGCAGCTTCTACAGAACACTCACTTCACACTGTACCTAAACTGTACCTAAACTAAGGTCATCAATATATCTGGAACCTGATCCCACTGCATGGAGCTTAAGGGCAGAATGACACCTGTACAAACGCCAGAATAGTAACATGATACCAGTATGTACCAGGGTACCATGACAAACAAACGCTGTCAATAAATATAGGCCAATCAGCTGGGCTGGCTCAACCACAACAAGACAGCCAATTGCTCTCACTGTGTCATGATTACCCTGCCAGACAGGACAGTAAAGCTGCCAATGGACTACGGGTGCCAACTGTAGGGTGGAGCTTAACTGTATGTCTCTGGGCTGCCTGTGGAAACACATGTAACACAGGGACGGGTGAAATTTGAAGCCCTCATCCTGGAGGTGTGAAGTCGACAGTGCTGCCCACTGAGGCACCATGGCAATCAGGTAGAAGGAGTTATCCAAGACAGCCATGACAGTTCTTCCCTTTGTCACTTGAACTGAAGGTAAATGACCCCCTTTCCAATACAGCCCCCAGCGAGTTCATGGAACGGTCACAATACATCAATGTGAGCAGGACACTGAGGCTTTGCCTGTCCTGGTGGTGATGGGGGTTGTACAAAAGGCTTACCAAGTCTGGGATTTCTTCCGCAATGTGCCCTGCCTGGCCCATCTGGAGTGCGGGGTCAGATGGTAGATCAGCTGTCTGCATATTTTCTCAGATGACTTCATGGGCTCAGCATCCTGCACCAGAACAAGAATGTCGGAAGGGCTTATTGTCCTTGGTCGACATGCAACAAACAAGTACCGGGTTCCAGGTTGTAATCTGTACTAAAGAGGCACAAATGCTAATTTTAGCACGGCACTCAGAAGTCTTGATGGTGCCTCACAGGGTTGGTCATATGGTGCAGCTGTTGGAAGGGGTAGAAACTTTTTATATCATACTGGAGTTTTATACAACAGAGAGCCCTAAAAATAAAAACCAACAAAGTCACAAATATAAATTTAATATAACATATTAAAAATCTCAAGTATTCCAAATTCCCTTTTTTTCTCCCTTTTGGCAAAATGTGCATCTCTATGAACAAATACAAGAACACTTAACAAGTACAGAGGCGACATGGGTGACAAGTAATATTGTCAGAGTGTCTCACTTTAATCAGCCTTAAAGGCCCAAGAGCAGGTGGGACTAGTGGAATTAGATTTTGTAACCCCCCCTCCCCCACGGAACCACATGACTGACTTTCTAAATCAAGTTGAGATTCTCATATAAAATTTCAGCTCCAACAAGGGAACCTTAGTTCAGGAACAATCTGTCTTCATGTGCGTCACCTTAACTCCAAAAGGGGTGCAGTTCACTGGATGTCAGCACGTGAGCAGTCACTGTTAGTTGGGAGGTAGTCTACATTCATACAGGATAGTAATAGAGGACCGACCCAAAGCATAGACCTCCTGCCACTGGCCTTCTGACCAGGATAACACTATGCCACCAGTAACATCTGAGCAGCCCTACCCCTCGCTCACCGAGCACGCTCACCTCAAGCGACTCCCAGAGCAAATATTCACATCTCCCTCCCCCACGCCGGCCCGCAAGTCTTTAAACGGATTGAATTGAACAGAGAAGGAGTAATCTAATTACCGAGGATATATAGAGAGAGAAAGAGAGAGAGAGGCCAAAGGAAATAGAAGAAAACCAGGATACATCAATTCAGCTGCAAGAAAATGGTAGCTATTAACCATTGGTGGCGGCTCCTTGCTCACATTTCCAGCTACTCTGAGACACACCCTTTCACACTGTGGAGTTTTATAGAGAGTTAACTGGCTGAATACCCATGCACTGTTCCAATTACAGCTCCTCTGTGAAGCTTTCCCCCACCCCAGAAACAAAAACCTCTCCCCCGAGCGTTATGCGCTTACAGATACCCTCCCCACCGCCCCAAACAGAGCAGTGTCTCGAGTGACGGCGGCACAGAAAAACAGGGTGGAAACTCATGTGCAGAAGGAGCATGCCAAGCCATTCTTCCACTGTTCAGGAACAAAGGGTCGGCGAGACGTGCAGCTGAACAGATGCCAGAGCTGGAGCAGATAGGCTCAGTACGGACAGTGAGAGCAGAGTCAACAACCCAAATCCAGAAATGAGAATGGAATTCTCATTAGATTAGTTGGAACAAAAACAATCGGTCCACAGCAACACTGGCACTGGAAGAGTCACAGCAGGAAAAATGAGTCATTCATGAGCATCAGTAGCTAAAGCATCTTCTCCAGGGCATCTCTGGGGCAGGCCGAGGAGGGACTCACCATTTTAGGACACTGCATGTCACGAGCCAGGCTGAGCAGCAGCTCATGGGAGATGGGATCCACCAGGTTCAAAAATGCTGCGTTCTTGTACAGGATGTCGGTGAGGGAGGTGCCCTCCAGACCCATGTCCTACAAGACAGGCGGAACAAAGCAGACATAGATCAAAACAGAAAGACATCTCCTGTTCTCAGTCTATGCTGTAGTGGAGGGGGAGGGGGTGTCTATCCATTCATTCCACAAGGGACAAAACCTCATAATCAGTGAACCGTGTGAGCACTGAACCATTATGAACAAACACTAGGTCAATACCCCAACCGCAGCCAAGTCAACCTCTTCCAACAGGGATGCATATCACATATCAAGCCGTTAAGATCACAGCAAATGCCACCTAAACATTAAACAGAGACAGCTAACCAGCCCTTCTTCATCAGCAGTTACTTAGCACTCCCATCCCAGGGTGGCCCCCGTCCTCGGGCTCTGCACTCCCTGAGACTGGCTCCAGATGCTCCACAACCTTCTTCAGGACAGGTGACAAGATGCATGTAGGCATATACTTTTCTGCATTCCTTTATGGATTGCTGGGGTGAGATGTGCATTTCACCCACGATTCTGACAGAACCAAGAACAAAAATCCCTATATTTAAGACCGATTTATATTGTACGCCCAAACAATCTTTGGGCGTGCTGGTAGCCATGACCAGCACCAAGCAATTATCCAACAGCAAAACATTTATACCACTGCGGTTTCATACAGGCAGCTATGATCTGTGAGTGGAGAAAAAAAACACAAGAATGCTCGAGTATAGTTCACCACCCCCCCAGTACTGCCGCCCATCCACCCACCCAGCTCCCTTCTGAGCACAGCACTCTGTGTGATCTGAGCACAGCAGTGAGATGAGGAGCAGCAACATACATTAACTGTGGGGGCAGAAGGGCAGCTGGGGGTCTTGAGGGGGCCACGGGAGGGTGGAGCTTCAGTTGGGTTGGAACCTTCACAGGAGAAGGTGCTTTAAAGACCTTTTGGGTAAGAATAAAACCCTCCCATGTGCACCGGGGTGGGTGACAGACGTCAAATACAACCGGCAAGCCATCATTCTGGCAGCAACCCACCCGAGGCTTCAAAATCTACAGGGACAGCATCCAGAGAGCAAGATTCACACGCAGGGTTATTCAGGCATACAGAACATGGAGCAGGCTGAGGGAGGGGGGGAGTGGAGGGGGGGTAAAACCTGACAGCATTTAGACTCACTGACAGCAGCTAACAGCCATCTGGAAACCAGCCCTAGTCAGCCACCCAATCACCCGGCTGCATCCTCCACAGCCAACCACGGAGCCCTCACTGAAGGCTATGAAAAATATCTTTGATGCCTTGTAATTCAACAGAGTTGCATTCTGGGATGCCTTCCCTGTGTGAGGCGACAGATTGTTAGTCTGAAACTGAATCTTGACCAGTAGTATCCAGGTTCTCGTCTCCCAGTTCAAACCAGGAAATCCTAGTTATTTGACTGTGACACTCCCTAACCCAGGAGGGAAATAGTGTTATTTATGGTCAAACCACATGTCCGGGCAACATGAACCTATCAGCTCAAATTTACATGCAATTAGCAGCTGTTAAATACACAGAAAACTGCTTGCCTTTCCCCTATAAAACTTAAAATCTTGCAGGCTAAAAATTGAAGACTCCAGACTGATCCTGCATTTGGTCTAACAGACCTGGGTATCTACCTCCATTACCAACAGATGCCTCACATTTGGTTTAATTCCAGCCTGTAGCCTGGTGATTGGTGAAAATTGCAAACAGACCAGACAGTGTTATTGCCAGGCTATCACACCTTCTAGCTAACACTGAAACATTTTCTGTGTACATTACTGCTGCCATTATGTAGAATGTGCTCCCACCGGTCCAATTAAACTCAGTCCCACACAAATCAAACTCCGCATTAAGCCCAGCCAAGTGCCGATAGTCACTCTACAAGGCCCTGTTATTCAACAGGCTTTGATAAACTCCACATAAGGCAATAGCAAGACCCTACTTTCACACCCCCCCAGGACAATCTGAAATGCTTGATACAAGAAGAACAAGAGGCTCATCAAGTTAGTTGCGAGGAAGAGATTTATGAAATGTTAAATCAGTTTAAATGTAAAACAGCAGGAATCAGAGGTGAGTTATTCAGGTGCAGAGAGCCAAAGTCCAGACTAAGATTTTGTTTCACAACACTAATGGAGTATAAAGAGTCACCATCACAGAGTACACAACTGGACTTTTACCCTCTAGACCTGAGCTACCAACCTCAGGCAGGGATAATGTAAAGCATGTAAAGTCGGAGACTATGAGTTAGGGGGCAGACACCTGTCCAGGGCCCTTCCTTTGACCTACGGTTTACATCAAAAGGAAACCAGACATGCATTTAAAAAAAAATTCAGAAGAATAATGATCCAGGATTGAAGGCGTTTGGTTCTCATTTCATTAGGCTTAGAAGACGATGTGGATTTCACATCACCTAGGGCCAACAACATTGCGTAAACCAAACACCTTAAGGCATTTGAAAGGCCCCATCTATTTTGCAAGGACTTTCCTAAAATTAAACTACGAGCTGAAAGTCTTGGTCAGTGTAGTCAATCCTTCCGCATCGTGACATTCCCCATTGAGATTTCGATACGTCTCGGGTTTGGCATAAGAAATTACATGGGAATTTCTGGGGACTTTTTGGGAGGTTTGCGAAAGCTGCAGACGACTCACAAAGTTTAGTAACTCATAAATGTGTGAAATATATGTACAGTATGAAATATACATACAGTACTGGTTTTCACTTCTCTTTGCTCGCCAATGGGACCGAAATATTTTACATGGTTTTGCCAGAATGCTTCTAACCCCCGTGATGTGGAAGGGTTGAGCTATCTTGTTTAATAATTAATGGTATGTATATGATTTAGACACCAAAGAATCAGAGTCAGAATTGTTTATTCACTGCGAAGTACTTTAATATACATGAAATTTACTTTGGGGTGTCATACAAGACAAGCAAGGACAATCGGCATAATTTTATATTTATGTACATAATTTAAGATGCTCAGATTTGGAAAGGAAATTGTGTCATGTGATATTCCAGGGGGGAACCATTAGATGAACATTGTAAGCTGGTCTGCGTCCCTCTTCGTCTCCCAGCCAATAAAGATAACTGCTGATTTACAAAACTCACAAATAACCACATCAATCTGCTTTGTGCCAAGGCTGACAGTGCTGACGCTTAAAATATATTAAGGAAATTAGAAGTTTGACAATAACATCGTCTAAAAAAATGGTTTTGCAGACCAAAGTGGAGCAAACCAGCAAAGGTCCCCTTAACAGACATGACCTGGGAGGGCAGAATACTGAGGGCGGGGCACAAAATTCAACACCTACCAACTAAAGGCCATAGGAAGCATATAAATGTGAGGCAAGACGCTTCCTTCAAAGTTCAAAGCAGGACAACACATCCATGGGGCAAATCTTTACCACCGTAATGCAAATAACATCCTCCTGGGAAATGAGCAGAGTTACAGCTACGGATCGAGCGAAATGAAAACGGCGCCGTTCCAAACAATATCGGAGCGACTGACCCGGCACCAAATCCGCCACACCTACGAGAGCCGATGCAGCAGTGCTTGGCCCGGTTTGCATAAAAGCTACAGGAGTAATTAAAATTCAATATGCAGGAATCCCCATAGCAATGTATTATTCTGTCCAACATGGTCTCCCTCGGAAACCCTGCAGCTGTACAAGTCAGCATGGGGGGTGACATTAGCATAACCCCTTCCCAGGCAATCTGGCAATTGTGCCTTTGTGGCTTTTAATTCAAACACCCCCCCCCCCCCCCCCCCACACACACACACACACAAAAACACACTGGTCAGGCTGATTTAAACGCCCACGTCACAACATTTCGCTCGGGGCGCTGAGAATATGCACTATCTGAAGCCGCACCAGACCGCCCTGATTTCCACATAAATGGGTGGGTTGACTACACCTGCTTGGTGTTCAGCACTAACATCTGGTAAAATGTAGTGGGGTTACTGAGCCGACCCGCGATCCCCCTCCCCTTTTTGTTGATTCTGTGGATTTACTTTTTGCTACATTTCAGTTCCATCTTTTTATCAAAAAGGACATTGTGTATGTGTGATGTCTGCTGCCAATGCAGGTCGGCCTGGTGTGACGGTGAAAAGATCCTCTGCCCAGCGATCCATCCATCCAGAGACATGCATGAAAACCAGCATAATTACTAAAGTAAACATGCGAGGCCCTATCGGAAATCCCCACCTTTTAATAGAAATTAAAGGAGCCTTTTATCAGATATTTGTAAAAGCACTTGTCGGGGAGTATTGTTCCAAGGACATGTTCTGCTCTGGTGCGAGGCCATAAATGCACGTGTGGCAATATAAATTTCAAAATACGGAATTTTCGCCAAAAGAGACACGGACCTAAAGACTCCAGCATATTTGTTTGAATAGATGGGTCCGGCCCCCACTCCAGCTAACTTTCCCCGCAATACTTCAGGAACAACCTGTGGTTACTGGACTCCCATCGATGGTATTACAGGCTGCCCACGAAGGGTGGGTACCCATCAATCCCAGCAATCAAGAGTAGATGGACATTTAAAAAAAAAAAATTTAAAAAAAACCTTGTTACAAATATTCAGGCACTGGTTGTGTACAAATACACTATTTTAAATACATTAACATAAAATGTAGCATGGCTTAACTAGCAAAATACGTTTTTCCACTTCGCATATTCTATAAATTATCGGCGAAATAGGAGTTGTATCCAGAGCATCACCTACGTCATAAACAAGATATTTTCCCTTTTTACCTTTCTAAGTAATCTGAGTATATCGCCCGCCTGCTCCACCTTGTTCACCCGGAGAAGTGTCTGTATCTCCCGGATCCAAGCCACTCTTCTCATATAGGGACTTTGGGTTGTCTTCCGCAGCATCCTCGGCAGCTTGTCGGACCTTCTGATCAGAGATGAAAGCGAGAAGTCCCCGCCACCGCGGTTGGCAGCTACATCGGCTTCCCCGCAGCTGCCGTGCCGCTGGGATCTGTGCTTGGAAAAATGTACCTCACCGTTTAGGCTGTCCTGCCTGCTTAGCCTGGAGCCCATCACTGTCCGCTAAAGCCTTAGTTCCTGTTAGTCGATCTTACAAGAAAAAAAACAGCACGCCGTAATCAAAAGGCAGTAAAAGGCATCTGTGGCAGACAAAGCATGAAGACTCTTGAACCCTCAGCCAGCCCACTGGAGGCTGTGAACTTGGAGGAAAACCAACTTCGGTTTTACTGCAACGCAAGCATCACCTTACCGGTGCCAACTTCGAATCCGGCCAAGAAAGTAGAGAGGCGCCGACTGCATTAAAAAATCGTAGCACTTACTATTGAAGTTGCGCTACTTACGCCCATCTCCTCGGCGCTAGTAAACAGGGATGAGGCTCCAGCCCCCCAAACACACGCACGCAACTCCTGAGCCGAGCTGGCGGAGCAGTTTGTATCTGAAAGCTGCTCCCGGCGGCCAATCAGAGCGCGGCGAGCCCACACCGCTGTTTAATAACGGCGATAGCACAAGCTTGGCCTCAGCCCTAGGAATTTCATTTGCGGACTGTTGGTTGGGTGATAATGTTGCCTGTGATTAATGCAGCGCTAAAAAGTATATTAGGTAAATAATAATCGGGCGGCTGAGAAGCGGGGAAACTGCAGCTGTATTCGTGATACAATGGTTGCTACTGAAAAACAGCTCGTTTTGTTTGTTTAGGTTGCATGTGTTATTTAGTGTTTTGTGAAAACGAAGTTGAAAAAATGTAACGTTTATTTAGTCCGTTTCTATTCTAAACTACAAAAATAAGCTACATATTAAAACTCTACAATTATCGAGATTTGGTTTTCCTGCATTTGATTTTGCATACCTCCACTCCCAAGACCTCTGAGACAATATGTTACTATTTCGCAACGTTCCGTTTTTCATAACGACTTCAACTAAAGTACAAAATAAGCAATGTTCTAAATTCCTTATTAGTTTTTTTTCTATATATAACACGGGCGCTTGCAGCCATACGCAGTGTGTACCCTTTGCATTTAGACTTTTTGGCTAACGTTTTTTGCCTCGTTATATCTGCAGAACGTAACGTAGGACTGCACGTTTCTAGATAAAATAATAATCACGATTTTCCCCCCACTCAAAATTCAGATGACGATTTGGTCTCACGATTCTTGAGCAATTTATTCCTGGTTTGCTTTACATATTGTTTTTATGAAGATGGAACAAACAAGTTTGAGATATTGCAGGTCGATTTTAGGTCGAAGTAGACAACTACTGAGATCTGGACGATCGGCCATTTTCCGTAATGAGGAAGAGGGATTTCATCGGCTCGTTCACCACTTAGGCCTATAAGAGGTCGCCAAGTACCGGCCCGCGACACGCTTATAATTCGTGATTAATTAAATATGGGCAGCAGATCGATCTTTCGTTTCCCACAAAATAAAAAATAACGTTACATCATTCCCCTAATCTACACTGACAAGCTTGGCAAATTCTGTTACAATAGGCAGGTCGGTGTGAGTTTCTGTGTGCTTGTGTGTGAGGGGAGGGGGCGTACTCCGAAGACGTCCCTTATGAATAACATATACTAGGCCTAAGTCTTACATAAACCTACCTTCACATTAAGAAATGAGGTGTTGCAAAATGTTATTATCATTAATCGGCGCCCGTATAGGTTTTTAACAATCGCAGACGCTTCCACCTATAAGTTGTTCAGATGAACACCCACGGGACATTCGTCGTCTGCTGCCCCCAAGCGTCGCCACAGGATCTCTGCCTTGATGATTAACTACATGTGCAGGACCGCTATCTGTGCTGCTGCGCTCCTTCCCAGAAATTGCAGAACACAATTCGGTACTGCATGCATCCAGAAGCGGTGGACACGGGTAGGCAGAGGGACATATAACAGTTTACAATAGGGATGTTAAGATTGGTGCATCGATGCACTGGCATAAAACTTGAGGATGCCATATTACCTCGATTTAAAACAGCGTGCACCGAATATAATTTAGGATGAACTGACTGGGGAAGAAAAAAAAGTTTCTAACATCTTTGCATCGGTAAAATTCTGTTTATTAATATAGAATTATTATGAAGAGCCCTGTGCTTTTATTATTAGCTAATAATATTTGACCAATAATTTTATATTTAGATTGATTCCCTACCTCTAGACTGATTCTTAAGTCTCTCATTTTATAATTTTAAAGAATCGAACTTTTTGTGCTGTAGGTGCACGCCAGAGACAGAGGTTCTTTTTAAAGCAAAGATCCATTTTATCCTAAATGTCTGACACAAGATTTACAAAGAGCCGCAATGAATAGAGAAGAGGGTTTGGTGATGATTTACTACAAAAAGTATATGAAAGAATTAGGAATCCCAGTAAACTTTGAAGCCTGCATCGAATCTCGGGCACTGAAGAACACTCCGGAAGGCATATACCATTTCACCGGAGACGTAATCTCGTCGTAGAGAATGACTTTGAGGAAGATCAACAGATTTAACAAATCGCAGAAGCGCGCGACGGACCGCCTCATTCACATCTATAGCTAAAGAAACATCTAAATGAAAAATAATATTAACCCATAAATAAATTTATATTTACGAAAGTGTTATAATATATTAAGACATGACAATGTGAATGAGTTTATCGTTCTGCGCAGAGCCGCGAGCCGCAAGTTGCCGACTGCGTAACCTCTTCCCACAGGATGAATACATGAAGAGCTGCTAATACAAACCATGACGAAACCCAACCATTGAAGAGAAGCTTTCAGGATTGAATGAATGAATATTACATTTATATATTACTTTTTCCAAACAATCAAAGCATTTTACAGAACCAATGGCACTGGGGCATTGGGATCCCCACAGACCACAGAATGGGCTAATCTGCTGGCCACACCAAGACCTCTTCCAGAAGCAACCCAACTTTCCGAGGTGGTCTCCCATCCATCTGGTACCCACAGCTGCCATTTTTAATTTAATTAAATGCAATTAATTAAATACAATGTTTATTGTAAAAATGTTTTTCTTTTTACAATGCAGGTCTTAATTTTTTGAGGTAATAATCATATTTTAGTCTGGTGGTGAAAAATATTTCAGTTATGTTTAAATGTAACTGACTACAAAGTCTGTGTAGCTGGCTTAGCTGGATTATTTGTGGTTTAACACTGAATTTTCAGTACAGTAAGTCCCTGTGGAAAGAACTTTCTAATGGACTGCCATACAGCTCAGACATTTCACCTCTTCCGGACATTCCAGGAATCTCTGACATCTGCAAATGATACGAAATGTCCTGGAAATCTGTCGTTCTGCTATTTGAGCTTAACCCTTAATTAAAAGGGTTACAACAAAAAAGAGATTTTGATAAACTGTTCAAGAACCAAAGTGCCCAAAGTGTGCATTTTAATGAAAGTGTCTAAAATGCTGTTTGTTGTGAAGCATTTTCAACCCTTTAACATCCATCCCCAGAGTATTCAAGCATAAAACACAAATCAGTTACACCTGGTAGTTGAAAGCGCGTAACTTTGTAGAGGGAAAAATAATTTAGGCTGTTATTGAAGTATCAGAAGGACATTATAAAACAAAAATCGACTTACCACCTCAATTTGTTCCGACTGACTGGTTGTAAGTTGGAAATTTAGGCCTATTTTATATGCAAAAATGTATGCTGTGTAACTAAATTATCATCTTTAAGTCATATCGTCTGGTGGTTTAACTTTTTTTTGTCAATTTTTTCTTATTTATTGTTTTATTAGTTCAACCTTTTTACCACAATTTAAGCTGCTGTGACACAAATGTATCCTGTGACCTGCTGCAAACGGTAGCCAGAGCACAAGATGAATGAATGAGCATCTTGTGTGGAGACTCACACTGCCGCTGGTCGGGGAAGAGGCTGCCATGCTGAGCATCGCTGGTGCTGCCAGATGCAGTCGTAAAGTCAATCAGTCACATAGGTCGTAAGTCGACGAAGACCTGTAGTATGTTTTAACAATGTAGCGTTTTACAAAAATCTAGAGCGTTTTAAAAGTAGCTGCGCTACTGATAAGTTACTGAAAAAAGTAGTGAAGTTAGTAAGTGTCACGTTCGGGCAGGGAGCGAGTAGGCGAGCGGGCGAGCAGGCGGGCAAGTAAGCCCAAAAAGCAGGCAGGCAGC
>JAODKF010000126.1:24100568-24118829 GCA_026779585.1 Mormyrus proboscirostris
GGGCCCCCTTGCAGGCTGGCACACGTGGGGCCCCTAGGCTTAAGCCATATCTAGCCTGTGCGTTAATCCGCCCCTGGAGGTCACTACTTAAATTTTATTAAAGAATTAAATTTTATTAAAATTAAAATTTTTTATTGAACTTACACTAAAGACTGCATACCAGTGAATCACACGCAAATTCCTACCTGTGAAACCGCAGCTAGAGTGTGAAGTGGGTCTTTAAATAGGCTGTAACTGTTCCAGGGCACTGGCACCTTGTCAAGTAATCATGAGTGAAGACAATGAACCATATGCAGTTTGCACAGATCTTGGTTGGAGTGTTGTAGGTTGTTCACCTCACCACGACCCATCGAATACCACCAATATATTTTATAGAGTTGCTGTCGAAGAGCTTCCTCCAGTCACTCCACCGGATGCTTTTTTGGTTCTTGAGTCTGATTTTAAGGATACTAGTGGAGATAGCAAGGCTGTGTCACAAGATGACATCCTCTTCCTGGATATCTTAAAGGAAAATATTCTGAAGAATTCCCAGGGCCACTAGGAGAGACCTTACCTCCCTGACAATTTGCCATTATGTCTTCATCAAATGACCATAATTAGGCTATGTCATCTCAATAGGAAGCTGCTGAGGAATAAGAGCTATAAGGATAACTACGTGAAGGTCATGGATGAGGTCATGAAAAGGGGAGATGCGGAAGAGGTTCATGATAAAGGCAAAGAAGGAGAAAAATGGTACATCCCCCACCACGGAGTCTTATCACTCCATCAAAACCAGAGAAGCTTCATATTGTTTTTGATCGCTCAGTGAAGTGCAGGGGAATTAGCCTAAATGACAATATGCTCTCAGGCCCAGATCTAATTGGTGTTCTCATTAGATTCATGCATAAGATGCATCACATTGCACTGATGTGTGATGTTCAACAGATGTTCCATCAGTTCCATGTGCATAAAGCTGATAGGGATTATTTACGTTTCCTTTGGTGGAAGAATGACTGTAGAGCCTCAGGTATTCCACATGAAGGTTCATCTCTTTGGTGCCACATCATCTCCTGGATGTGCCAAATATGGGTTGAAACATCTTGCAAAAGAAAATGAGAAACTGTTCCCTCTCGGCTCTCATTTCATCATGAGAAACCTTTATGTTGATGATGGGGTAACAAGCATAGCAAGTGTGAATGAAGCAATTCTGATGGCTAAGGAAGCCCAAACTGTTTGTGCTATGAATGACCTGAGACTGCACAAGATGAGTATAGCACAATCTGAATGTGCCACTAATACAGGGGCTCTTGACCTCACCTTCAGCGACTCCATGTTGGAGCAAGCCTTAGGAATCCATTGGCACATTGAATCTGACACCTTAAAATTTTGCATCTGCTTGAAAGATCAGCCAGCAACACGCCAAGGTATATTATCCACAGTTGCCTCCCTTTATGACCCGCTGGGGTGTGTTGCTCCTTTCTGTTCATCGGAAACAGGGTGCTTCAAGAAACTTGCAAGCACGTTATGAGCTGGGATGAACCCCTCCCCACTGAACTGCATCCAGTGTGGCAACACTGGAAATGTGATCTTCCAAATACGGAAAAAATCAGCATCCCCCATTGCTACGTCCCAGTTGGCTTTGGAAAAGTCTTGAAAAA
The DNA here is from genome assembly GCA_026779585.1 of Mormyrus proboscirostris. Taxonomy (NCBI): domain Eukaryota; kingdom Metazoa; phylum Chordata; class Actinopteri; order Osteoglossiformes; family Mormyridae; genus Mormyrus; species Mormyrus proboscirostris. The sequence goes on from JAODKF010000126.1 coordinate 24,102,206, forward strand.
AACTACATCACTTTTTTGATGCAAGTATGCATGGTTATGGCCAATGTTCATATCTGAGACGAGTGACGGAAGATGGAAGCGTTTATTGTATTCTGGCTATGGGAAAATCTAGGATAGCGTCTATTAAGGTCACCACCATCCCTAGGTTAGACTTGACAGTGGCTGTTGTCTCATTGGCTGCAAGTACTACCCTTAGGCAGGAGCTCAGTTTCACAGATGTGGATGAATACTTCCGGACTGAGTCCCAAGTGGTCTTGGGGTACATCAATAATGAAGCTTGCCGCTTTCACACATTTGTGTCCAATAGGATACAGAAGATACACCTCTGCACAACTCCCCACTAGTGGTGATATTTTCCAACTGACAAAAACCCTGCAGACATTGCCTCAAGAGGTTCAAGTGTGTGGGAGCTTCTCACATCAAATTGGTTTATTGGACCTCATTTCTTATGGGAAAGGGAAATGCTTCCAGCTGCAGATGTCACCTGGGAAATTCCAGAGGGAGATCCTGAAGTTAGAAGGGTTCAGGCACTGAGTATACAGACTGTCAAGCGTGCAAGTCTGTTAGACTGCCTGTCAAAGTTTTCTTCCTGGTATAAAGCTATGCAAGCTGTCGCACGTCTCCTCTATCGCATCAAGGGTAACAAGTCAGCAGGTCACAGCACAGTTCAGGAACAAGATGCTCAACACATCATCATAAGAGACTTGCGGAGACAAGTGTATCCAGAGGAGTTTAAGCTGCTCAGCAAGGAGACCCAGCTCCCATCTCGCAGTAAACTGTATCATGTACATGCCTTTCTTGATCAATATGGTATTCTTAAGGCGGGAGGAAAAATGGACTTATTCCTCCTTCACAAAAACATCCTGTGATCATTCCAAGGGATCACCACATTACTACAGTAGGATGACAATAGCTCATTATCATGAGATGGTCCAACATCAAGGAAGTGGTCTTACTGTTAATGAGAAGATCGAATGTATACTGGATTCCAGGAATCAACATGGCTGTTGCAACACATGTGTACCAGTGTGTTAAATGTCGGAAGCTCAGGAGAACTGCTGAAGAGCAGCGCACCGCAAATCTGCCATCAGTGCGTGTAGATTCATCACCACCCTTTACATATTGTTTCAGCCCATTCTTAACCAAACAAGGTCACAAAGTGCATAAACTATATGAGCTCCTTTTCACATTTTTTGCCGTTGTTTCCATATAGAATTGTTGGATGTCAACAGATGCCTTAATTAATGGCCTTTGTTGTTTAATCACCATAAGAGGAGCAATGCATCAGATTAGATGTGACCAAGGAAGTAATTTCATTGGAGCAAAACACGAACTGAATGAAGTTTTAAAGCAAGTAGATGTCAATCGCCTGACTACATATTTGGCTGAGAAACAGTGCAGCTTTTTCATGAATGTCCCCCATGTGGGGGAGCCACGTGGGAGGCGTTTGGGAGAGGCAAATTCAAACGGTAAGGTGTGTTCTTCCTTCCACTCTTCCGCTTTCATCAGGCAGGCTAGACGATGCCTCTCTTCATACCGGTTTCTATGAGGCAATGGCTATTGTGAACAGTCATCTGCTCACATTGGATAACTTGAGTGATCCAGACAGTCCTGTACCACTAACGCCAAATCACTTGTTAACAATGAAAAGTGTGCCAGCTTTGCCACCTCCTGGCAAATGTGTCGTAGAGGATACATATGCTTGCAATAGGTGGCGTTATGTCCAGTATCTCGCAGAGCAATTCTAGCGCCAATGGAAAAGAAAATATATTGCCACCAGACAATGCTGGCACACTTCAAAGAGGAATCTGAAGATTGGTGACGTAGTCTGGGAAAAAGTAGAAGTTCTAGCACGGAACAAGTGGAGATTGGCCAAGGTTTTAGAGACAGTGACTGATAAAGACAGACAGTCTATAGTTGAACGCCCAGTTCAGAAGTTGATCCTGCTTCTGCTATTTAATTATCCTTGTCAGTCTACAACCATATCCGTTGCAGTTAGTGTTGTTTATATACATCTCTCAGACAATATAGTGATCAGTTGTTATAATTACTCAGCAAGCCATTAAGCTCATTTTGAGTTTAGAAATCATTCATGCTTTACGACCTGTCTTATTTCACTCATAATTTGAGAAGAGCAGAAAGTTAGAAAAGACGGTGATAAGGGCAAAAGGTCGGTCAGTATTTTGTTGTATAATATTAAATGCTTCTTTATTGTCTATATGAGTTTTAAACTTTAAAATGTTACATTAGCAAACTGCTATTTTGGATCAACACTCCGTATGTCTGCCTTGCCTTAATTTCATGTATTCCGCGTTACTTTATTCAGTTAATAAGTGCGTTTCATGAAGGTACTTGCGTTGTTTCCATATTATAACGCTTTGAAAGAAATTATCGTTAAATATCTTATAGGACTAGAGGGAGCGTAATGTTTATTTTATTTTTGTTTCCCTTCTCCATTTTCCTTTAGCTGCTCGTTCACCGTTTATGTGCATCTCAATAAAATCCCTTTATGAACCATCAGTTGAGTGTTTCACCATCATTCATCCAGGGATACTACAAATAGCTCTTGAATTATGAAGATGGCATTAAAACACATTGAATGTTTCCAAATTAATTTGTTTCTTGAAATTTATTTTGAGGCGAAACTGAATGAACTGAGTTCAGGTTACTGAATTTTAAAAATTAACTTCATAAACTGCATATATTATTTGACAGCTACCGCACCCCATAGCATTTTTTCTATGCCGATTAAAGCGCCAAAAAACCTTACATTTCAAAAATGCAACAGCATTGTCTTTTACCAGAAAATTTGACCCTATTACTCAAGCCAATCCGCGGACCTTGTAGTGAGCAATTTCATGTAGAATCTATTTTCATTCTACCGAACTCCACACACTAACCGTATCACTGCGCAGAAGTTAACATTGGGGCACTGATGTTCCTAGTAACGTAACTGTTAACAACAATGCGTCCTCCTTGACTGAGCTCTAACATTAACCAGGTCAGTGGTGCTAGGTGAGCTTGCAGTATCAAGCTATTATTATTATTAAGTAAGATAGTATTGTTACTATTTGTTATTGTTGGTAGCTGATGCTAACTGATATTGCTAGCTCCCTGCAAGGTATTCAAATGTAAAAAAGAAACTTGCTTAGTGCATAAAGTACTGTGAAATATAAACATGCTACACCACCTGCCTTTCTGTTCAACCTAGACACACTGAAAAAAATAAAATTGAGGGGACATGTTTTATTAAGTAGTGGAGAACCATTACTATCAAGCCAGTCTCAGTAAGGACGATGGCATCAAGAGGCCTTCTATGAAAGATTTGTTGTTGAGTGAACAGACATTCAGTACCACAGCCTTAATCTAGGGACTTAGTTTGTCTTCGTTAAGGCTGACACATGTCACATCTGAACCCTTCTGCTGCCTTTTACTGCTACCATGCCATCTGCATCACAAGTAGCAGGGATATTTTGGATAGTGGCATGGATTCGTACATATTTATTAACTTTATTAAAACACTTGTGCTTTAAGCATCTGTGCTGGAGGAGTAAGCTGTGTTGACCGCATCACATGTGAGTGTGGGCAGGAACAACGTACGGCTTGCAAACATGGTATAATTACAGCTGTGACTCAGGCTACCATTGCATTGCAGTGTGTATAACAAGTGTCATCCAAGTTAATTGGTTTGGTCTTCAGTGGAGGCTGTAGGGCTACTGGCAGGACAAGTGGGGAATGTTTGTCAGTCTGGTCTACCCTCGGTGAGCACGTCTCAACATGAGCTGAGGTTCACAGGAAGCTTGAATGGACAGCTGAATAGTGTAGCAGTGCCTAAGGTTCTGTACTATGAACAGAGCCTAGAGGAACACCCTAACAGACATGTGAGAGTGGTGGAGTGTATGTGTGTGACAGTATGCTTTGTCCATGCATTGCAGCAGGAAAATGGTCTGGAAGATGATCATGATTCTTCTGGCCATCATCTTTGAGGCATTGTGCAACTTCTACAGGCCTCTGGGTGACAGGCACTCGTTCTCCAGGGCTGCAGTGGCATCGGATGTGGGGCCTTGCTCAGAGGTTGGGAGGTATGAACACACACACGACAGCCTGTACATTTTTTTTCTTTCTCTCTTTCTCTCGCCTGACCACTTAAGAGGCCTAATAGTCCTGGGCCACAAGACATTTATATTTCATTATTAAAACAGGCCCATACATCCATCTTTCATTTTCCACAGGATAAAAAAGTCAGTCCACTAATATGTGCCAGCAAATTCAGTAACTTTAACTTTTTTCTGAATAAAAAGAAAATGTACTCTTGCCACTCAGGTTTTCCTTATTGTGATGCACTGTTACTTGAAATGCTATATTTAAATCTGTTTTGATTGTATTTAAAGGAAAAGGTTGTTTTTTGTAATATCAATAATTTCAACGTGTAGTACTTTTCACTTTTGGTACTTAAGTACTTTTAAAACCAGATATTTTAAACTTTTTCTTAAGTAGTATTTTACTGGATGACTTTTACGTGAGTAACTTTGGCATAATGTCTATACTTGAGTACTTTTTCCACCCAATGCAGTATGACCTATGTGTCATATTGTGCAAGTGGCAAGCAGGCAAGGGAGGCGAGAGCAGCCAGGTTGACGGAGGAACGGGGTTTATTCGCGAGAACGGACAGGTCCTACAGACAGCATGGGTACTCACACTGGGCATTGACGACAATGACAGATCTCGGGGGAAACTAACCGAGACGCGGACTAAATACACAAGACAAGCTGAACTCAACGAGCAACAGGTGGGAACAACCGGGCATTAACATGAGGTAACGAGGTGGGCATGGCACACAGGAGGATCGGACGGAGCTGGGCGTGACAGAACCCTCCCCCCCCACACCCAAAGGTGCGCACACCAGGCGCACCCGAGGGGAGGCGACGGACGAGACGAGGGAACAGGACCTGGAAAACAAAACCAAAAGTTATTAATGGGGAACAGGAAACTAGACGGAAACACAAAATAGGGACAAGGGCAAAAGACATGACAGGATCTGACTAAGGACGGGGAACGCGGACAGACCAAGAAGGGAGACACCAGGGGAACACAGGCAGGCAGAATAAAAGGACCAGGAGGACGAGGAGTAGGAACAGGAGGGACAAAGGGATGAGGAGCAGACAGGGGAGACCAGACAGGAACAAACGGGGGACAAAAGGGAGCCTGAGGGAGCCCAGGCAGGTGACGGGCGGTGGCCAAAGGGGCTGCAGGCAAGAGGGAGAAGGGAGCAGGAGGGAGCCACACAGGGGCCAAGGGAACGGGACGAGGGAGCGACGAAGGGGACACGGAGGGAGCAGGAGGGAACCCCAGCGAAGGCAGGCAGGATGGGGGAGCCAGAGAAGGCGGCGTCCGATGCCCCGCCGAAGCAGGCGGGCCCGGAGGCGGCCGACACAGAGCCGGAGGCGGCACCAAGGAGCGGCACCGAGGCACCGGGGAGGGACCCGGAGGTGACCGCCGACCCCGAGCCGAAGGAACCACAGGCTGCCCCGGAGCCCCAGCCAAGGCGCACAAGGGCAAGCCAGGGGGCAGGGCGGGCGGGACCCCGGCCCGACGTCTATGTCCCCTCCCCTTCTTGGACACAGACAGGCGGGGTTTCGGCCGGAGTTGACCGTGCCAGGGCGAGGGACCAGGAGTCATTAGGGAGGTCCCCGAAGAGTCCCACTCGAGCTCCTCCTCCTCTCCAGAGGAAAGAGCGGTAGTCCCATAGTCCGGGACCTCCTCGGGGACTATAACCAGGGCTGGGGGGACTAGAGTAGGGACAGGGACAGGTGGAGATGGAGCCAGGGCAGCAGGCGGGGCTGTAGGCGGTACAGTCAGAGCCGTGGGTGTGACTGCAGGCAGAGCCAGCTGGACAGGCAGGACGGGCGAGCCGGGCTGGACAGGCAGGACGGTAGAGGGCACCTCGGCGGGCACCTCGGGCGTGCGGCCAGCAGGGGGCACCTCGGCGGGCACCTCGGGCGTGCGGCCAGCAGGGGGCACCTCGGCGGGCGGAGCGGCGTCATCCTCGGGTAGAGCCGCAGGTGTGGCGGCCGGCGGGTCCGGAACAGGCAGGTCCGGAGGCCGGTAATGGTACGCCTTCAAGGGCCCCCTTGCTCCACGGCTGAACTCTCAAGCGGGGAGCAGCGAGCAGGCTCCCATGAAGAGGGTTGGGGCGTCTTCTCCTTTTCCCCTGCACCTCTTCTTCTTATGACGCCTGGAACAAGTAGGAGGAGGCGGGGTTACCTCCACGTAGGTGAGGGGCTGGAGCCGCTTCTCCTTGAGCCGGAGGACGAGCTGCTGCAGGAGGGAGCGCACTTCCGCCATATCGCGCTCCTCTGTCTGTGGGTTAACCCCTTGGAGGATGTCCCAGCTCTGGTCCGCCAGGGCAAACAAGCCGGGATCCTTGAGCTGCAGGACGAGCCAGAGGTCCTCGCCTTGCTGCGGTGCGTCTTTTGGGAGATCTGTCATTCTGTCATATCGTGCGAGCGGCGAGCAGGCAAGGGAGGCGAGAGCAGCCAGGTTGACGGAGGAACGGGGTTTATTTGCGAGAACGGACAGGTCATACAGACAGGCCGGGTACTCATACTGGGCATTGACGACAATGACAGATCTCGGGGGAAACTAACCGAGACGCGGACTAAATACACAAGATAAGCTGAACTCAACAAGCAACAGATGGGAACAATCGGGCATTAACACAAGGTAACGAAGTGGGTGTGGCACACAGGAGGATCAGATGGAGCTGGGCGTGACACTATGCAGTATTTCATGTTCCTGCTTTCATAGGCTTTTGCAATAAGAAATTATAGTTAATTGTTTTCAGAACACGATTACTGATGGTACTTGGTCATTTTGTAAGCAACAGGTATGATGGATGGCAAACTTTCTTTCGTTTCATGGCTTTTCATTATGCTGTCTTTTCACTTTTGTCTCGTCATCATTTCATTCCCAAAATACATGCTTAATGAAAAACATACATACTTTGTTTCAGGCTTTTGTAATGGCTTAACAGCTCAGGGCTACATCTGGTCATGCAGCAATGGATATAAGCTGTGATACAGTATACTTTGTCTCTCATAATTTCAGGTAATAGGCCTATGCGTTTTCTGTGCTTTAGATTTTAGACTTTCATTTTAAAGCCAAAACTGTAGCTGTCATTTCCTTTACTCTAGTTGACTCTGGAGCCTTGAATTCATATGTATAGCACATAGTATTTTATATATGTGTAGATAGGGACTTAAAAATGTCTCTGGACCAGAGGCCCCCGCCCTCCTTGATCCATCTCTGTTCACACCATCCATTAAAGATCTTTTGACTACATTTAATTGCATGTGTTTTTCCAACATACTCAGAGACATCCTGAAGAAGTGGGGTTCTGCTGTGGATGCCTCTATTGCCGCCCTGCTGTGTGTGGGGGTCTTGAACCCTTACAGCCTAGGGATTGGGGGGGGGGGGTGTTTTTCACCATCTACAATGCTACTACAGGTGGGTCTGCCCCCTGCTCCTGAATGCTCTGTGTCTCCCCCATTTGCAGAATATCCAACAGGGCTACACAGGCTGCCTTTTGTTTTGAATCACCCAGGAAAGGTAGAAACCATCAACGCGAGAGGGACGGCACCTTTGAACGCATCTGAAGACATGTACGGTGGTAATGAACAGCTGTCAAGTAAAGGTGAGGCCCCATCGCCTCTGTGCTACAAAATTTGCTGAGGCAGTTGGGAACAAAAAGACACAGTCATGATCCATCCATCCATTTTGCATTGAAAAATGATCCAGTACAGGGTGGTGTTGAACCTGGAGCCAGTCCCAGGAAGTACTGGGCACAAGTCAGGGGAAACGAACCATGTGAACACAGGGACAAACACATGGAACCCACAACCCACTAGGCCACCTTGCCATCTTGCAGTTATACAAAAAATATAAAAATATTACCAGCCAGCGATGGACAATTACAACAGAAGTGTTCTTAGCCAAGATTTACCGAGACAGTTAATGAGTGCTTACAAAGAAAAATAAATAAATAAATTGCATCAAATCTAGTCTGAGCACAGTAACATTAGAGAACAACCTGTGGAAAATACGTCTAAATACGGCACAAAGGTGCGCAGTGCACTAGTCGCACAATAGTAGTTGAAGTCTGCTAACTGTCATCTGAGATGTGACTCATGCCACAAGGTTTTTACTACAGAAAGCTGTCACAAAGTGGCCCACACAACTCCTATTCTTGTGTACTGCAGTGCATGCAGGCCCCTGTGCCAACAAGCACACTCAGCTAATGCCAGTTAGCTGGCTTCAATACAGAATTGTGCGTTTCTGTACAAAAATAACCTGAGGATGCTCTGCCAAGCATAGAAACTCCACTGTGCCTCCAGCGAATTACCTGAAGGGGCTGATAGGAAAACCTGAGAGCACAAAGGCCAGTAGGAATAAGATCCCCCTGAAACACCCTCATGTTGACAGGGGGAGCAAACAAATAGGAAATGATGGCAATTTCTACACGCCCTACTGCAAAGCTAGGGTTTAACTGGAATGTATGAAATGTTTTCTGCAGGGAGGATACAATGCAAGATAAAATGGTGCTGTTATTTACTATAGTTAATTACTAGTTTCCTTGGTAAATTACACTTTTAGTGATGAATTTAAAGAGCGATACAAAGAAAAACATTTCTAGAATCAACCATCTAACGTTGAGGGTTCAAATCTTACCTCTGCTCTTTGTGTGGAGTATCTATGTTCTCCTCGTGTCGTGAGGTTTCCTCCCACTAAAGCTAAAGGTGTCATGCCCTGCTCGTCCACTCCTCCTTCCGTCACCTGCTTCCCGTCCCGAACGTAACAAAAGGCCATCTTTAAATTTCTTGTAGTGTGTTTGCACTTTGAGCTCCAAACACCCCTACACCAGGAGAGTGCTTCAAGGATGGATGGATGGATGGATGGATGGATGGATGGATTGATGGATGGATTGATTGATTGATTAGTCTAGAAACTGCTGATGATGATTATGTCGACCCCAAAACCTTGAGGAACCGCATTCGCAGATGGAATGGTTTCAGTGAAGTGGGTCGACTGTCTCGCAGGTGGTCTGGCGATTGCCGTGCCGGGGGAGATCCGGGGGTATGAGCTGGCTCACCGCCGGCATGGCCGCCTGCCCTGGAAGGATCTGTTCGAGCCCAGCATACGTCTGGCTCGCAAAGGGTTCCCCATCAGCAACGCTCTGGCCTCAGCCATTAACAAAAACAAGGACACCATCCAGGGAGATGCAGCCTTGTGGTGAGAAGCAACGTTCTGCCTGCATGCATTTCCAGTGCACTGAACCACCTCAGTTTGTTTGTTATTTGTTTTATGCTCCTGAACTGTTGCATGTCACAATGATCTCATGAGCTAGCGTCTGCTGCTAATGTCTCCCCTTTTATGATTTAATGCCACTTTTTTGTGTTTCAGTGACGTGTTCTGCGATGCAAACAAGCATCCCCTAAAGGAGAACGAAACCATTAGGTTTCCCACCCTTGCAAACACCAATGAAAGAATAGCCACTGAGGGACCTGACGTGTACTACACTGGGAAAATGGCAGAGGATATTGTGAAGGATATTCAGGATGCAGGTTGCCTCTTCTGTTACCCATTATACTGACAGAAATTGATTAAGCTCCTCCTGTAAGGATCAGTCAATCCTGCCTTGTCCTATTCTGTCTGTTTCCCCGTTTGAACATCAGGTGTCACTGCTCATCCTATTCTTTCCTCAGTGTTCTAGCAATTTTCTGTTGCTAATGTGTTTCCTGTGGTGTGGGATGTGGGTTCTTTGTATCTCCAGTGTAGCCCTAGTCCCTAGTGCTTATTGATTGTAGCTGTCAGGTCAGGTTGGAGAGCATGAACTCCTCGGGATCCCGGCCAGCACCCCCCCCCCAGGCAGATACACAAGCCTATCCCACCCTCTGGAAATGGCCATCCAACTGCTGCAGCCAGATGTTACGTGGGCGTCCCCTTGGCCTGGTCCAGCCGCTTAGGTCCTCAACAATGAGGATCCTGCGAACCGGATCACCCTCAGGGAAATGCGCCACATGGCCATAGTGCTGTAACTGACTCTCCCTCACAATGCAGGTAATGTGCCTCATTCAGGACTCCTCTGGCAGCCGCTTGTTCGACACAAAGGATTCTCCAAATAGACACAGTACTGAAGGTGTCCAGTCTTTGTCTCAGGTCACTGGATAGCACCCATGTCTCAAAGCCATATAGCAAGACAGGGAGCACCAGGACTCTAAAGATTTGGACCTTCATCCTCTTGCAAAGATATTGGGAACGCCACACACCCCTTTCCAGCAACCTCATGACCCCCTATGCTCTTCCAATCCATCTACTAACTTCATAGGAAGAGTCACCAGAGACGTGAATGTTCTCCCCGCACACAGACACACTACTGATGGCTGTGGCCAAGAAGTCATTAAATGCCTTGTTCTTGGTCCAGGACATCTGCAATCCCAGACACTTAGACTTCCCGTTCAATCTCTCGAGAGCCCTGATCAGAACCTCCATTGACTCCGCTAAGATCACAGCATCGTCAGCAAAGTCAAGATCAGTAAATCTTTCTTCACCAATGGATGCCCCACAGCTGCTGGACCTCATGACCCTGCCCAACACCCAGTCCATACAAGCATTGAACAAAATAGGAGCAAGAACACACCCCTGGAAAACCCCAGAATCAACTGGGAAGAACGCAGTGGTTCTCCCTCCACTCTGCACAGCATTCACAGTACCAGTGTATAGTCCAGCTATAATGTCCAGCACCTTCGGGGGGATCCTGCAAAGTCTCAGGATGTCCCACAGGGCAACTCGATCAACTGAGTCAAACGCTTTACAAACCTCTGCCAATATTCATGCTTGCGCTCGATGAGTACCCTTAGTGCAAGGATATGGTCGATGGTAGACGTAAAACCAGACTGCTCCAGTCACTGACTGGATCGCTGCAAGCAAGTGTTCACGAATCTTGTTAAGGATGACCCTAGCATGGATCTTCCTCGGCACTGAAAGCAGTGTTATCCCCCCTGTAGTTGCCATAATCCAGGCGATCTCCCTTCCCTTTCCAGATAGGGACCACAAGTCCCGTTTTCCAGTCAGTTGGGATGATGCCTGACTCCCAAATGATATCAAAGATTGCCTGCAATGCCAGGAAGACAGCCTTATCACCAGCCTGGAGCAGTTCACACAGATCCCTGCAGCCTTCCCTACCCTCAGCTGATTCACCACCCGTGCAATCTCAGTGAGATTGGGTGGTTCACAGCTGATTGGAGGGTCAGCTTCGAGAACCATGGACCCAGAGATGTCCAACATCCTAGACGGAGGGTCAACTTTAAACAACTGCTTAAAGTAGCCGGCCTAGTGGGTTACAACTGCAGTGTCATCCGTAAGGACCATTCCATCACTCGCCCTGATTGCAATCTGCAAGTTCTTCATACAAATTGCGTGCAAACTCATCAGAAACAGCTTGATCTTGGAGTCTGGCTAAGTCTAGTCTCGTTCTCCTAGTAGGTGGTAGCCTACTGGATCTAAGCTGAATCTTTAGAGTAGCAGCAACAAGTCTGTGGTCAGAATTCACAAACTGGGCACTTCTGTAGACCCTGCAGTTCTGCAGGAGCCTCCAACCTCTGCCTACGAGGATGTGATTGATCTCCTTCGCCGCACCACCACTATTAGTGTACCAAGTCCAGCAATGCAGCTCAGGGCATTTGAACCAGTGACTCGCAGTCCCTGACCTTTCGCAAAGTCAAGGACTTTCACCACGGTCTCCAGACTAATGGGGACCGACAAAATCCTTGTAGCCAGCCCTGTCAGTGCCAGTGGTCACAATGAATTCACCCATGACCAGAGGAGTGTGGGCACCCTTCAACCACCGAGCAAAGTTGCGAGTAAACTGTCTCCCTCAATGAGACATCATTCACTGCGGTCAGAGCATACACTGAGACAATAGCCAAAAGACCCAAGGAGTGGTGTCAGACACCATCGGAAGGAGCCGATCCGCTACGGCAACAGCTACTCCCTGAGTATGGCAGCCATCAGACCAACCAAACCAAAAGTAGGTATACCCACCTGCAGAGATCTGACCACTCCCCGGTCTGCGTACCTCAGAGAGTGCCGACACCAAAACACACCCTGGCAGCAGAGGAAGATTGTCACTTTGCCGGATAGACAAGATATTCCACGGGCCTACCCGGATCGGTCGCCTCAAACTGGGACCTAAGTGCCGCCGTGCAGCAGGCGACGCCTCAGCAACACACCAGCTAATCCCACGGAGAGTAGAAGAGAATTGTGCTTGTTTTTAATCGAGCAGTTCAAGTTTATCGAGTTGTTTCACGGTGGCTGGAGTGCCCATCCCTGGAGTTGGAGGACCACATGCTGGGCCGGATGCAGTTTAACATCATAACCAGGATTGAATTTAAACCACCACAAAAATACCATTCTACATAACATGTAATAATTTGTAACATACCTGCACAATTTAAAAAAACAGCACAACATGCCCAGTGTGAGGGATTCAAAATCATAGCTATTCATCCCATAATGAAATGGGATTTTAAGTTTGAGAGTTACATAACATTGTTACAGCCTGGCATGGTCAAAAGATGATGGGACGATCCGTGTTCCAGCTCTAGAAAACAAAGGACTTTAACAAAAAACACAAGAAACAGAACTCCACAAGAAACCAGAAACAAATAACAATCAGGGGTCAAAAAACAAAGCAGGTAGAAGACAAGAACTAAGGCAGGGAGGAAAGCTGGACCAATCACACAGTAGCGCAAGAACAAACGCAATGACTGACTGGAGGACAGAGTAAGGGCAGGCACTTAAATACACTTAGCAAGGGCTTCAACAAGGGACAGGTGTGGGCAATGCCCTGTGATGACTCAATGGACCTCAATGGAGCTTTGCTTGCAATCCTCTGGTCCAAAATTTTATATACACAACTTCCGTGGGTGTTGAGGTCTAAATGCAATGGGGCCCTAGCTATTGGCTCTGGGGTTTCACAAGAACACATCTCTGGCAACATCTCACATATCCCTTAATGTCATAGTCCATTTTTGGGCAGAAAAAGTGATGCTTTGCTAGGTGTAAGGTGCGGGCTTTCCCCTAATGTCCAGTGAGATCATGCACTCCTACAAGTGTTGTCCCAGTTTGTCCCATTGTTTAAGCATTGCTATTACCTTGGGGTTCAGCCCTCTCCATTCACATCTTGATGGCTACCTGCCTCTCTCAATGATTGGGAAAACCACTGTGATGACAGGGTCTAATTTCTAACTATTAAACAGCTCTTAGGCAGAGAAAGCTGGCAAAGCATCCTAGCCTGTCAGAACAGCTTGAGACGACTTGACCAACTGCATTGTTCTTGTAGCTGTGGACATCTATCATTCAGAATGAGCATCAGGAGAGTCTGAACATCAGAAGAGTCCCAAGGCACCTGTGACCTAATTCTCAAACGTGCTGGAAACAAGTCTTCTGCTTCTTCTAGCCCATAACACTGGACTTTGCACTGAATGGTATCTTGTACTCTATCCGCTTCCATAAAGAGATCTTTGTACTGTATGACTCATTCATTAATCTCTCACTTGCTGATACAGAAAATGGATCTCTACACAGGGCATTTGCCACTACATTTGTTGTCCCCAGAGTATGCTTTAGGTTAATGTGACCTGGGCTAATTTGGCTAACCAATGCTGTTTGCAAGGATCAAGCTTGGGCTTTGTCGTTATGTACGTTGAAGGGCTGTTATCTGTCCATACAGTAAAAGACTGCTTTTTTAGACCATTGACCGAATTTTTAACAAATGCTCCATTTGAGTGCAAGAAATTCCAATCGATGGGCAAATTCCAACCTTTTTTGTGAGTCTCAGAGTGTCTTACTAGCAAAGGTACAATGGGACATGCACTAGTCTCCCCTCTAATACCGGGGACAAGATGGCTCTGAGATCATCAAGAGAAGCATCTGCAAACAAAATTGATGGCTTTGTGAAATCAGGATGAGCTAGAACTGCACAGTTTAGAATTTTGTCCTTCAAATGGTAAAGGGCAGTATTACAATCTTGTTCAATCAGCCAGCTGGAGTTTCCTGAAAACATTGGGGGTCCCTTTTTGAAGTTCCAATTTTTCCTTTTCTTTTTTGGCCTCCAGTGAGGGCAAACAGTGGCTTGGCAATGGCAGAATAGTTTGGTATAAAATATCATGCCAAGAAACAACTTTATCCAGTGCATTGAGGGCATGCAGCCATTTGCTTCCATTAAGACCCTCTTTGGTATATTGGAAACAACCTCCACTTTCTCCAGATCAACTGCTTCATCATCACTGATAATGTGTGCAATGAACGTAACTGATCTGAACAAGAATCAGTTCTTTGGGCTAAGTTTCAAACTATGCTCCCTTCGACTATGGAAGATGACTTCAAGTCTCCTGAAGGCCTCCTACTGTGGGTATATTCATTGGCACAAGGTACTCTTGCTTGGAAAGTAAAGTGACAATTTGCGTTAACTTTACTGTTCCCGCTTTTACTGGAATATCTTCACTTCCCCATCTATTCAAGTTAGCCTTCACCTCCAAAACTTGTTCTACATGTGGAGATCCCTGCGTTCCTCATGAAATGAGTCTCCAATAGTAATTACTGGCCTTCATTTGTTACACCACATACTTCAGAACATTTCTGCCTATAATGTTGTCTGTCAGGGTCAGTCCCTGTTGTCTCACTCTGTGTCCCTTCCCCGTTTGACCAGCAAGCGTTGCTGGTCATCCCGTCCTTCATGTTAGTCTTTGTGTTTTCCCCCCTGTTCTCTGTTGGCCTCCTGGCTCGACGTGTTGAGCAGCCAGTTGTCTATGTACCCTTCTGTCCTGTATTGAAATCCCACCTGCTCTATTTTTGTATTTTTGATCCCTAGTGTTTCATTTGAATTTCTCTAGTTCTTAGTGTCTGATTTTGTAGTTGGTTTATATTTTTGTTCCTTGTGCCCCTGTTTGTGTCTTTACCTGTTGTAATTCCTTAGTGTTCGTTTCTATTTCTTTTTCTTTGGTTAGTTCTTAGTTTCCCTGTCTTGCTCCTTTTTGAGTTTTTTAATTTCACCTGTACCCTGTTTTCCTGGTCTCTGTTAATCTCTGGTCACACTTGTCCCGTGTTAGTCTTATTACCCAGTTTTGGTTTCTGTATTTAAGTCCCTGCTTCTGTTCTGTTCCCTAGTGGTTTGTTGATTGTTGATTGTTGATTGTTGATGACTGTGTTTGATGTTGCGATATGCTCAGTGTTAGATGTGTATTCGGTTTTGTTATTTAGTTTTTGTTAGTGTAGTTTAGTTTTTGACCCCTCATGGTCCTTTGATTTGCTGTGTTTGTAGTGTTTTTCTGTTTTGTTTAATTAACCCCCATTTTTGTTCTCGGAGCCACCAGTGGGTCGTCCACCCTTTTTGTGCCCAATGCCACGTTCTCGCGCCCGAGCCTCCTGGAATCATGACAGTTGTCATCTTTCTGTCCAGGGACAATAAGAACTGGGACAATGCACTTCACCTCATACGTTTCACGTTCAGTTTCATAGATGATCTTAGCTTGTACCTGCGGACATCCACAACCTACCAAAATCACCCATTCAGTTAGTGGACACTTTTTTGTAAGAATAGTGGCAGCAAGATGTCCATCATTGAGTGTACAGGCCATTGATCCTGTATCTAGAATTCCCTGTAACTCCAACAACCTACTGACTGAAACGACTGCATAGAATAATTGACTAAAGGGCTCTACCTTGCAATGAAGGGTCAAGTTGTGAAGTGACCATGATTTTTGCCAAATATTGCCCAAACTCTTCCCTTACCAGCATGTTGGGGTTCAAAACAGCAGAGAAAAGGACAGCAAAAGAAATCCAGGAGTACTTGGTTGAATGGGGAATCACAAGTAATCTTTGCATGAGAAACATGCCAGCACACACATGCAGGCTCCAGCAACTGAGACGCTGACTCTGCCATCATTAGCTGCACATTCACAAGAGTGACGAGAGACTTTTAGAGGTCCTTCCAAGTAGCTATTTTTCTTTTATTCTATGACAATTTTAATGTAAAATAACAAAAAACATATTTGACCAATACTTATCTATTTTAATTCTTTTTCCTGCTCCCACAAGCATATTTCTCAATCCCAAAAATGCGTCACACTCTTTTGCGGAGGGTCCCGCAGGAAAACAGACCTCAACATCGGAGGATTCTTGCTGTTGATGCTTTCACTTCGTGCATAAGTAGACCCGTTTCATCTGCGCAGAAGTACTCTTTTCTACTACCTGGCAATCTGCCAAGATGCAAGCACATTTGGCTCTTAAAGGGAATGGGAGATGATATTCTGATTTAGTTTATACTGTATTACGCCCCAACCACATCTATGACTAATTACAAGGCGTAGTTTAGAGCCCAATGTCTGTTTATTTGCATTCCAGGGGGTATCATCACACTGGAGGACCTGGAGACGTACCAACCTCAGCTAGATGAAAGCCCGCTGAAAGTACAAGTGGGGCAGTACACTATGTGGGTCCCCAGTGCCCCGTCCAGTGGCCCAGTCCTCGCCCTTATACTTAACATCCTGAAAGGTAAGCCCCACAG
>JAODKF010000126.1:24125158-24155731 GCA_026779585.1 Mormyrus proboscirostris
TACAGGGGACCTTTATAGCAACAGGAGCCTGCCTGTGACATTAACACTCAGGTCTCCAGGGGTTACAGTCGGGGAAACAGGTTTCAGCAGTGACTTCAGGAGCTGTGACTTTCCAGAACTGTGGACTTTTTCTGTTCAGACTTAGGCTCTGATGGAGCACCTTCTGTAAACAGCTTCTGTTGTCCCACGCAAACTCCTCATTAAGAGAAGGTTACAAGAATCATCAGGGCTCAGCCTGCAAATCAATAATGACAGCCTCCAGCCACTGTTCCTAGGAGGTGTTTTGCACTGTGACTTCCACTTCAATGCAGTAGTGAAAGCTGCTTCCTTTCTTCAAACAAATATATCTCTACGGTTTCATTGGGATGGAAAGAAGGTTGTCTTTCTGTCTTTAAGATGGTTTCAAATCCCTTCTTATAACCGTCAGTTTTTTTAGATGAGTATTTCCCTGGAATTCCACGGCTTCCCAGCTGCTGCTTAATGGAATTCTTCTGCCGACAGGCTATAACTTCACGGCCGCGAGTGTCTCTGACACAGAGACGAAGACCCTTACCTACCACCGCATTGTGGAAGCCTTTCGCTTTGCCTACGGCAAGAGGAGCAAACTGGGGGATCCTCGTTACCTGAACATCACCAATGTAAGGCCATCACCCCATTAAGCTCTAATCCTAAGGTACTGGGGCTGTCACCATTGGATATCATTCAAAGGAGTAGGAGGCATATGCTAGTATGGTACCTGAGGGCAATGATTCATAAACCGAATACCCCCCAGCGAGGTACTTAACCTGAATCAGTCCAAGGTGGGGTCTAGTGATCGTTCTTGTGGTAATCTAACTGAAGCGATTTCTTAGCTTGTGTGTACAGACTTGCAGAAGAAAACACTTTCACCAGACTCCATATACAAAAAAGGATAAAGGTCTCTTTTCTAATCTATGCACATGAAGAAATATATCAAGATCAAAGCTTCTTTTGCTTAGAAAGGTTATTATAAGTTAAGGGTGCATATGGTGGTGCCAAGGGGAGAGGACCAATCCAGCCAAGGTTGTGGAGAGACACGCTGGCATTACTCCTGGCATCATGGTATGGGAAGCCATAGGGTATGACTTCAGGTTATCTCTGGTAGTCTGAGTGACCCTGACGGCACAGCGCTACATCAGTGACATCCTAAATGCACATGTCTTACCCCTCCTGAGACAGCACCCTGGTGCAGTCTTTCAACAAGACAATGCCCATCCACAGACGGCACATGTATCTATGGACTGCCTGTGTCATGTTGAGGTCTTCCAGTGGCCAGCCAGGTCCCCTGATCTTTCCCCAATCAAACGTGTGGAATCAGCTCCGATGTCAATTTAGACCCAGTACTAATCTGCAGGGTCTTGAGGGCCAGTTACAACAGCTGTGGGCCGACTTGCCGCAGGAGAGGATGCAACGGCTGTATGACTCCTTTCCACACCCTATCGCTACATGTATCCAGGTCCGGGGGGGCGTCACACCCTACTGACCTGGGACCAGCAGTGTGCCCATACTGTCAACTCTGCTGTCCATTTGATCTATATTATAATCATTGTGATACAGTCACTGTGATACAGTCACATGACCTTTCACCACATGCTGATTAATTTCATTTCCACCACTCTGTCTGGGTGCTTAACTTTTTTTTTGTTACTGAGTGTACTTTACTTCTTGTTATGCTAACCTGAACTTGTTGTAACTATACTTCTGACCAGATCGCAGTTAAAGCTTGAGTCACTTAATTTGTCCACACGTCCATTGTTATTGATTTAATTTATTTTTTACGTCCGTGACGTAATAGATCGACTGGAAAAAGCCCAGTACTATCAAGCTGAAAGGAGCCAACTATTGTAGCGGAGTCAGACATACTTCAGTCGATAAATCCATTCCCCTCTCATGCATGTATATTCAGACAAGGACAGTAGTCCGGTTAAATGGCATGGTTGAGCTATATTGTAGCTAGACTTAGCTGTGTATGTAAATGTACTGCCTCTCACCTGTCTCACTCTTTTAGTGGTAAGTTTAAGGGGTAAGTTAAACAGCAGCTCTGATCTCTGTTCCCTCAGCTCATCGCTAACATGACCTCAGAGGGGTTTGCAGAAAACCTTCGCAACAAGATCACTGACAACACCACCCACCCCGAAAGCTACTATGGGCCTGACTACTTCGTCCCCAGCAGCCAGGGCACTGCCCAGCTCTCCGTCGTGGCAGAGGATGGCAGCGCTGTCGCAGTTACTAGCTCTATCAACTACCCGTATGGTTACCAACTAGTTTACCACTGTTACTATGACTTCCCACCTACGCTTGTAGACAAGGCCTCAAGGCCCCATAACCCAAAGGTTTCTGGACCCACTCCCTGCTGCATTTCTCTTGTGCAAAGCATATAACCTGAAATATATCCTTCAATATATCCTGTCTTCAAAAAACGACTTAAGACACACCTTTTCCAGAAATACCTAAATTAGCACTTCTGGTACTAAACTCTGAGCTCTTCAAAAAAAAAAAAAAAAGGGACTTTCCCAACAGAGTGTTAGTGGGTATTCATAGCCTTGGTTCGACTGAGCTAGTATCGAGGAAAATTTATAGCAGAGTCTTAAAGCACTTATGTGAGTCGCTCTGGCTAAGGGCGTCTGCCAAATGCAATGTATCCATTGTGCAGAAGGTTTAATCATTTTTTAGATAGAAACTGCCTTACAACCAAGTTTGGTAGGTATGGAATAGGTAGAGTTATTTATCTCATTAACGAAGACTAAATTATTCTCTTTAATAAGTTAAATCTGGAAACAAATGATTTACTGATTCATTTAAATATCAGGGGAACCAGGCCACGATGTAAAACCTTTAAGATATTAATTCACTTTCCAGTATGTTAGCATTTTGTACATTGATCCATAGGCATTGATGTCTGAGTAAACTGGCATGGAAGACTCAGTATTCCAAAAAGGCATTGAATGAGCAATATTCTCAGTTTTGGTTCTAAGGTTCTGTCCCGGCGGACTGGTATCCTCTTCGATAATGAGATGAACGACTTTGGCTCTCCCAATATCACTAATGGCTATGGAGTGGATCCCTCACCCAACAACTACATCCGTCCAGGTGAGGGAGGCAGAGATGAGGGTTTTTGTATAGCTTCTTGGCGCAGATGCACATGAAGCAATGAATGTCGACTTGCCAACCCAGTACAAATCTTAAGTACAAAAAACATGATTTCACAAGTCACTGGGCACAAATACAGAACTGCATTTCCTGATTTCTCTCCTAGGTACACAGTGTTTAGCTGCACATGTTTTTATGTCTAGCATGAAAAATGTGTCAGATTATTGTGAAAGCGAACACGTGGCCTTTGGAATTGTGACATGCAGTTCACTAGCCTCTATAGGGTTGTTTAGTTGGAGAAATGAGATTGTAACTACAAATCCTGCATGTCAGTGCTCTTTTGCTAATACATTAGCTTTCTACATTTCAGTCAAAGTGTTTGGGTTTTATTTAATTACAAATCTAGACGAAGATTTTGTTTCAACCAACCAGTTGAGTACTCTATGACTGTGACTCTTTATGCTCAACTGGTTGGTTGAAAGTAAATCATGGTCCGGATTTTTACTTTCTGGACCTGAAATTGCCACCTCTGCTTGAATTCAGAAAACTCATGTCTAAATTAGCAGCCTTTTTAGTTCCTTTTGAAGATCTGACTTGGTTTTTATGACTTAGGAAAAAGGCCTCTGTCCTCGATGTGTCCAACAATCCTCACAGATGAGGGGGGAAAGGTCAAAATGGTGGTGGGAGGTGGTGGTGGGACCAAGATCACAACGGCCACGGCCCTGGTCAGTAGACCCATCTATTCTGCATGCCCATCCTCTTGCCATGGCGCTGCAATGACACGTCCATTTCTCGGACAGGTGATCCTCAACTCGCTGTTTTTTAATTACGACCTGAGGAAGGCGGTGAAGGAGCCAAGGATCCACAACCAGCTCCGTCCCAACACCACAGTAGTAGAGGCAGGCTTTAATCAGGTAACTAAGGAGAACAATAGGATGACAGGCAACGCTGGCAGCACTAACAGACATGATGACAAAGCTGTGCTTGTCTTTCTATGTGGTTAGAGCGTGCTGGATGGATTGGCAAAGAAAAATCACGTGATCGAAGTTCTGAACATGGGCGGGTCTGTGGTGCAGGCCATACTGAGGAGGAAGAATCTACTTGATGCTGAGTCGGACCCCAGGAAGATGGGCTATCCAGCGGGGTACTGAGAGGGAAGAGGAAGCTCCCTTGCATGATCCTCTTTCTTTGTCCTTTTTAATCAGTGTGATCACAGCTGCTTTGCATTTTCCAGATCCCTTTATGGGAAAGTATCAGGTGTCAAAGTAAGAATTTAAATTAATATTTATTTACATCCCTGGGAAAAGACAGTGACATACTCAATCACAAGACTCCTCCGAAGGTTTAAATAATATACTTAATACTGGTATTATATATTTTGATTCAGTTAGGAGACACACTGGTCTAGCTGCAAAGATGGGCCAGGGTGGGCCTGGACCACCCCATCACAAGCTTGGCTCACCCCAAGGCTAGAAAATGCCGATCAATCACATTTCCGATTGCCGTAAAAAAGCCGGCAGCAAGCCAAAATGTGTTTTTTGAAAAAAGAATTTTTCAGTCTTTTACCCTCAATCCCCTGGCCGGGTGCTTTGTTTGCAGTTGTAATTTTAAAATGCGGATGTGTGTTTATTTTAGATCGTTTTGTAATTCCCCTTATCTGCTCCAATTTGCTGTTCCCTTCAACTGGGGAACTTGATGGGACAGGAAGACCAGACATATGTCATTAACAGAAAATAATCTAGAATTACACATCCACCCACCCACTGTCCATCAATCCGTCTTGCATAATGCTTTATACAATGTGCTGTCGTGCTTCATACCAAACTGCATTTCAGCAATGATTTCAGCTGCTGGTTTCTCAGCATGTAAACAATGGCGGTGAAATGGATTGGAGACCACAGAGCCCTAGCAGTACGCAAGAGCTGCGAGACCTGAGTTTAATGCAGGTTACGGTTCCACCTGCACTCCTGCTCACACGTGTCCGACCATTTCTGTGGAGGTACATAGGAGGTTCTTTTTGGTTGCTGGTGAGATCCACCAAAGGGGAGATCCTCCGTTGCTGGGACGCGGTCTCATTAGTGATGGATGACATCGCCCCTCCCTGATCTAGTCCTCTGCAATTCGGTCCACAGCTCCGGTTTTTCCATGCGGTTTTGTATAAAAACCACCCAGCTGGCTCCCGGCCCCCCCCCCCCCCAAAAAAAAGCATAGTTTTGAAATGGTTATGTGTTTGTAGCCTGTATGTGCTTTGTGGGGTCCGTGTGTTCGCCCTCTGTCTTTTCTTTGTGTTATTTTGCTCTGTTTATATTCTGTTTTGTTCTCCTCATCAGTGTGTGGCTCTTTTATCCAATTTTACCGCAAAATCAATACTGCCAGTACAATACCATAGTTTACCCAATACCTATCAATCACAGCTCAGGAACGCTGTCTCCGCGAAACCCGAATCACGGTCAACAGCTTTGCTGCCGGAAAAGCGGACCGCTACAGAACACCATTTACAATATTCCTACTGCTCTTCCCTGGTAAACTCACAAAAAATGTGTGGAAGTGGGATGAAAACATTCATTTTGATTTGCTGGTTGTGCTGGTTTGTGAAACAGTGCCGCATAGATTTAAGATAGTTTCAAGTGTGTTACTGTACATTAATTGCTTGCATTTCTTGTGGGGATAAATGCAGCTTAAATGTTAACAGCACTTCAAAAAGCAGGTAAATTCAATCTCCTTAAGAAGCCTTTTAGTCATCCAGGTTTTCTGAAGATTCGGTGATAGTCCCTTAGGTGTGAGGAACACGGTACTCTTCCGTTGAAAACAATGTACACATGCAGACATAATTAATTTGAAAGAGGCATGAAACAAGCCATGTGGTTGATCCCTGAACAAAGGACCGTCATACCATTGTTTCAGCCCTGTTCAGATACCTAAGTCCTAGTGGCACAGTGTTGGGTTTCCCAGAGAGGTTTAACAGCTAGGGACTTTCCGACCATTTATCTTAATTAAGGAAGCATGTTGGATGCATGACAAAACCTTTCAATAACAACAAGTCCGGTGCTCTTTCTCTTATTACCATTTGTAGTGAATTCAGTGGTTTCTGAATGAGACTTTCGCTGATTTGGATGACTACCAAATCTTCCTCCAGCTACCCAACTGTTCTGCCATTTCACAGAAATTGAATAAATTCTCTGGACGGCCTACAAATGAAGTGAAAGGCTTAGTGAGTTGTTTCCAGGAAACGGAAACTTATCAATTCTTTTTATCCCGGATAAATTGCCACTAGAAAAAAAAAGGGGTTTCGCATAAAATAGGATCACAGTAAACAAGTAGTTTTACAGACTTTCTATTAACTTTTCTCTCACGTTTTGGGCCGTGTGACTTTTGTTTTTACTTATTAATACAATAATAATTAATCACAAGAGATGATCGCAGTATGAGGAACAGACTCTTTTTTACATACCTGCCTTGCTGGATCAGGCAGAAGTAATGAACAGGAAGCTGGTAGAAAATGCATGTGTGTGTTTAGTTAGAGACCAAAGGTTTTTCTCAGTTATGTACCTGATTGGACAGGTTTTATGGAATTGACGACCATTCAGGATGTGGCATATATTGAATCATCTATATAATATGTTAGAAAATGTTTTTGGGGAATGTGTGCCATCAAAATAAGTTCCATCTTCCTTTTTTTAAAATCTGTTTTCAGAAAAGCCTGCTACCATTTTATAAAAAATGTTTTTTTATGATTTCCTTGTGCAGCATTTGAGAAGTATTAAATTATTAATTTAAGAAAATGTAGATTAAGCTGTGCTTAGGCCTATTCTACAAATTAAAAGTAAGTTGCGTTAATAGATGTCATACCCAGATTTGTTTTGTAACAGACTAATCCAGTGAAACTAATGCCTCAGTCAGCATGCAAAGTAGGACTCTGAATCAGGCTTCAGACTTGGACTTGATGAGAAATTTTCTCTCTGCTTAGTGTAGCGAAAATAATCAATAAAACTATAAAGGGAGGTATGTGTGCACAAAGGCATGGTCAGACCCCCCCCCCCCCCCTTTATTTTAGAAAATGGTATAGTTGTCAACTGGGGGGATGGGGGTCACAGTTTTACTAGCGTCTATTCCAGGAAGCAGAAAGCACAAGTTAGGATGCAGCACAAAGTAGGTGATTGTCACCTGCTTGATTTCACCTGACGCTAGTGATGGAACGTCATGAAAACAAATCATCCTGGAAAGAGAGCAACAGGCCCTTGGCAGTGAAGGAGAGTTTTTCCCTGTGACACAATGCAACTGAACCAATGCAGTGCTGGCTTTTTGCCAGTATGGGGGCGTCAGCTGGCAGAGAGGCACTGAACTGAGTGAACTGGGGTTAGATCCAAACAAGCGGTGGCAGTGCTGTCAGACAACAAAGTGCCCTCTCTCTTCATTCTGTTCAAGTACTAAATGGGGCAATCAAAGCAGTGGCAGTGGTCATGTTGGGAAAATGACAATCTGGACGTGACTGGCATGACTTTTACGTCTACTCACTGCCACTGTCCTTTCCATGCACTTACAGTGGCTGCAGCTGGATCCAGAACGATGCACCCTTCTTGACTCAGAGCATCAGAACAAGCAAATGAATAAATAAAAATAATAACTAAATAAAATTCTTGTAAATACAACATACATCAAATCCTGAAGGAAAGATGGCAGAATTTATTCTAACAGACAGCACAAATATTATACACTGGAAAAAATACAGAAGTACAAAAAGTACTTCCATATACAAAAATCTGAGTAACTGGCAGTTGTGTATGTGCATGTCTGTGCGTGGTTGTTTATTTATGTTGAATACAAAAATGCTGGGAATCTTATAACAAAGGATTTTGCTCATTTTTTGGATTTGGCCCAATTTAATTGTCACTTGGTTGGAGCAGTTCACAGTATATATTGTAAATTTTAAAATTTAAACATATTAAACCCTAGTCCATATTTTAGGTGTGAAGACTTACAGTAAGTCTGTAAAATCAAACGCAGCACTACATTTTATTGGTGAAGCTTATATGTTCAATAAATTATGATGTCAGGAGTTTTGATGAAATAGCATGCATTGTTTTTTTTCGCTTTAGAGAGTAATCCTGGTTCAGAGGTATTTTTGATTTGAGGTCAACTGTACTGAAAAACCATTAGCGAGTCCACATATAATGTAACTGGAATTTTGTGATTAATTCGTGAATCAGCCCAGCCAAAGTAAATTCATGCAGAGATGACTACTAACTACAAAGCTTAAACTAAAAACAATCATTAAACAGTGGCTTCTCAGTAGCAGGACTTTAAAATCCTTTAGGCAATACCTTTAAAACTCAATTAGTTTAGCTCTGGCAGTTGTTGGTTCGTCTATAAATTTCTTCACTCTTTTCCCTTTATGTGTCTGTAACCCTGTAATTTCTGAGAGTCGCAGTCAGTGCAGGTGTGTGCGAGCGTATTTTAATGTCTTTAAGCAAATATGTGTCCCAGCAGAAACAGAAAGTGTAATTCCCCTGAAGCGTTGACTTTCCAGTTCACTGGCGCTAGAGCAAGACGTATGGTATACATTCAGGCCAGATACCATATACAAGTTTGTTTTGACCTAAATAATGTGAGTGAAGTCATTTTACCCAAGAAGTGAAATAAAAATGTATACAAATGTTCTGCTTCACATTGTGGGATTATTTACAGTATTTAAGTAGGTGTGATACCTATGATTTTAAACACAGAGGTGGGGGAACCAGGGGGCAGAGCATGCAGAGTCCTGTCGGACCATTGAGGCCCAGAATTTGTGCGCCCAGAAAGTGACATTTTCACAAGGCCGCCCCGCAGACACCCTCATCTGCAAATCAGTACCAAGTGGCATGGATTCTTTGAAAACCAGCTTTTGGGTCAAAGCATAGATACAATGACAGCAGAGTTCATGGGATCATCATTAGCCATGTGTCTATGGGGTCAGTAGCCAACGGCTTTCCCCTGTTTTCTGTGGTCTGACATAGCGCTAATGCATGAGCCCTCCCTGGAGATGGCATTGACCACATTGAGAACGTAAGTCATGTTGCCCACGCTGTGTCCGAGCTTTTTCAGTTTGTCGACGACCCTCTGAGGACACAAGGAAGCAAAAAAATGACTCGACAACGTTCTTTTAGTTGCACAAAGACATGGACTAAAGGAGGTGACATTTTTGACTTATCGATTAATATCGGTAAACATGAAATGTGGCAAGAAAATCAAGCAGAGAAAAATACAATCATCCTGTGACTTCCTTGTTTGGCTTCTTCCTTCAAATTGCTACACAAAATACACTTACCTCATCAAAACTTCTCTCCACCTCAACGTGGCTCATGGCATTCACAAACAGGACCGGGTCAGAGATCGCATGTTGCAGGTTCTTCTCAAACCACAGGTGGTTCATCAGAGCCTAAATGGGACAAAAAAACCAGTGTGGGTTAGTAGAGAGCTGATGACGAACAGTTAGGTGAGCTGGGTGCTGGTAAGGGAGGTAATTTCATATTCATATTCTTCATATTGGAAGAGTCAGCTTCATGAACAACTCTCACTAGGAAGTGCAGCAGAAACCAAGAAACACTTACTGAGGCCACCCCAGTAGTGATCATAGAGCCCCCTGATCCTCCAATCAACAGCAGCTTATTCTTGGACTTTGAGTAAAGTATCGACGGGGCCATTGAGGATGGAGGCTGTTCCCCTGGAGGAGAAGGGAAGGACTCTAGTGGAATCACACCCACACTGAACAGCAAGCGAAGCCAGAGAGGAAGGATTAAACGCGTCATCTTACCTGCCTGAAGATGGCCCCGACCATTACAGAAATCAGCCAGCTCATTGTTGAGAATCACCCCGGTCCTGCGAGAGTACACCATGGAGCCGAAGCTGTGTGGAGACCCAAAACAGTGTCAGAGCATTTTTTGGAAGCCTCTGTGGCAACCATATTGCATGTTATCTGAGCCTCAGGACAAGGGAAAATGCACTCTAGCATGTTTTGGTCAGTCCAAAAACATACTGTACATAGTGTTTGTGTGTATGTGCCCTGTAATGGACTGGCATCTCATCCAGAGTGTTCCCCTGCCTTGTGTCCCCATACTGCAGGGGAAATTCTCTAGGGCCCAAGTGACCCTGTACTGGATAAAAGGATGGATGGATGGATGGATGGATGGATGGATGGATGGATGGACGGATGGAGGCTCTCCAGGACAGACCTGACATTTGCCAGGTCTAAAAGATGATGGACACACAGAGAATGAGTGACTAAAGTATCATAGAAGGAGATTGTGTTGCCCTCACAAGTGGTTGATGGTGCTGGTGACTGACACAGCAGTACCGTCTTCAGCCAGCACTGACACGTGGCTGGTGCCAAAGTGGTCCAATGAGGGGGTGATGTTATAGTACTGAGGATGATGTGTCATGGAGTTGCTGATCATCGCCCTCACGCGGTTGGCAAATTTGTCACTTATCAAGTACTCCGCTTCCTTGAAGAAAGAGATTTTTTTTAAATATACTAGTCTGCTGAACTGAAATAAGTAGTGAACATCAACACATGCATAAAAAATGTACAAACACAGATCGAAAATGGTATTTTATAACCAATTAACCAATATGCTGTGAAACATTCATGGTGGTCTTGCAAAGCCTACAGATATTCTACAACCATTACTAGAGACTCTCAGTGTCACGCAAGGCTAAATATTTGTACATTCATTTCTACTCTGTGACAAAACAAAAAGTGCAAGTTGCACTGAAACGTCATACTCCACTTCAATGTTTTAAAAACATAGATCCCCTTTTGTGTCAGTACATTTGCTCGCACATGCATTACGGTAGATTGATGAAGTTGTCGAGAGTCACCATCTCACTGAATGACTGCTGTGCTATTTGTGAATGGGTGTATAGAAGGCAGGCTTAAAGAAGAGGATCCAACTGTGCAATCAAATAAATGCCCCAGACACTCAATGAGATCGTAATTTACAGCCAATGAAAAAACAGCCCCTGTGAGCGATGAGTAATTTATTCGGTGATTTTGGGGTTATGAGGTCAAGAACCTCTTGCTTCTCTACGTGACTTTATGTAATCCACGAGACTCTCGCATTTCAATACTGTATGATAATGAGAGGGAGCAGGAATAGATCTTAAAGGTAAAGGCTGTATTTACACACTGAACAACTCATAGCAGCATACTTACACGCTGCATTAAAAACTGATCTCCCTAAGAACAGCAATATACAAACAGATACCATGAAGCTGTACTGAATAAAATGTAACAGAGGATGGATCAATCAGAAGTTTCCTGCACAGAAACGTTTCTGAATCTTATAATAAAAAAAACAACCTTCAACAACCTTCTGTGTGTAAAAAAAATTACACAAATAACAATCAAGCACGCGGAAATACAGGGTTTGTTGATAGAAGAAATCTGTTTGAATAATCTTTCCAGCAATCACATATGTAACCATGTGTCAGTGCTAAACAAACAAGAACAACACAAACAACTTCTTTACCTTCATTACTTCAGGGTTGAAATCGGGGTCACGAATAGTGGGTCTCTGTCCATTGGCAAATTTGAGTGCCTCCACATATCGGTGATAAGTTAAGGCTTTCTGGTCACCCTCGATGGATGAGCGACTAAGACTGAAACCTGAAAGTGATCTGCAGTGAGTCTGCAGTTCCTACATCAAAGCTGCTACAAAAAGGCTTATAACCATTAAAATAAATAGTTGTAAGATGTATGGAAGGATAATGCTTTAATGCTCGTAAATAAGAATTAAAACTGTAGAATAAATTTCCAAAACTCATTCGGTACATGGGAAAATGGACTGAGTTTTGGAAATTTGTTCTTCAATTAAGAATATCCAAAGATTCCTTTCTTCTTTGATGTAGGGATATAATGAGGAGCATTTTCAAAAAAAGGGTGAACGTACTTGATTGATGTTGACAAAAGAAAGTAATAATTACCATTCATTATGTTCAGGGTGAAGCCAAGAAGAGCTCCCCCTGCAGGTGGGGGAGGAGTGAACATTTTGTAGTCTCCCAGTGGCATTACCAACGGATCTGTTACATTGGCTTGAAAAGATGCTAAATCCTCCCTTGTTAGGCTTCCACCTGTTACACAATAGGAACAATAAGCTTATATAGAAACTCAAAAACTGCTGACAGATTTAACTCTCGCTAAAAACTATTCTAAGCTGTACGTCGTCAGGCTGTTCAGTTCCACAAGTGATTTAATGGTTAAAATAAACAAGAACACTTTAAGAGGACAGAGTAATCCAGGCTGTGTGCGGGCATGGCACCTGCATCTGTTATGTCCTCGATCAAATCATGTGCGATTCTGCCCGTGTAGAAAGCATCTGCCCCCTCCTTTGCAATGGTCTCCATGGTATCCGCCAACTTTGGGAACTTAAGCAGCTCCCCGGAATGGAGCACTGTCTTATTCTTACTGCAGAACACATCACTGGAAGGGAAAGAAAACATGTAAGAAGGCCTCTATTGCCTGTTAGAAATGTCCTGATAATGGTTTTAGCCCACAGAAGCCCCTGAAATGAGCTGCTGTATAGGCTGCCTTTGATTAAAAGCATGGTATCTCAGCACTGCAGCTGGGGGTTTGGATCCTGCTCCCAGATCAGGAGGGGCTCTCCCTATGTTGGCACTGGTTCCTTCCAGATGCTCCTGTTTCCCCCAGAAGCCCAAAAGCAGCAATAAACTAATTTCTTCAGTTGGGGGTGGGGGGGGATTACTGATATCCTGTCTCGGGTGTTCCTCTATTATCAGCATGAATCAGGACCCTGTACTAGTAGGTTATTGAAGGTGAATGGGTGGTATTTGTAGTAAAAAGAACAAACACTAAAAGTAGATACCATAGGTGTGACCCCTCAATCAATGGCTTGAGGGTTTGAAGAACCTTCCCAAGGTAAGAGGGGAGGGGGAAGCCTTCTCGGGCCAATCGAATAACAGGCTCAAAGAGCTTTGCCCATGGCAGCTTTCCATAAAGATTATGAGCCATCTTGTAGCCACGGATCTCCCCGGGAATAGCTATCCACTCACTTCCTGAGAAAGGGAAACAAAAGGTCAAAGGTCACACGCTGTGTTTTGACATTTTTGAGCTGTGCTGAATATTGCACACAAGAATGCACTCCAACAGTTAGGAAAACATTATATAAGGTCTGGAAGTCTTGTTTGTTTAAACCTCGGTCACTTTCATGACAGAAGAGGCCTGTCCATAGAGGAATCTTTGATTAGATTATTAAACAAATAACTCTTTGCAAAAATGTTATTGTCATTAAAAAATAAATAATAATTTTTGGAAAAATTGGAATTGTAAAATACATTACATAATTGTAATCAGTGACATCTAGAGGCCAGAAAGAACGGCCAGTTTGTCTGAAGTGGTGCTGAAGACCAGAGGAGGTAAAAGCTGAGATACCTCAAAATGGGCGGGTCATCTCCCTTCTTCTCCTACGAATCAATGTAATCTTTTAAAAAAAAAAGTTTCTCTAATACCTTATTGGCTAAAACACATAAAATGATGTGTCAACAGAGCTATACCTCCTTATGAATCATCAATATGAAGTATTGTAATTGTGTTGAGCCAATGAATGATTTTTAAGTTCTACCTTTTGATTTCTTTCTCTACCATTGCATTGTAGTGTGACAAACAGGTATTAAAGCAAGGCTCAGTGGGCTGTGCCTGTAATTAGAAGGTCACTGGTTCAAAACGCAGCCTCAACACCCCCCAGCACCTGCCCCAAAGGGTGGCTGTCCTACGCAGACAACTTACTCTACAAAAGAGCAAGTCGAGGGAGGCATAAAGACAATTTCCCCATGGGGATCAATAAAAGTGTCAATTACTATTTGTTTCAGATAGATTTACTTCCTTTTGGTTTGTAGTTTCATTGAATTTCATTTACTTTACGGTAAAATTTGCCCTGTTATGTATTATTTTGGTCATTCTTCCAAACAAATGAATTTGGCACAAATTGGTTATTACTGTGAGTGGGGGGGGGGGTGGGGGGCAACTGCAGCACCACCTAGGCCCTCTCTATGCTCTGGACAATGACAGCTCCTCTGCCCCTCCTCCCGATGACATCTTCACCTCTTTGGGTCCTCTCTCTGTTCCTCTTAACAAAAGCTAACTTTTAATGACTCAGCTGTTTTTCTGTGCATTTTCGATGAGTAGTGAACTGCTAAAACATTGCACAGTTTTTCATAACATGTAAACTCACTATACCTGTCCTATACCTACCTAACTGGTGGGATGACATTGGTTTTATTTATTTAGTTGATTCTTTATCTGTTTGTTTATTCATTCATTTTTTTAAAAAGTTAATATAAGATTTGCATAATTTTGTCTCTTTAAATTACAGACCATGAAACACTGATTTGAGTAACTGCATCTTGTTGCATCTGATCTTAATTAGAGGTGGCACTGATCCTATACCCAGTATCAGGATGGCTGGATGGGATATTGGGGGGGTGGAGGAGTCAGAAAC
The DNA here is from genome assembly GCA_026779585.1 of Mormyrus proboscirostris. Classification (NCBI taxonomy): domain Eukaryota; kingdom Metazoa; phylum Chordata; class Actinopteri; order Osteoglossiformes; family Mormyridae; genus Mormyrus; species Mormyrus proboscirostris. The sequence goes on from JAODKF010000126.1 coordinate 24,139,756, forward strand.
TGATCTGATTTTCCGTCATTCAGGGCTTGAAATTGTACACTTATGTGTAACACATGGCAGGGTTAGGGTTAGATTTTCTATGGGAATTCAATAGTAAAATTGCATGGATTCAATAGCCTTGGCATACTTAATGGAATCCGCTTCTCTTGACAAATGCTGTTTGCGCATCTAATTACGACTTTTATTTTCCCAAAGGTAGCAGCTTTTTAAATTTTGTGAACTCAAAAAAATAACTCATGATCTCAAGGAAACAACTTTGGCCATGTTGAGATCATGAGAAAAGTATGTTGTGAGCTCAACATAAGACAGAAGAAGATGATCATGGATGTCCTCTGTGGACTTCCTTACGATACAGAGTTGCAGTGAAAAGATACAGATAATATAGTTGCGTGTTCAATTGAAGAGCACATGCTTTGAGTGTTCTTTAAGATCTTTAAATAAGTTATATTTGTCTCTGCAACTGAAAAACCATGATACCTTATGAAACGTGAGTTTTGTGATCTGTTGAACCCCTAATGTCGGCTGCGTAAAATATACTGAGCATCAATAGAAACTTCTCAAACCTTCTACAGACCACATAAAGCTAAAAATGATAGAAAAAAAAAGTATATTTTAACCGGTTATTAATTGAGAACAAAGCCAGAAAAAAATGTTTGTAACAGTATATTAGCTGACACCAAAGACAGCAACAACTGGTAAATTGGCATGACTGTCCTCAGTAGTGCTACAGTATGACTTTAACGTGCAGCTGTGCAGGTAATCCTGATCTCATACTCTGCTTAAGGTTACCTATGACATATACCTTGATCCTGTCCCATATACGTGGATATATATGGGATTTCATTGGAAAACAAGTGAATAGCCCTTTGTCTGTACCATTTGTGTTGTGTCCTCTTTCTTTGTTATTAAGTGGGATTCTATTGGAAAACAAGTGAATAGCCCTTTGTCTTTACTGTACTGTACCATTCGGTTCTGTCCTCCTTCTTTGTTACCAAGTGGGATTCCATTGGAAAACAAGTGAATAGCTCTTTGTCTGTACCATTTGTGTTGTGTCCTCTTTCTTTGCTATTAAGTGGGATTCTTGTGGAAAACAAATTAATACCCTTTGTACCGTTCAGCAGTTTGATGCTTTTGGGGCAGCTTTTCAGTAGGTCGGCTTTGATGCGTCTTGGAACTTTCTCTCTGGATGTTATGACTTTAACGTTGCCTGGATCAGAAAGGAAACGTACACATAACCAAATAACCCACTGACCACCCCTAAGCACTATGTAACAGAGAGTTTAAGGCAATGCTCCAGTAATCATATACTCTACACACTTGGGTAGGAGTCCTGTTCTTGTCAACATTAGAATCTATTCTACCTATTACAGTATGTTGGTTAATTACTTGATGGGTAAAGGTCCCAAAAAAGAGTGACACAAATACAGTCGAAAATAACAGATCTTGAGAAGATACGAGGAAGTACCACAAAGACCAAATTAGTCATTTATCAAGTCAGCAAGACACATTGCATTCTGGGAAGGTGAGTGGAAGGCCTAATCATTGAAAAAGGTCAATTAAAGGCAGCTCACTGGAAACAGCACTGGATTAACAAGAACAGTGCACACTGTTATGACTGTTAACAGAATGTTTGCCAGCAGGGTCAAAGACGGGGTGAACACAGTAACATGCATGTCGTGTCCTTACCCATTTTATCCATCACCGTGAATATGGAACCCCCCCCCAAGCCCATACTCTGTGGGTTAACCAAGGAGGTGCATAGGAGTGCTGCAATGGCTCCATCTACTGCTGAACCTCCTTGCCGCAAGATATCCCTGCAAGAAAGCGAGAAGGTAGGCTACTTTACTGTGACTGTTGCTGTGGCAACTGTCTTTACACATTTGTACTGGTGGGACACTTGGACCAACGGTACGACAGTGGCTATTCCTCATTTATCCCAAGTCCGTGACTTCACAAGCCACTCATGCAAGAGTTACTGTGACAGGCCCAGGCTCTTCATCGACACGGCGAGAGCTCGAGTGTGATTCACGGGCAGAGACAAGACTATGTTGTGTGACATCCTGCTCAGACGTGGGGCATGCTGACTGGCAACGCAGGGTTTGGTGACACGCCATCTGCCCTGGCCGACGGTTTCATGTGGGGAGTGTTTGGTGCCCCTGCCTAGAATACTTGCCAAATCTGTTCAGCGGACAGGGCTGGCCAGCATGCTGTTACCTGCAGGAAAAATATCTGATTCACCTTGACAGACATGCCTGGTCTAAGCAGGATTCTGCAAAAAGGTTGCTTTCTCCCCTTTGAAGATTGGCCCCGAATGACCTAACTGTATGAATAACTTTAGTTTGTGCACCTGGATGTGAACATTTAATGCCGTATATCCCAAAGGGCCAAGAGGAAAGATGGGAAGAAGACCAAGACTGTCACTTTAACTGACTGACATTAATGTTCTTTTTTCTTAAAACTGCAAATAACTTTCCATAGAGATTATGAGCCAGCGGTCCACATGACAGGCACTATTCAAAGTGCTTATATTTGAATGATGCTCGTCTTGTGGACCGCTGGTGATTAGGGGGCCTTTTCTGCTGTTACATCAGGATCAGAGGAGATTAGACTCCATGACGATAAGCCAGTGGCTCCGCTGGGTCAGCAAAGAATCAGATACAGTAGCCTATTCCCAGCGATACATAGAACTTGCCACACACAGTTGGAATATGATAAAATAGGTGTGATGAGTAACATTTACAAAATATACAGCTTGCCCTAATTTTAAACAGAATATTAAACGGGTGCAAGAATAATTCTAGCATTAGTAAAGTAATCGGGGGGGATATTGCAGTTTTGTCTTCCAGAACCATGACATGAGATAGTGAATGTTTGTATCATGGTTTCGGTCTCAGTTTCAGAACCATTAAACCACTAATCCAAGAACATCCATCCATGCATCCATCTTCCTGCTGCTTATTCAACACAGAATAACAGAGAGGGGGACCAGAAGTCTGTCCCAAGCGGCATGGGGCTCAAGGCAGGGATACAGCCAAGATAAGTACATGCAAAGTGCAGTAGTTCAGATGTTAATACAAGGAGCAACTTGCTCAACAACAAAATCATCAGGTCAGTGTTTCTCTATCTCTAGGGCAATTGATTCTACTCTGCTTCATCATTATCATTTTTTATATTTATACTAACAAAGAGACTTGCTTGAACACATCTCACAAATATTTCACCAAGTGTAAAATGATCTCAAAAAACACGTCGAAACAGGAGCTAAAGGTGCAACCTTTGTCATCTGGGACTGGTGTCATGGAACACAGCCCTCCATGTTCCATAACCGCTGGGGCACTGTGAGCGTGGTGCTTACCCTGGACACAGGGCATGACTCACCACGGACAGAATAACCAGTCCCTCACAGGACACAGTTACGCAGTTATTATCAGGCAGGTAGAGGTCTAAAAGAACATGTCCTTGTATTGTGGGAAGAAATCAGAATACATGTCAGATACAGATACCTGCCACATAAACAAAGGAGAACATGCATAATCTACACCGGGCAGGAATCAAACCCACTAGCCTGAAGGGTGGGCTTTAGTTTTAAAGGGAACACAACACATGAATGTTTGCCTTTGGTGGGGATGGATAAACTAAGCAACATTACAATCGTGAAAGATTTCATGAGGCTTGGTCTATGCTTGCCCATCAAAGCCAGCACAGAGGTATACGCTGATAGGTTAACACTGCTAGTTATTAAGGATCAGAAAGAAACAAGAGTTGGCTTCAGTGCTAGTCGAAGTTTACATGGATCCCTAATCAAGGTTCACCATCCGAGACCCCCACCTCCTCCTGGCAAGATTCACTGCATCCCCCCAGTGAGCAGTATGCACTATCCAAGGCAAAACGGTAAAGGTGAAAATGACTGCCGAAGTTGGGGTCCCTCAGTAGCGCCACCTATGTCACCAAGGGGCGCTGGTTTGCTTCCTCGTAAAGATATTTTAGAAAAATGAGGAGGAGTGTCTCTCAATACACTACAGACTCCTGGAAAATTAGCCAGGTTAAATAAAAAACAATACTTTCACCATTTGGAAGGATGCAAAGGAAGGTCTGCTGGTCCATTTTGCAAGGGAAGCTTTTCCTGATGCCAGAAGAACAATGCAGGGAACCATCCTACCAGGAAGGTCATGCGTTACCCCTAAGGAAGAGCTACTGAAGGTGAAGAACATTTTGACAGATATATGGGTCTGATCGCTAAGAGGCACCTCTTCAAAGTGAAAAACTGTCCCACCAGGACTACTGGCGGGAGATTGGCATCAGTGAACAGAATCTGTTTCCGTATGAGGAAACCAACAAGGATACAAGCCAATACAAGGGTGAACCCCCTCCTCTTAACCAAGTCAGCTGAAGGACTTAGGAACATGGGAAAAACACATTTTATTTTACCCTTCCATGAATCGCCACCTTATCACGGCGGAGTGGTTTGAACTGACTGTTGCCTGTGATTAGGCAGGAACACCAGTTCAGAGTATCTGGCCTTCTTGGAGACCTAGGATGGGATGCTGGAAGGCGCCCACTTTAAGGACTTCATAGTTCTGCTGGAGGGATTTAAAACTCAAGTTGGGTAACGGCATAGAACCCTAGAGGGCTGTGATTGGGAGGAATGGCCTGCCTCATCTTAACTGACCGTTGCTCTGCTATTGGATTAGCCACAGTTCATCCACAATAAACATCATGTTCAATATAAAGGTGTTTATAATTGCACCTGGCACCAGAGTACCCTAGGCCACAACTCAATGATCGATTTTGTAATTGTATCGTGGGATCTGCGGGTACATGTTTTGGACACTTGGCTGAAGAGATGCGTTGAGCCGTCAAATGATAACCATCTGGTGATGAGTTAAATCGGATGGCGGGGGAAAATGCAAGGTAAACGTCTAGCTGAGGCCCCTGCCTGGGAAATCTTCAACTCACACCTCTGGCAGAACTTCTCGTGCCTTCTGATGGAGGCTGGAGACATTGGGCCTGAACAGGCAATGAAAAGATTCTGGCACACCATCAGGAAACTCAGGCGGGGGAAGCAGTGCTTCGCACATTTTTAATGTTTCATTGTGCATATGTCACTCTAAACTGACCTGGAGGTCCAACAGGAAACAAATCAATGCTATTTTGAACCAAAAATAATTGCATGCCATATGAATAACAAGTTCAGATGTATATAGTCAAAAGCATGTAGCTACCAGCTTGTCCAACATCTCATTTTTAAACCACCCATCTTTGGTAACTGCTTATCTTATTCAGGATCACTGGGGGTCTGGAGCCTATGGGTACAAGGCAGGGAACCCTGGTCCCAGAGGTGTGAGGCAACAGTGCTAACCACTGCACCAACCCCCATTCTGAAACCAACTGTATTAACATGAAGCAGACTGGGCCAAGTGCTATAATAGCTTCTAATCTTCTGGGAAGGTTCTCAATTAGGTTTTGAAACATTGATGGGGGAATTTACTGCCATTTGGGTTGGATATTGATGTTGGGTGATCAGGCCCCTTTCTGTGAGTTTGTGTGGCTGCCATGTCACAGTTGAACTTGCTCCCATACATTTTAACCTTCACCATCACTTCACTTGTGGTTGACCAGGGCAGCTTTAACAGGGCACAAATGTGGCAAATTACCGTGTTGCAAAGATGGCATCCTATGATGGTGCCAGGTGGAAAGTCACTAAACTCTTCTGTTCATCCATTCTACTGCTAATATTTGTAGTAGGAGACTGAGAGTCTGTCTGCTTACTTATCTGCCTGTGTCTCCGATGTATACTTTAATTGATAATGGTACGACATACATTTGGCCATATAGTGTACATGTTATTGCCAGGAGAAATAGTTCATTTGAAACATATTCAGTTTTAGTTTTGTAACATATTCATTTTCATCGCCTTGTTGTGTAATATATTCACCGAGAGCCCACATTCTGTGATTAAGAGTCATGCCATCCACAAGCAGCCCAGGCTAAACTGGTTAATTGTTTTGCTGGCTGACAACACTTCATAAAAATCAAAGAGCTGGATAAACTTGTTTTATTGAGTGTATTGTGACAAAACAGAGATTTCCTCTTGAATTGTACTCGTAGTTTTAATGCAGGCAATGTCTATGGTCAGGGACGGGACTTATCTGGCATTAAGTGCCAGTCAAAGTCCATGTGGCACCCTAGACGACCGATACCCCCCCACCCACGCCCCTGCCAAACTTCAGCGCCTAACTTTACTTAGTTCAGGGTCAGGGTAGGGCACCAGCATTTTGCTAAGTTGGCAGCCTAGGTGGCTGCCCATGTTTCCTAATGGGCATTGTATGGTAAGAGAGGCAGCATAGGGTGGTGATATGCAAAGATACCCCACAGTTATGCTGCTCTGCCACAGGCCACATATGCACGTGTCATTTACATCTACATAAAGACAATGTATAAATTAGCAAGGAAAATATAGCGATGATAATAACAGTAATAATATGACTCGCGTAATTTGTATGTCCCTCAAACTTTATTCTGAATAAAGCTGAATATATTTATTATGAATATAGCTTGTGTCAGATGTCAGGGTAGGGCAGCGCCAACCAATACAATGATAAATCTGTCAGGGTCGCTGTTGAAAGACAGCCTGCAGCTGTGCGTCTGAGGTTGGTTTGGAGCCAGTCTTGCCTGTTTATAAGGCTTTTTGTTTTCTAGTGTTTTTCAATGGTGCATTTTCCTATCTTTAGGTTTTCCCCATTTCTACTGTGTTTTATTATTTCTGTATATTCTTATGGGCCTAGTCTCTCTGGTGTTACCCTACTGCAGGGGTGTCAAACTCTAGTCCTGGATGGCCGGAGCCCTGTGTAGCTTAGTTCCTTTCCTGTTCCACCACAAATGATTCAGCTGAAGAGCTGTGTGGTAATTAGCACAAGGAGATGAAAGGAGTTGAATCAGGTGTGTTAAATGAGGGGAAACCCAAAAATACATAGGGCTCCGGCTCTCCAGGACTAGAGTTTGACACCCCTGCCCTGGTGTTTGCTTTGTATTAGTCCTTAGTGCAGGTGTCTCCAACTCCGGTCCTGGAGAGCTACTATCCAGTAGGATTTCTATCCTACCTGGCTTCTGATGAGACACACTAGTTCTCAGGTAAATACCAAGAGCAGGTGTGGCCCATCAGAAGCCAGGTAGGATAGAAAACCTACTGGATAGTAGCTCTCAGGACCGGAGTTGGAGACCCCTGCCTTAGTGTATGCGATGCGTCTTACTTCTGTGTTCATTTCGTGTTACTGCTTCCACCTGCTTGTCGTTGTTCCTGCACCTCCCCTGATTGGTTAATTGTATTTCGAGTTACACCTGTGCCTTCTTTCCCCTGGTTTTCTGTATGTGTTTAAGCTTCTGCCTTCCCTAGTGGGCCATGGTGTTAGAATGTGTTGAAGTTACTCTGTGTTACTGCTCTGTTTTGTTTTTCTAGTTCGGCTCCCCGTGTTGCTCTTTTCCCCTCATTATAACCTTTTTCTTATTTTTGTAATTAGTTCTTGTTTCCCTTGCTTGCTTTTGACCCCACGCGGTCCTTTTGTTTTGTAGTTTATCCATCACGTTCAGTTTCCCCAATAAACCCTTCTGCTGTCTTGGATCGTCACCTTTTCCCACCTGCGCCCTGACAAAATCTGGTTATTTATTTACTTATCCTTGTTTGTTTGTTTGTTTGTTTGCTTGCTTATCCACCCCCCCCCATATTTTGACATACTGCAGTGACCATTCAGTAACATTATTTCCCAGTGCTGGGTATCGAAAAGAAAATAAAACAGACATTTTTGTCATAATTATGAGGTCTTGATCTAATAATTACAAGATAGTGTGTCTATTTTTTGTTTTGTGAATGCAATGTGCTTCCTTTCCCTCATGTCTTTCCTATTTTGTCCCTGATGAGCCACACCTGGTGCTTGTTACCCCGCAGTCCATGGTTGTTGTCAGCCCCAGTCCGGTCATTGACGCCGGACCCTTTCTTGTTCCGCTCCTCCCATTTCTGATCCCTCAGGGCCCCTCTTCTCCCAGTCTCAAATGTCTGCCCTTGACTGTAACCTCATTGTTGCAATAAAGACTAATCATATGATTATTCGTCTATGTTTTGTATGTTTGTCTGGTGTTACACAAATTGGCAGATCATTAATGAAACACAGTCCAGACACACAATCCACAAACTACATACAATTTCAACCATCTGCTACCTGGCAACCAACGGCTGGATTTAACATGTGTGTTCAAGTGTTCTCTGCACAAAGCCAGAAGATCAGTTAAATGCTGAATGAATCAGCTAATTATATAAATGTAAAGTCATATGTGTTTTGTACCACATATGTGTTACACTGCAGTGTTTCTGTGATGAATTGATGTTGATGCTTTGTCATAGCATAAATATAAATGTAAATAAATATGGCAATTTATTTATTTATTTATTTGTTAGTTAGTTAGTTTGTTTAATTGCTTAATTACGCACTTATCCACTCCCCCCCCCCGGCTAAAAAAACTCGTATTTTGAAACCTAAACTTGGCAGGAATCGACAGGAGAGTCCACTTCGATACACTTTGCCTGCTGGGCAAAAATACTGCGTGATCGATGATGTTCGAAGAGAGGTACTTGGACCCTCAAGACCAACGTTCTAATATTTTCTAGTTCCCTTTTCAGAAATTGTCTTGCGTTGCGTAAACCAGATGATTATACCCGCCTCTCAGCAATTTACGAGAAGTTTTGTGCACCACTAGGGACGTAGCCACGTGTTAAAAATAAAAGGTTTAACTCCCTCCCCCAAATTTTGCTGAGTTTGAACCTCAAAATTTGCTTCAGCCCACTGGATGAAAGCAGACGGGAGGGTGGACGAGGGGTCTCACAGAGGGGACGACAGAGAGGGTTGTCCGTCTCGGTGTTGCCGGGGAGAGGGATTGTAAAATCTAAGGAGAGACCCCGCCGTGGTCCGACGAGAGGGACCTACAGTATAAGACTGTGGGAAGCAATGCCATCACCCGGTAGCTGAAGACCGAGGAAAATTAAAAAGACTTTAACTGGTCGTGCTACCAGTAGGCAGAATTCCCAGGTTTCGCTATACATATTCTATGTTGAGTTATGTTTCACATAAAGACGGGCATCATAACGAAAACTATATATTGCAACTATAATTTCACTATGAATTCGCCATATGGCCGTGAGACTTGCCAGTTTTACTTAGGAGCAGTGTTACTAATTTTATGCGCTAAAATTAGTTCATCTTTTTCAGAAAATTTGTCCCACGCCCCCAGTGTAATAAGGTGTTACTACAGAAATTACATAGACAGGACGGTCCGTGCATCCGTTTAAGTTCCATTTTGAAAAAGTTCTCAAATTGTTTAGCGTATAGTTGAGCTGCATAAACCCGCATTTCACGTAGGCTAGAGTTTATCCAGCCAAAGAAACGCAAGACATGTCGACTCACCTAACTCCATGTCGGGAGATTCAGGGAGAAAAGCTAAGCTGAATGGTGGGTGCACAAGCAAGCGCAACATGCAAGGAGCGCGGATGGGATTTGAACCTACAATCCTGGAGGCAGGAATCAATAGTGCAGCGCACTACGCCGACATAGCATCCACGCAAAGAGCCATATGATACGAGTAACAATGTGAAATGAATGTACAGAAACCTTTTAATACATCGCATCTTACCTGCCAATTACCGAACACCTCTCGGAATCGGCGGCCACAGCTCCGTGCTTGAAGTTTCCGTCTGAGCACTTCGCCTTCGTGAAAAGCACGATGCCCGCAACGATGGCAGCGACGACGACGAGGAGCAGAAAGCTCAGACAGCAGCACAGCCTGAAGGTCGCAGATTTGCTCATGATTGCAGTCACGCTCACTCACGCTGGGCGACTGACTTACTTTTATGAAGCCGGTGTTAAGAACGCTGGAAGGTCCGCCTACATCTCAAATCTATGCGGGGCTGGACTGGCATTAAAAACCTTGGCTTTTGGAGTTTCTCATGAAAAACTTAGAGAGCCCACAAACCAGTCAGTCCACTGGGAAAATGCCAGGTATGCCAGCCCCGTTCATATGCTCTGATTGTGTGTTGGTCTAATTAGATGAATTGCACACTTGTCAAACACTGTACTCTGCATATTGACGATTTAGTTGTCAGTGAGGGCTCTCTCAGACATCTATGGGCTTCTTAATAAGGTTTTTAACATCTATGTCCTTTTTTAAATAAATGAAGTAGGCTATGCGAATAAGGATGAGCAGTTAACGGACGTACAATATGGGCGGCAGGTTAAGAATATACGTAAGTGTATTAGGTATTACACAACACCATTTGGTCAAGCGAAAAACGCGGACAAATGGTAAGGTAGTCTGGATATCAGTGGCAGGAAAGCAGCTGGCAAAACATTATACTTGTATTCTTATTTTACCATAAAGGGTGGCTGTGTGCTAATTATGATTTATCTAGCGTTGGTAGCTATTTTTTGGGGGGTGTGGTTGGTCATCGACACATGATGTTTGTATCGTAAGACCAACAGACGAGGTACAGCTTTCTGTGGCAATGATGGCATGTATGACTCCATGTTAGTCCAGGTTCCTCACACTATGATTGTTTGCCTGATTTCTTGCTTTATGTTTTGCCAAAATCCAACTAAATAAACATTGCCTGCCAGGAATAGTTCAGCTCTTGTGGAGTGCCGGCCTAAAAGGTAATTATAGTCATGAATGGAAGACTTAGGCCTATTATCAAGTCTGATTTGCAAGAAATGTTTTTCACTTTTGTACTGTGAGATTATGATTACTAAATTGGGTCCCAAAAAACAGAAATTGGTTTGGGACTGGCTGCTCAAAACTAAGTAATAATTAGGAAGATATAAGTTGTGCCTTGGTTTCACGCCAAAAAGGACATATTAGCCCTAATTTTCCACTTTGCTCTTGGTTTTAGGGTTCAGATGAGGACTTACAAGAGAAAAACAGTTTGAGTTCTTCCTTAAATGTACGATCATTGTTCAGAGAACTAGGTATAACAGAGGAGGATGATTCCATTAAAACTTAATGTCTGTCCAAGAAGTCCAGCATCTCAGTGTGAAAGCAAGCAGATTTCATCCTCCCTCTGGTGCAATGGTGAGGTCTGTGTCTGATCTATTTAACTGCACACAGATGGGAAGGCGTTAATCCTTCCCTCTATCTTTCATAAAGCTCATTCAGTACCGGGTCTCCGTTGAAGCTTTGATTAATCTGACATACGTGATATGTGGCCCAGTGGCCGAATGGATGTCAGCTTCTGGGTTGCGTCCCATCTGGGTCATAAGGAACATCATTTGTTGGGGCAGTGTGTGCCCCAGCAGGTTAGGAAGCAGTGCCTGCGATGGGAAGGTTGCTGCTTTAAATTCCAGTGTTGGCAGAGTTATTTACCAGTTGAGAGACTGAGCACAACCCGAAAATCCCGGTCGCTCCGGTTGCTGTCTGACCCTGCTTTGAAAAAAAAAACAAAAAAACATGATCGCTTTGGATAAACGTGTCTGTTATATACGTTCATCAGTTGTAGTGTCTCTTATTCTGTGATATAATATTCGCCTATTGCAGGTAGAGGAGATTGTTGCGAATTCCTCGCAATATAACATAATTATATATTATATTTACTGAAGAAAAAAACAGCACCCAATTTTGTGATTGCGCATACTTTGTAGAAAATATTCATTGCTATTTTGACTCACTTGTGTAATGTATATGAAAATCATGTATGCCTATCCAAAATTTCATTGCATCGGCAAAACACTCATTCAGCAATACAATAAATTCATAGCTATGGAAATTGTGAAAATCTTTTTTAACCGTAGTAGCAACGATTTACCTCGGAAGTTGCTTCGTTTTGTTTTATTTCACGCATCAGCATGCCTGCGAAGGTAACGAGTTAAAAAGACTATTTAGTTTGAGCTGCCATCTACTGACAAAAAACAGCCGGTACACTTCACCTGGCGATTTTTCTGCATCGCTAGAGCAAATTTTCAGAAACCTTCCATTCTTTCCTCAAAACAATAAACACAAACCCACTTTTCAAACTACATTAACAAAACCTTTGACTCGTCTTGCAAAATCGAACAATCTACTCAAAGTAATTTTATCTTTGCTCAAAACCAGCTTTCAGATCACACTAGATTCAGGCTAGTCAGTACATAAACCCTACTCAGCAGTCATTACAGGCTGCAGCAAACAATTTTAAACAATACTAGTCAAAACTGTTACTGGCATAAAGAGTAACATTGTTACTGTGAATATGGGCTTTTGCATGAGTTGAAATTTGGTAACCAAACATCTATAGTAAAAACATTGTTGTTTAGCTAGAATGAGTGTATACAATTATACTTCAAGCCAAAGGTAATGTATGCAGTACTCAGTACATCAAAACTATAACTATAAAGGACAAAGTAAAACATCCAGATGAGAGGCATGTTACAGTAAAATGTTGCTCAACTGTCAAGTCAGAATCAAGGAAAAATATTAATTCTGCCCCATCACAATGTCTCATGTCTGGATCTAAACAGAGAACTTTGCATCACAGGGCTGTGCTGGCTGTTTAATTTCTGTGGCCTGTGTTTTCTGTTTAGCATCAAAGTTCACTACAGTGCAAAATGTGTTTAGATGAATGAGGATGCAAAAAAGCTGACTCTTATCTAAAAAATTGTGTCTAACTAGATGAGCACTGTTTAAAGTTTCACCAAATGAGTGACTGATTCTAAATTTGAAATGCGACAAAAAAAATACATTTTACATTCCCATACATAAAGCAGTGTACATAAGGCAATTCTGAATATAAATGAACTCTACATCTTACCTGTTTTGGATAGAACATAAACAGGACACAAAATATATTATAAATATATATATTATTTTCTGTGATGCTTAGGGTCAGGTATAAAATTTTGTAAATCATGGTTAGCATAGCTCAAAGACATTGAGACCTTGTTCTACATAGGTGGTTAGGGAAGACAGATGGGATAGACAGGTAGTTACAATGGGAGGGGTAGTTACAGGGTGATTGTCAGTACTCTTTACAGGAATTTTAGCGACCGAAGCAACTCAATTTGTCAATGGTTTCGGAGCAATAGAGTTTATTGTGATGTCAGCATAACCAAGGCAACAATTAATCATTCGGAAGGAGCAAGAGCAAGCAGAAATGCATACTCTGATATTGCAATTTGTATTAAACATTGAACCGGAAAGTCGTCATAGTTGACTGGAAATGTTAATCTGGTGAATGAGTAACCAGTTTTGCTTAAAAACAGTCTGTTAGGACCCATAGCGTGCAGGATAACATCAGGCTCTTTTTACCATTTGGTTGCTGTAAGCAAGCCATTCTGCATACCAGGCAGTGCATGTCTGGAGTTCTAGAAGTTCAAAGAGTATAGGCTACGGACTAGTGAATATTGCCAAAGCACAGTACCTGCAATGCATCGCTCCGTAAGGGAACACGGCCAGGAGGGGTCTTGGTCAGGATTACAGAACTGCCCCCCTCAGAGAGGAAGGCATCTCAGAGCTCAGCACTGGTTAATGTGACATACAGGCTGTCCACACATTAGGCAAGTTCATGAAACACTCTCGATGATTAATGGGACTGCATACCCCCCATGCAACAGCCAAGTGTCGTAGTCACAGTTGGAAGTTCATGCAGTTCAAAGCGCTGTCCATCAACACGATGTCGATGAATAATTCAAATGAACCTTTAGATCATGTTTCAATACAAGAGTGAGTTTTCCTGTCAAGTTCCACACTCCTCATTTGAATACTTCATTTTCCTCGGCAGACTTGTGTTCATTTTGCCTCTGCAGTTAATAAAGGTAATAATGCTTGGAAATGTTTTTTGGGAAGCAGTAGACAAGCAATGAACCAGACAACAACACTGAAATGTGCATAGTTTTGTTCCAATTAATGATGATGGGGAGCATTGAAGGACTGACAATCCACAGAGCAGCTTTTAGACACCAGAGTGGACTATATTAAAGAATGAAAACACGCACTAACAGAGACAAAAGGACCACGAGTGGTCAAAATATAGGCAGGCAGAGCATGAGAAGAGCCAAGGTCCAAAACACTAAGGTCATGGTAATAAAGAAACAACAAACCACAAGCAGGACCACAGGCAGAGCGGTTACATCCACAATGACTGACAAGGAACAGGGCAAGGGAAGGCACATATATCCTGATAACAAGGGCCACAATGAACCCTACGTTAGCAGAGAACAGGGGCGCGTAATTACAAACAAGAGGAACAAGGGGGGAGAAACGGGGTGGCCAGAAGAGGTCTCTACTACAGGATTGACTGAGACAAACTGTGACACTATTCATACCGAACGCTTGAGAAAAGAGACACACACACATATCTAATATGGCTTTAAAAGTATCTAATTAATAAATGATATGAAATTAATTTTAGATACACTGTACGATCATTTTGCGACTTATAATAAAGAGCTCAAAAGTTACCGCCCAGAACGGAACTTCTTTGACACCCAAACAACCTTCATAAATGTACATATAGTCGTGTGTTGTGGAGGAAGTGAAAAGATTGAAATTCTTGGTAAGGTTTTTTTGCAAACTTGGTGTTTTGAAAAGGTAGATCTGGCCCAGCCCAAGAGTATATAAAGCCCAACAGTTTTGTTCAACTAGATTAGTATTCACTGCATGTACTTCAAACAACGGCTTTGTAGACGTCTGTTTGTAGTTTGGAACAGGATGTATTACACAAGCAATAGTTTCCTTGATAATGATCATTTCTCCTGAGAATCCAATAGGCTAGTAAGTATGTGTTGGCACACTAATTTGTACGGAGACCGTAATACCTATATTCTTATACATCAATCTCATACTCAAAATCCCTGAAATGTATCTGTCAACCCAGTTTTGGTGCGTTCCATTTGCTGCGCCTTTTATCGACAGAAGGGAAAGCTGTAGTTTTATACTGTTTAAGCACTACTTCTCATTTGTGGCTCAATAAATCGGTAGCACACACTATACCGTCCAACTTATCTGTGGACGTGTTGCTACGGAGTTTTATACGTACAGCACCGCGCATATTATGTTATCAACTGATATTGCTAACAATGGCAATTAACCGGGCTAGAATTGGATTTCATGATTAGTCGGATTCTTTGTCGGATTTACTGTAGTTCGGGCTAATTGTAAGTAAACGAAGATAAAGACCATTTAAACTGAGGTACCTTAAATACGACAAGTTGTCCGGCTAAGCAAAAATCTTGCTCTTTGATATGGGCCAATGGTGTTGCACTTCTGTGGCAGATGGAATGCATCCGACTCGTGTTCAAGATGTTCAATAAACATGTTAAGTGCATATATATTACCTTTTTTCTTGAGTCTGTTTGCTCATGCAAAATGAAATGTGATCAATATAGATTAAAAATGAATGAAATTTAATCGTGATTAATCGAAATTAATCCACAGCAACTCTGTGATTAATCTGATTTAAAAATTTAATCGTTTGACAGCACTAATAGGCCTATATATATAAATTCAGACATCCCAAGTCTCCCGGAAGTTCCGGGAGTCTCCCGCATATTGATAGCGGCTCCCTGATGACCGCAAATTAAATAAAATAGGCCTAATATAAAATAGTGTTCCAACTAGAGATAATTAACAAATAATTATATATGTAGCCAATGTAGAAATGCTTCCTGAAATGAGTTTTTGTAGGTTGGGATGTCTGTAAATTGTGGGAATGATTCTATAAGGCTATAACTAATTAAAACAAGCAGTGACTGGCGCCGGCAGGGAAGGGTGACCGAATTGAGACAGATAGAGGAAACAGACAGAGAACCTAAGTGGCCTTCACTTATCTTTAGCCTTCTCACGTCTCAAAAGGATAGGTGCTAACCAGCTGACTATAACAAATGTCAAATACGTAATACGTGACGAGACGGAAGGTACAGAGAGGGGGGGAAATGGCCCAAACGAGCTATAAAGGAATCAAGCTGAT
>JAODKF010000126.1:24155831-24191429 GCA_026779585.1 Mormyrus proboscirostris
CCATCTATATTAGTATGACCATCTCTCCCATAAAGGTCCTGTCAGGCAGAGTCCTGCACGGGTTCAGGTACCCGACGCAAGTTTTGATGAAACGGGTGAAAAATATTCTACTGTGTCGGATATGGGTTCGTGTGGGGTCGGACGCAGGAAAACTAAATTGCGGTTTTCAAAACATCATGTGCCAACAAAAGATACCCTAGTCTAGTTCTGTCTTGTTTACTGCTTGCCTATACAGTTTACAAAACCAACCTGAGTTTTTAATAAAAGATAAAACCAGCGAAGTTACTTGAAATGTTTTCATATTTTTTTCTATAATTGCAGATTTGCACAATAAATATTATACGTTCATGACTACTTTGAAATGTGTTAACAGTTTATTATACAACTTCCTACTGCAATGCCTTTTGCAATGCGTTAAGGCGCACGGAGCGCTGACAAACGGCACTGGAGGCCAGAAGTCGGGGGGAAACACGGGATTTAATAAGAGCAGCACCAAGAATGGACAACGCACAGGCTGACCTAACAATGACCGGACTGGGGAAACAAACGGAAACGCGGACTAAGTACAATGAACTAATGAAGATGATAAAAAACAGCTGGCAAACACGGGGAATCCACATTGGGTTAACGAGGGGGCGTGGCAGACGGGAGGAGCGGACGATCGGGCATGACACCTTTGCTATGGACATATGTTACCCTTTCAAAAACCGTTATATTTAAATTTACAGATCAAATCATATACTGCAATATACACCGTCTATGTTTCAGATTATACCGCAATATGAATTTTATGTCATATTGCACAGCCCTAGTTCTCTGCCTTAATAATTCTGGAAGAATGCATCTCACATACAAATAACTGCTCCTTCAACTTGTGCTGTGTATTAAGTGTGATACGTAGGCCACTAAAAACACTGGGATAATTGGTTTCTGATGTAATTAAGCTGCAAAACGACCGTGACCCTTAAAAATTAAACTCTAGCATAAATATTTATTTTTGCAAAATAAATCTTTAAACGATTTAAGAAATGGATTGGCACAACAATGAAAAGCTTTTTTCCTTAAATGTATATGCAGGAATGCTGGTAACATTTGTGGAGTGTATAGTTATTCTGGATGATGGATGGATGCGCGGAAGGATGGATGGATGCATTGAGATTAACAAGGATATTCTTGGTGTAGGCAACATGAAGATTGCGCGTGTCGAGGAAGTTTACATTTTTGAGCTCAATCATAACGTTGGAGGACTCGTAAAAAATATCATTTATTGATTAGAGATACTTTAAAAACCAATAAATAGATGATACGCTGAGACCAGATACCTCAAGATTTTTTCGGTTTCATTTGTCGTATGTTACGAGGGATTTTCGAGGACCGGAGACCGTTGCTTAGCGGAACACAGCTACCGAGACCCGGTAGTCTTTGTACAAACGAAAAAGACATGAGACAGATTTTGAGATCTATAAAGAAAAACCTATCCTGAAAAAGCATCACTTCTACGAATTGTCCAGAGCACGGGTTAGGTTTTCTAGACTGTCATTTTGATGCACAGGGTCGCAAAAATCCGTCATAATCTATCCCAGTGGTTCCCAACCTTTTTTAACTCGCGGCCCACACAGCCAAACACATATGTTTCCGCGTCCCACTGCAAAAGAATTTAAACGACCCCGCTTTTTGTGTCGGGTTAACTAAGTACTCGGAAGCAAGGCTGTTAATTGTCTTTATTGAATAAACTGGTAATGTATTGAATAAACAGAAAATATACATAACGGATCAGCAAGCCCCCACAGGCTCGGGTTGACATTTCGAAAACGGGAAAACCAAATCCAGGCAGAGGTCGGCAGCGGGTAGAACGTCAGCGAGCCGAAGAGCCATCAGAGGGAACAGGCAGAGCTGGGTTGAAACGAGCAGTCAAAACCGGCAGAGAATTATGATTTATTTGATTTTGACTAGACATTTTTTTATTATATTAACAATATTACAATTTCTATTAATAATAATTGGCTTGAAAACCACTGATCTATCCAATTATTACCGGTCATCCTAAAGTTCATTTTAAATGGTAATAAGACATTAATAGAATATAATTTTCATCCGTTTTCATATTTAATCAAAATGTCAAAATGATGGATGTCCTTCATATCTTTCCGTCATTGCAAAAAATATTAAGGTCAGTGACGGAAAATATTCGATTTTCGACGTGACAACCGTGGATTTCAGTCGCGCATGCGCTTCCGATGTGAATCAACTGTGAAACAGTTAAACTATTAAAGCAATAAAGGACTTTAGATCATCTGCCAAACCTGCACCCTTATCAATTAAAGGAGGTTAAGGCCCACCTCGTGCATTTGCTTACATTTTCATTAAATGGCTGATTACCTTTAATTAAAGGATAAAGTGTGTTTTATTGTCATTCCAAAACATGTTGTACATGAAGGGGATGAAGTGAGGTACTCAGGTCCCGGTATAGGTGGCAGTAATAAGACAGAAAGAAAACAATAATACAATGAATAAAATAAGATAAAAAAAATATAATAAATAATAACATTAGGATTTATAATAACATCAAAAGAATGTCTCAGACTATGAGTATAAATTGAACAGCGTTAGTGCAAAAGAAATTATTGATGTCTGTGCAAAATCAATGCTCTGAAAAATGTAACACCGATTGTAGAAGCAGCAATGTGTGCAGTAATAAAGTGCATCAGTAAAGTTAACTATTGCAGCGACGCCCTGACGTGTAACATCTGTCATTTATAGCAGCGTGTTGTATGCCATGGATGAGAATTCAGCAAAAGTGCCGACGTTGACAACCATAGCAATGCCCTGATATGTGATATGAGAAGGAGAAAGTGATTGGTTGTCATACGGTAGCACACAACAACACAATGTATCCTCTGCATTTAACCCATACATGACATAGCAGGGGGCAGTTAATTCAGCACCCAAGGGGTGGTACCTCACCGGTACCTTGCTGGTCAGGGATTCAAACCAGCAATCATTTGATTACAAGCACAAGTCCCTAACCATCAGGCCACCATTGGAACAATGGTAGCCCTATTAATAATTTTATTTATCAAGATGCAAGGTTTAGCAGTCTCACAACCTCTGGGAAAAATAGTCTCTATTGGTATTAGCAAAGTGCCTCACAGGAACTGAATATGTGTAGCTTTTTTGTATTTGGCTTGCTTTTAGTTAATTTTCAGTTGTAATTATTTTTTCAGTTAGTTTTTGTCATGATCCGCTCCGTACGATCCTCCCGTGTGCCACGCCCACCTTGTTACCTTGTGTTCCAGCCCCGATTGTGATCACCTGTGTCCTGTTACTTCCTGACCTGCCTGTGTATATTAGTCCACGTCTTCCTGAGGCTTGCGTTGGTCATTGTGTAGTGTTATGGATGTTCATGCCTGTCTGCCTGCTTAAACCCCGGTTTCCCCGTCTACCCTGGGACTCGTGCCTCCTTACCTGCTTGCCTCACGAATCGTAACAGAATGACCGACCTGTACAACACGCTCAGTGCGACTGGGGAAATTCTCCCCATGGAGCAGGAGGTGATCTGCTGGTCGAACCTGCTCGAGGGAAAAGAGGACCCAGTAGCCCACCGGCTACTGGACAGGTGTTGGGACCTCCTTGATCTGAGGTTCCCCACAGGTGAGGAACAGCAGCTTGGAGAGGTGCTGGAAAACCTCAAGCTGCCGAGGGAGAGGGTGGCCGTCTGGCTGCCCCATCTGGGGTATGCTGCCGCCAGCCGGTCCTGCCCTGCTCTCCAGGCCGGCCTGTGCCGCTGCCTGCTGCGGCAGCACCAGAGACTTGGACTTCAGGCCCCAAGGAGGTCAGGGTTCCTTACTCCTCCTCCTCTGAGGAGGAGCTGGACTGGGTCCCCTCAGGGACCTCCCGTTGGACTCCCTTCGCCAGGCCCTTCCAGGACCCACGCCCAGTGGGATCCTGCCTGTAGGTGTCCCGTAAGGGACGAGGACACAGGTGTCTGGGTCCCGCCCGCCCTGCCCCCTGGCTCGTCCTCGTGTGCCTTGGCTGAGGCTCCGGGGCCGCCTGCGCCTCGGAGTCGCCCGTTGCCTTCGGGTCCCGCCTCGGTGCCGGTCCTCGGTGTCACCTCCAGCGCCATGTTGGCCGCCTCCAGGCCCCCCTGCTCCGCTTGGGCGTCGGATGGCGCCTTCCTGGGCTCCGGCTGTGCCATTGCCAGTGGCGGCTTCCCCCTCCTGCCTGCCTTTGCTGGTGTCCCCTCCGTGTCCCCTCCATGTCTCCCTCGTCCCGTTCCCTCGGCCCCTGTGTCGTCCCCTACACCTCCTGTCTCCCTCTCCCTGTTGCCTGTTTGGGCTCCCCTTTGTCCTCTGTCCCTGCCTGTGTGGTCTCCCTTCATTCCTCCTGTTCCTGCTCCTCCTCCTGTGCCTCCCATGTTCACTCCTGGCCCTTTTGTTCTGCCTGCTTGTGTTCCCCCTCTGCCTACCTTCCTGAGGTCTGTCTGCGTTTCCTGTCCTGGCTTTTGCCCTTGTCCCTGTTCTGTGTCTTTGTCCTGTTCCTGGTCTCCCGTTGATGGGTTTTGGTTTTGTCTTCCAGGTCCTGCCCATGTCTCGTCCGTCGCCTCTCCTCTGGCGCGCTTGGTGTGCGTGCCTTTGGGGGGGGGTTCTGTCATGATCCTCCCATGTGCCACGCCCACCTCGTTGCCTTGTGTTTCTGCCCCGATTGATCACCTGTGTCCTGTTGCTTCCTGACCTGCCTGTGTATATTAGTCCACTTCCTGAGTCTTGCGTCGGTCATTGTAGTGTTACGGATGTTCGCGCCTGTCTGCCCTATTAAACCCCATTTTCCCCGTCTACCCTGGGACTCGTGCCTCCTTGCCTGCCTCACGAATCGTAACAGTTTTTAGTTGGTTTCGTGTTTCACTGGTGGTGTACAGTATGTGAGCTATCCGCAGATGACTGTTGTAACAGTTACCCCAGAACAGTTGTACAAACATTTGAGGAAATGGGGGGGGGAAAGTGATCTCTAGCGTTCAAATAGAAAGTCGAAGTTCCATTTTCAGTGAGTTATAATGCATGTTAATAAATACAGAAACACCTGTACAAAATTCTATGGTGGTTTGTGACAATGTCAAAAAAATAGCATTTGATTATTTACAAATATGCAATTCAGAAAACAGAACAGGGAAAACCCAGCTATGAATGAGAATTCAATCGACTAAACAAAATCGATCTGTTCTTAGTCTGTAATGTTACCAATTAGATGTTTTTAGAGCCCAACACCTGAGTTTGATGGTGACTTTGACAGATTTTTTTTTTTTTTTAATGGTTACTGATATCATTAAAATTGTAATTTAAGTAATCATTTAAATATTCATTATTTTAAAAAAATGAATGTGTTGGGCAGGAGCAGCTCTGTGGTTATGAACTCAGAAGGTTGTTGGGTCAGCAGAGGAATCCCACCATTGGGCCCCTGAGCAAAACCCTTAACCCCAATTGTTTCAGGGACTGGCTGACCCGTGGGCCTCCTGAGATGCTTTTCCAGCTGTCCTGAAGGAGGTCCCACATATATGCGGAGCTCTCATTGGCTGCTTTTCCATCGCTCTCTGGTCAAATTCCTCGAAAACCATGTCCAGTGTGTTTAAGTCACATGACCAGGCCATGAGATACCCTGCCCTCAAACTTCAACATGCATGTGGCATCTATAATAGGGTGTGCCTTATTTTGCAGTGCTATGCAGATATGTCAGGAGATACTGATGTGGTATGTGGAACTCAAAGTTAATGAATCAAGTTGGGCCAGACCATTGAGCTACTATGTTTGTCAGTGTCATGTCGGCATCACAAGAGACTGGCACATTCATAGAATTAAATGGTTTCTGATTGACAAAAGTAACAAGTCATTTCTATGTTAGCATCTACTGCTGTCTGCTGTACTGCATTTGATAAATAGACATTCCCATTTCTTTCCCTCTTGTTCTTAAGCACTCACAACTCACGAACCCGCACAGTGCTGGCTTTGGAGGGGGTGCCATATTCACTGTGACGGAGGAAACTGGTAAGGACCGGGCCAAGTGATGTGCCTGCCTTTGTGAAGACCAGTGTTATGCGAAGACTTTTGAGGGTGAGGTGCTCAACCGGCCCGAGGAGGGAGGAGGGGGTTGGGTTTGTAAACTGAGTGTGATCATCAGTGCCCCACTACAATATTTTGGACATAAGGGGCAGCAGGTCCTCAGGCACCCTCAGCCCCTTCTCTCATGCCTGGTGAAGACCCTACAAACTGTCTGCCACCTGAACCTAGACTCCCGTCAGTGGGGGGTACAGTACTCTAGGTGGGGAATGTTGGCGGTCTGGACCAGAAGTCTCATTTCAGTCGCATTTGGATTTTTCAAATGTTGGAGAAGGAAGAAATTGTATTGTAAAACTGACACAGTTTATAGACCAAATACAGTCTTTTAATACACTTTAGTTAAAGTAATATAACTACAACTTCTTTGTAGGCAACGTCAAGATCATTAATTCCAGGGAGACGGTGCCGGTGCGGTTTAAACCGGACCTGTTCAAGTACTGCTCAAATTACGAAAAAGAAAAGATGAGTTTCACATAAAATTTCAACAAAATGCATTTTATGAATGAATGTACAGTACTGTGCAAAAGTCTGAGCAAGTCAGAGTTGAATGATGTTTTAAACATCATGTTGGTGTAAAAGATATTATGTGTGTTAAAGTCTGTCAGCTTAGCCATTTCAAAACCTCTCCTAATGTCGCGCCTGTATCTGCAACCATCTGATGCACCAATGTATTTGTCGACCACTAGCATACCATGTTTGTCTAATCAGTACCTCATTTAGTTATTTAACTACTCAATTAATTAATTTGGTGAAATATAACAAATGCATGAAATGGCTGTGGTGCTCTTGAGGAGAGGTTTGGGAACCGAAGCGATGTTCCTCTAGACATCCGACAAAACATCAATAACGATTTTGGAGAACAGAAGTTGTTACTTTTTATTGTGTTCATTTTTATATGTTCTGTGGTTAAATTTTTGCTTTTTTTACAATTACTACCCAACTAAATACCTTTTAAAATTTTCTGACTGTTTGTGTTTTGCACAGTACTTCATATTTCTTGGAAGCCTCTCATTTAAGTCATATTTCTCACAGAAATGACATAATTACACCATAATATAATTTTTAACCCAGCAGGCCAATTAGATTACGTTTTTGTTGGCATGATGCGTAATGATGTTTTTATTTCTTCTCTTTTTTAATGTACTATAGTTGTATTATGTTATGTTTAGTTGTGTTAGCTTGTATTTTGCTGTCTGTGGAACAACAAGCTCAGAAACATGACTCAGTATCGCCCCCTCAGGCAGCCAGTGGGTAGGCGTTCCCGGACAGATCCGTGGGATGGAGCAGGCTCACAATTTGTACGGGAAGCTGCCGTGGGCCAAGCTCTTTCCACCCGCCATCAAAATGGCCCGGGAGGGGGTCACTGTCTTCGCTGACCTTGACAGAATACTACACTGGAAAGCTACCGGAGGCTCACAGATTTGGTACAGGATCAGAACGCTGCAAAATTTTACCTCAGGCTTCTTAACTGACGCAATAAACTTACAATTTTGGCCAATTCATACATAAAGATGAGTTACTGGTGCAAGTCATACTAAGTACCTTGCGTGATAATGCAAGAAACGCTTTTTTATAACTTATAAGCACTGGGTTACAAATCTATGTCCTAATTACTGTGCTCTCTGCATTCCTGTAATACATGCTGTAATTTTTACCTAAAACAGAGAGAAAAAAGACAAACAGAAACTAATTAATTCTTTTCATGTCTGCCTTGCTCAGTCAGGGCAGGTGTTATAAAGATGTTGTAAGGTTGAACTTTACATGTCTAAGAAATCATGAATGTATGTGTTTATGGATACAGTTTTGTGTGTGAACATACAGCAGAAGCAGAATACCTGAGTTGAGAGTCATCCACCAATAAAAACACGGGTCTTGTGACTAGAAAGCACTAACACAGTATGTGTATGACACCTTCACAATGACAGGAAAGCAGACCTTGGGATTCCTGTCACATGACCTGGGCATCTTATTCATTTATTTACCATTCCAGTGAAATTCTCTGCTAAGGGAACAAGACAGTTTTCCGCCAAGCAGCCGTCATGAGGTTTCCAAAGCTGGCAGAAACCTTGGAGATCATAGCAAATTATGGAGCCAATGCTTTCTACACAGGCAGAATCATGCACAACTTGATCCAGGAGATAAAAGAAGCAGGTAGTTTAAATAGCAGTATTTTGCAGTCCTGTTCTCCTGTACATGTAGAAATGTTGTTGTGTATATGCATGCTTTTTTTAAATTAATGGCTTAATGAAACTGAAATATTCAAAATAAAAGATGAAGGTGCAGGGATTCATGTTGCATCGTGTAGTCTTAAATATACCAAACATGCAAAATGATTACATATTTTTTAGGTGGACCTTTAACAAGATCTGAGGTCCTTTCAGGCAAAAGTAGCTGATGCATGGACAGTTCCAATAGGAGAGTTAATCATGTACATCCCACCACCGCCAGCAGGGGGAGGTATTCTTAGCCTCATTCTTAACATCATGAAAGGTGAGTTGTTCAATCAAGTTAAGTTTTGCAGGACATGTCACCAATAAACCGCTGATCCGAAAAGCAGAAGTAGAATTTCAGAACATTGGGATTTCATGAAATATGTAAGCATGTAAATTGTAACCCATCATATCTATATTCTCCAGATTCTTCATAATTGCAATGAAGATAATTACTTAAAGCTTTTTTTATTGCAAGCTTTTCTTCCCCATCAGGGTACAAACTCAGCCCTTCCTCCCTGGAGGGTGACCACAAAGCTCTCACCTATCACTGCTACACTGAGGCCCTCAAATTCGCAAATGCTCTGTGGAAGAAGACTGGTGACCTAGACTTTGATCCTACAGAAGTAAGGAACAGCTGATCAAGCCCTGCAAAAAACTCTCAACACCGGGGCCTCAGTCTTATCTTACTGCAAATCAAGTGGGACAATATTCGCTTGCTTTATCAACCTAGGTGCGGTATAGTTTTGGATGACTTCTTCGTATATTGTCCTTGTCAGTAACAATAGTTTATCCTTTTATCATTTTTCTTAATCTTTTGTCCTTTCGTTTTTTACATATACTACATTTTTGGATATTCAATTTATTTTCTATGACAAAGACAGATCTACCTGAATGTCTCAAAACAATCCTGAGGGTTAAACTTCAATGAAGTTGTATTGATTTATTAAAACACTGAAACACAATATTTGTGTTAGCAGCAATTCTAGCATTTCTATTAGAACATTAAATTAATCCGAAAATATATTAAATACTGTCATCCTGCTTGCAGTAGTTTGCCATTTACTGGGCATATTTGCTCCTTCTATTGTCCATGAACACTGGTCTAATAAGGAAGTAGTATAGTATTTTAAGTCATCTAATGTTTATCACCCTAATCTGGAGAACAGACATCAGATAAGGGTAGCAACATTTTTCTCAATTTCCAAGTAACTTCCATCGATAAGTGAGGAGTTTGCAGACAGAGTCCGGACCGTGATCAGCGGCACAATGGCCAAAGGTCACCAAGACGACAACATCACCTTCACTGTGGACCCTTTTGGTTCCGCCCATGTGTCAGTGCTGGCTCCTGATGGCACTGCAGCATCGGTCGCCAGCACCACCAACCAACAGTGAGAGACAGACAGTCTGCTTCATTCTGCTTCATTGTTACCCCAGCTTCAGTGATACATTGTCTTCCGTTGACTTTGTAACAGAAAGGAATTCAGGGTCTTTTTTAAAGTCAATCCGCTGTGTTATCTAGAAGTATAATTTCAATATCCTGGTGTGAGCATACAGTAAAGCCTCTGTTAAGCCACTGTGGTGCAATGCAGCCAGGATTTCTTGCATTTATGTCAGCTGCCATCAAAGTCCCCTGCCCCCCATGTAGCGTTACCTGGATTGCGTATTCACGGAAAGCAGGGGTGACCCTTAACAGTGAACTGGCAGGTTTCTGTTGGAAAAAGAATCGCATTATTTCCGGTAAGATAACGCCTCAGTTGCTTTCCCAGTGAACATTTCCACCTTTGCATCCTAAGAGTCGAATATAGGAGTAACTAAAGGTGGTACGGTCTTGTGTGTATGTGAGATATGAGGTTGGGGTTTTTTATTTCAGGGGAAGAGCCTCCATCCTTAATTGCCCCATTGATAGTCTATTCAAAGTCCCAGAATAAGATGTTAGTTATTGGAGCATCAGGGGGCAGCATGATCACTACAAGACTGGTCATGGTAGGTGTGCGGTCTCAGACTGCTCAGAAACAACCTCATTGTCAAAATAATAACATTGTCAATAATAACAAGAACCATAGGCCTCCAGTACCTCATATGAAATCCTGCTTCTAATCCAAATGACCACAACTCCACCACAAGAAAATTACAATTCTATTGAAAAATAGGCTAGGCTTCAGTGGTTAATAAAACAAAGCTTTACTGTTTTTTAACCCCAATTACTCACACTAGGCAATGATGAACCTCTGGTTTGAAAAGAACCTGCATGATTCAATTTCGTCTCCTGTGCTGATCCTGAATCAGAATGGTACAATATTTCACGAGCAGGGGTTTGATGAGGTAAAACTTTGTTTCTTTATTGCCTTTTCATCAGGAGTTTTCAAACGCATCCCCCACTTCCTGTTTGGCTTCCTTTATTATTTTAACACTATAATTTGACACACAGTATGAAGAAGGAGCAGTAATTGAATACGGTAAATCTGTGGTATTCATGTATCCCAAATGCCTGCTGAATTTCAATTCTGTATTTTGTGGAAACCACCTTAATATAAATAGATCAAGCAATTAGCAGATTAATCACCCTGATTAAGCCAAGGAAATTAGTTAATTAAAGACTGCCCACCAGCATGCACACAACCTAAAGATCTTAATTTGCACATGCCTTTAACATTATCAACTCAGTTGCTGTTTTACTATGATGGAGCAAACACACCATTAAGTAAATTGGAATGGGCTTTGTAACAGAAAGGTTGAGGGTTTTAAATCCCATTAAGGCTGCTACTGTGCTCAAGAGAGGAAATTAAGTAGCATTACTCCAGTAAAAGGTCAGATGGTAACTGCAAGTGGCTTTGAGCCAAAGTATCTGTTATGCGGCTAAATTATAAATGTAAATGTGTTGAGCGCAAATAAACTGTGCACAATAGTACGTTGAATATGGCACACGGAGTGCTCCGGGAAAAGGTTATAACGTAAAACACAACAGCAAAAGACCTAATTAGCGCTGCGCGTGACCGCTCTCTTGCATGGTGTCATTTATGTGGATGGTTCCCAGCGTGGCACTGCAGCTGTCTGTTGGCATTTCCTCCGTCTAATCGTTATTTTATTCAAATGTCACCAGAAATTTTTCTACTCTTCCAGAATTCTGCTATTTTCAGCCACACTGCCATTGCCTCTTTGCACTTTAAAATGAAATGTGTTTTTATTTAGCAACCTTTAGTGAAGCAGCCTTTCACAATTCCGCAGTCCAAGCCTGCTCATTGTGATTTCTGCTGATTGGTATCCCTGCTGATTGTAATCAATGCTGACGGCGATACCTGCTCCGCTCTGCAAAGCCATGCATTCAGTGCCGGAAAAAATAGCAACTGATGAATTTCCCTGGCTGCTGTAACATGGGTAATATTCAGCGGTTGCTCTCTCTCACTCTCTCTCTCTCTCTCTCTCTCTCTCTCCAGTCTGTTGTCAAGAAGCTGAAAACTTTTGGACACGACATGCAGGAAACAGAAAGAGTGTATAACGCAGTCAATGCCGTGTTGAAAGAGGGATCTTACATTTCTGCTGTGTCAGATGCCAGGATGGGTAGCAAAGCGGCAGGATTCTGAACCAAACGTGGCATCTGAATGAATACCATGTGAGGAAAGTTCACCACTAGTTAATATTCACTGCTTTTAAATCATCTAGTTACATTAAACTTTTTGTCACAATCCTTTTGTGTCATGTTCCCATTTGGCCAGCAGAGGTCTCTACTGGCCGTTCCATCTCCTCCCCTTCTTGTTCCTGATCACCCTCACCTGTTTCTTGTTGCCTATAATACATACTGTAGTGTTTGGCTCGTTATCAACCTGTCTCTCGCCAAATCTTTATTATCTGTGTATATACAGCAGTGGGTAAAAATTAAGAGACCACTCTATATTTTTAAACAAATCTGCATTTTAAAATCCTGATTTAATCGCGTGGTTCTGCTCGCAGAAAGCTAGGCTGAGCAGCAGGTTGCTTCCAGGTTCAAAATTTATAAGACAATAGGATACAAGAATAAGGTGAAGCAGGAGACACTGGGAATGACCAAAAACCAGCCAGGTAAAGGGCAGAAGCAACATTTTAATGCCATGGATGAGTGTTATAAATTATAGGATGACATCAATTGACCTTCAGAAGGAATGGGAAACACTTCGTGCAGGTGTGAAGTGCACTGCTAGGATAGCTCACAGAGCTCAACTCCTAGAAGCAGGACTAAGGTCCCATAAAGCAAGGAAGAAGCCCTTCATTGATGAGAAACAGAGAACCAGACTGCAGTTTACAAAAAATATATACTGTACATATTTGTATTCACAGACGTGCACCCATAAATTGAGTCGAAACAAAAAATTGTGCTGTGGTCTCTTAATTTTTTCCAGTTGTATGCACCGCCTCTGTTCTTTTCCTTTGTTGGTCATTGTTGGCACTGTATGTTAGCCTCCTGCTTGATCCTCAATGTGTTAGGGCTATATGTTAGCCTCCTGCTTGATCTCTCACAGTGTTAGTACTGTTGCTCCTGCCTGTATTTCCTCTGTTTCTCTATGTCTAGTCCCAACCCTTGTTAGTTATTGTTTCACCCACCTGTCTTTGTTATGGCCCCTCGTGCTTCTTTGGTTACTTGTGTTAGTTGTGTTTAGCTCCCCAATAAAAGCCCTTTGTCTATAAGCTGCCCTATGGATCATCCCTCCTTCCCTACATTCTTGCATAACACTCTCAGCTTTCTTTAGAAGAAGCAAAGCTGAAGATTTGCACTAACGTTTTTAATTGCACAGATCAGACTGTGGGTATTACTGTTTATAAATGGTATGAAATAATCAGATATGTAATACGGGTAACCCTGGTTGATTCAGTGGCCCAGCTAGTGTTGGTGCCACAGAGAGGCACCAAATGGAAGCCTGTGCCCCAGCCTGTGCCCCATCCTTCCAATAAAAAATAGCTGCTGCTTGCCAAGAGCTTATACCCCAGGACGACAACTTTTACCCTCCGCCCGCCATGTCACCTTGGTAGTGCCACTGCTGAAAACTTTACAGGGACCCTTGAATAGATATAATTATTGCCACCTGTCTGTGTTATGTAATGACACCCCCGGTCCCTGACAGTCAATTTTGGGGTCTCATTTGCAACCATGAAGAGGAGTTGAAAATACAGACTGAAAAGGCATGCCTGAAAATAACAAATTAGAAGATATTTCAGAGGATGGATGGATGTTTCCATACACAAATATCTTTATCCATAGACATTGTCTTAAAAATATGTGGGCCTATTTTCAAATAAAATGTATTTACTTTATAAGATCGGATTTTTTATGTTTTGGATTTTTTTTATGTCAGATTAAAAGCTTTGTCCCTTCTGTTCTTTCCATTGTCAACTTGCATAAAATATTATGATGCTGGTTATTTGCATACCAGAATGTCTTGCACTGCACCATTAGTTGTAAATAATCTATAATTTGATCTGTGTACGTGTAAATGTGTTGGAAATAGTAAGTGTTGTAACCTGATGTAAGTGCTTGTAATGTAATGTTTTACTGTGCTGTGTGTGTGTGTCATGTTAACATTTACCCTGAGCGTGAGTGTTGTGTGAATTGTCAGCTTCTCTGTCTGTGCTTCTGCTGGTTCTCTTGGGTAGTAGGCTAGCAAGAAAGTGAAACCGCTTGCGTTTCAAAAAGAGTGTGTCTGTCCTCTTTAAAATATGGCTCAGAAAGCCACAGTCTGTTACAACATTAAAATAACAGCTGGGTATTATAAACTGGAAGGCCAACATGTTGTAAGCCACCATTCGTGGTGTACAAATAGGTCTAAAATATTAAAACCTGTAAAGGGTTTTCCTTTCCCGGTCCACCAGCAATATTTCACTATATTGAAATTTTTCAATATTTTATTATTGCTGGTCCACAAGCACCAAAACTCAACATATGCTGGTATAACCACAAGCATTATGTTGGTCATGCTGGTAACCAGCTACGCTGTTTTTTCAGTGGGGGGGGGGGGTACTGAAAATTTTACTATTACTAGAGTTACTATTTTTCATCTCCTTTAAACTTATGACATTGGTATGTGTTACTTGTTTGCTCTGAATGCTGTGGATGTTTGTGCTTGTCTGTGAGTCCTGATACGAGGGTGAGGTCACCTTCTAGTGACTGAGTGCCTCCTCAAGATGGAGACATGGATCTTCGAGTTAAAGGAAGCCCAGGGCAGCTATATCTGTATGCATTCAAACACTGAGGCCTATTCCCTTTCATTCCATGTTTTTAGAAAGGAAACAGCCTGAGTGAGAATACCAGCATACAGACAGTGCAGGGGCTGCATTCAGACTTGGCGTATGTCAGTATAATGTAGAATTAGAACACGGTATGTATGTAGGATGCAGATTTTGATCCAGTTCATATTGAACAGTTGACCCTGATCTTTTAGATCTGTGATGGACAGGTGTAGCCTCTCTGTGATACATCCATCCCTTTATTCCATCTTGACCCCAAGAACAGATGTAGTTTTCCTTTGACCTATGAGTTAAAGAGCTACTGAAAATGGATTAAATCGAACGCTGTCACACTCATGTAGTTAGCGTGATCAAAGCAATATCACTTTCGTTTTTCAGAATCTCGTAAAACTGCATTTTTTTCTTAAGGGATAGGCGTAGTTGCATCGAGACAGGCATCTTATTTTCCTCAGTCTGAAGTGTCGAAAGCATGCCGTCCCGAGAGCGGGTGATCGTCGGCGCCGTGGCGGCCGTCTTGATACTCATCGTGTGCATCGTTGTGGCAAGGCAAGCATCTCAGCGTCAATGCTTCGGAAACGCGGCAGTGGCTTCAGACTCGCTGACGTGCTCTGTGGTCGGCAGGTAAGTTACGCATCGCTACAGTACTGAAAGAAAGGTCATCCCAAATGTTACCATTTTAAATATGATTTATAAGTAGCCGGTCTGCAGAATTCGTGATACACTGATGTGTGTCTTTTGTAGGGCTGGACTGGGATTAAAATCAGCCGGGGACTTTGGGGCTGGGGGGGGGAGGGGGTCCCCATCATTGATTATGTGTATTGCGGTGGAGTGCCTGACAATGCATTTTGCTGAGTGATGGGGGGTTTATGTGATAACTTTCGACTAGTGATCAATTTTGCTGACTGGGGGGGGGTTCCCTATGATTATTTTTCCTGACTTACACATCGACTCCCCAGGAAAATGCCCAGTAGACCAAATGGTCCCTCTAGCCCTGCTGTCAGGAACATGTTTATCCAGCTTAACTAGTTGATAAACATCCTGGCGTCTATGGTTGAGTTTATCCAGCTGTTCTACATAGAAAATCTTTTCGTCATAGTTATCATCAACGACTTTTATTTCCAGACTAAAACGAAAAGATAACTAAACAAAAATGATTTCGCAAGGCCTAAGACTATGACGGAATGTTTTGAAAATTTTGTCAACGAATAAAAACGAGACGAAAATGTTTGCCTGAGACGAGATGCAATCAGAACTCATGTAGTTCGCGTAAGGCAGGAGTATTCAACTAAACTTTAAAGAGGTCTAGTTAGTGAAAATATCTTGAAGCAAAGGTCATAATGTTTAACTCTAACTATTTAGTGTGATATATATTTAAGTAGCCTATTAATTGTATCAACATTGCATGTAATCAATACCTGACTGTCAAATCTAATTAATTCAGTACAATTCAAAAACTTTTTAATTATAATTGTCACCTGACATAGGACTGAACATATATGTATGACTGCCAATATGTATAATGCTTTGTCATTTACTATATAAACATAAGGCTGCATTTCAAAATAAGAGAAAATAAAATGTGAAAATCATACATATTTATATAAAGTGGTTAATGTAAGCCGTAAAACCCTAATATAGTCGTGTTTATGTCGTATATTTTAGTGTTCCTGGATTTAAGTATTGGTTTCGATAATCCCACACCGGTAATAAAATTAAAGTCTCGTTTTAGTATAAATACAAAGCTATCACGTTAATCGCCATTAGAGTAGGATATGGTCTTATTATTTCGAAAACGTGACGTGTTTTTCTCATATTCGTTTTATATTTGTCGGAGTAACAACGCAGACGGAATGATGAGCCGTTTCTGGCTTTTCATTTCAAATAACACCGGGGTTGCCAACTTCTGCCCGCAGCCTGGACTGAGATTTTCAATTCGAGATGTCTGCACACATATGTAACAGTTCTTACCTTGTAAATAGTCTGCTTTTGTATCTAACCATGTAAATACGCTTCTGACATAGCTTATTTTAGGTTTATAATGGTATAATATAGATTTGCCGTAAGATTTAAGAGTCTGAAATCGTGTCATGCCAGATTCTTGAGATTTGGCAACCCTGAAAACTTATATTTTTAGTTTCACCTGAGTTGATTTATATAACAAATATTACTTTATAAGCGAAAACTTCAACGAACATGAAATCACCAATAAACTACGTCTACAAATATTTATTTTAATATTTCTATTTTAATATTCAGAGAGAGCAGGCCTGGTGGCATTATAACTTATGCACTTTGAAGTGATTTTATTTTTGCACTAATGGCACTACTGGTTTTACTCACTTTCCGGGTAAATAAACATATGTTTGCGTTCCAAATAAGAGTGAAATCTGTGTCTTTGTGTACTGAACAGTCAGACCTTAATAGGGCTACCATTCCTTACCATTGGTTTCTTTTCATCTTGGTGAACATAATGACTTTCTGAAATCCAATGGAAACTTTAAACATTATACTTTGCACTTTTAATTTTAGTCGACTAAATCAACTGTAGTTTTAGTCGACTGTAATCTTATGATATTTAGTCAACTAAAACTAAAATTATTTAGATGACTAAATTATGACTGAAACTAAACTACTTTTTTTGTCAAAAGACTATCACTAAAACTAAATGAAAATTTGCTGGTAAAATTAACACTGGTACACAGAGCTATTGCTGCATCCACATTGACTTCTCCAAAGCAGCATATTTGTCTAGTTTTGGCACAAATTATCTGTGCACATCATCAAGGTTTTCAAGGTTTTCAAGTTCAAGAAGAATACACCTATAACCGTATCTCTTTACTAAGTGACTCTCCCGCCTTGGTGCAGGGACATCATGCAGCAAGGAGGCTCAGCAGTAGATGGCGCCATCGCTGCACTGCTCTGCATTTATCTGGTGAACCCACACAGTGCAGGCTTGGGTGGAGGGGCTGTGTTCACCATTATGGAGAAGACAGGTATGACCATTCATGACCTTCCCAGACCAGGCTGATTCACTCACAGCCAGATTGACCCCCGCGTTCATCACTTTGCCGTATGTTGCATAAGTTATCAGTTGGCTCTCCTCATCTTCGCTGATATACCAAGGAATGCAGCTGGAATGTGCCTGGAACGGTCACAGTGAAATGCAGCCAACCCTTCATTCCACTGTACAAGGTGCATAGAGGGCTTTTTCACATATGTGGGAGGTCTGAGAACTGATACCAGTCATGTCATATTCTTCCCTGATGGGGAAACCACTCCCTTCGTCACTTCAGCCACTCTTTTGGCTGAGTGAGAGCCGTAGCATTTATGAAGTCCTTCAGTACAACATTGTTAAATTATAAGAGCCACAGCTTTGGCTCCAGCCCCAAAATGAGACCAGGGTTTGAGTTCTTAGCCCTTAATGATCTTAAGGAGAAGTTACCCAGTCCAGGCCTTGGAGACCCAAAGAAAGTCCACATTTTTGCTCCCTGCCAGACAGTCCACATGTTGTGCAGTGGGAGCCAGGAGCACTTTGAGTCCCTGAGGATCGGATTGGGAAACACTGTTAAAGAGTGACAACCCAGGATCTCATACTCTCATCTCTGGGGCTGCATTGTGTTTATTCTATATCTATTGACTCTTCTTACTTTTTACGAGTAATGGCAGAAATGCAGCTTTCAAATCCCCTTCAAATTGCTGGGGAAATGTGCCTTCTGGTTTAACCCAGTGGGATATAAGAAACACCACTGACAGCTTAAAGTACCTAACTTACTATTTATAACATGATGTTTGAGGGTTATAGGGTGTTGAGCGGAAGAGCTGTTACAGACAGGAAAAATGGCAGACCTCCTCCAGACCTCCTCCAGCTGCCGAAAGACTGAAGTCTAAAAGAAGACCCTGTGCTTCTCAATTTCCCAAGTTTATAGGGTCAACTGGAAGCCTCACTCTCTTGAGTAGAATGATCCAAATGATCACTGCTGAGTGCTGCTCTCAGGTGTGCTTTTATAAATCATTTCTTCTTTCCTCTTTTTCAGGCAAGGTGAAGATCGTTAATTCTAGGGAGACGGTCCCTGCGGTGTTAAAACCTGATCTGATGAAGGATTGCTCAGAGGACTCACAAGGTACACAAAAAAGACAAGAACAAAAATACTTGCAAATAAATGCATACCTATTTATTTATTTAATTGTTTGTTTGTTTATCTGTCTATTTATCTCTCTATTTCTTTGTTTGCTTATTTAAAAGCATATCACATTTCAATTGCTTGTACATGAATAGTATTTTGAGATCATTAGCGCAAATAAAAAATACTGAATCTGATATATTAATTCCAAGGACTTTGAAATTAATCTTCAAGCATGATACATTTTTGTGACCTATGAGACTCTCTGTTGCCCCCATTAGGCAGTCAGTGGATTGGCGTGCCGGGGGAGATCCGTGCCTTTGAACAGGCTCACAATCTGTATGGGAAGCTGCCGTGGGCTAAGCTGTTTGAGCCTGCCATCAGACTGGCCCGAGAGGGGGTCCCTGTGTCTGCCTACCTTGCAAAACTCCTCCAAAGGGACGATATTAAACAGCGAGTGGAAGGATCCCACCTATGGTACAGCATGAATATCCCATGCAGACACACATTCATTTTCATTGGTTCATGTTGTTTCCTTAGAAAAAGAGAGCACCTTTACATTGTGTAGTTTGAAGGTTTGTGATGGCTTGAGAACTTCCTGTGTGCCAGAGCATCTAGCAAAAATAGGAATATACAGACACCCACCAATAAAAACACAGGCTTTTCCTAGTGTGTGGTCATGTGACTGACTGTTCATCATCTTTACTATGTGATTAGAAAGTAGCTATATAGGTCATTGACTCTTATGGCCCATTTCCTTTATAATGACAGGAAGTCCAACCCTGGGATTCCTGTCACATGACATGGGCATCTTATTCATTTATTTACCATTCCAGTGAAATTCTCTGCTATGGAAACAAGACAGTCTTTTGCCAAGGAGCCATCATGAGGTTTCCAAGGCTGGCAGAAACCTTTGAGACCATAGCAAATTATGGGGCCAATGCCTTCTACACGGGCAGAATCGCACATGACTTGATCCAGGAGATAAAAGAAGCAGGTAGTTTAAATAGCAGCATTTTGAAGTCCTCCTGGATACACATAAGCATTGTCCTGTGTGTGTATTTTTAAGATAACAACTGTAATTTGGAACTAGATGAAAGGATGGAAAATCATTTTCAGCGAATCAAAACATTAAATATACCAAGCACTTTTTGTAAATTGATATTTTTAATCACTGGTCCTTCAGGGGGAACATTAACAATGGAAGATCTGAGGTCCTTTCAGGCAAAAGTGACTGATGCATGGACAGTTCCAATAGATGATTATGTTATGCATTTCCCACCACCGCCAACAGGGGGGCCTATTCTTGCCTTTCTCCTGAACATCATGAAAGGTGAGATGTCTTTTTCATGGTTACATAATAATTTAAAACTATATACAATTAGGTTCTACAATTACATTCTTGTTTACAGATATTGCCATTATACATATATAATATTCTCACACGTATCTTTGCTATAATAATCATTTAATTTTGTCTTTCATTCTTTCTTTCCTATCAGGGTACAAACTCAGCCCTTCCTCCCTGGAGGGTGACCAGAAAGCTCTCACCTATCACCGCTACATCGAGGCCCTCAAATTCACAAATGCTCAACGGAAGAAGACTGGTGACCCTGCCTTCAATCCTGGAGATGTAAGGAGTGGTTTTCACTAACCAAGCCCTACAACAGGCTCCTGGCACTGGCATCAAGGGACAGTGATGTCCGCTCACGTTATATTCCAAAGACATGCCTTTTAAAGTGAAAACCAGTTTAATCACACGATTACATGGACCCTCATTCTTAATTCCGTCCCCAGGGAGCCGCTCACTTGATTGAAGAGGCGTTTGCAGATCGAGTGAGGGCCATGATCAGCGACAGCAGAACCTACAACCCCAACTACTACAATGTCACCCCTTCCTTGGACCGCTTTGGTACCACCCATGTGTCAGTTTTGGCTGCTGATGGCTCTGCGGTATCAGTCACCAGCACCATCAATGACAAGTGAGTTTGACACTCCTACGTTGAGTGCCATGTGATCATCTTGGCTCCTCTCTGTAGCTACAGGCATCTACTTTATGGCTGAAAAGATTACCTGGTAAATGGCTGAATTTTGCAATTCGGTTTTGCATGCTCTGTACAGAATTTCAGACAAGGTTGTGCTGATTTGCTATACGGTTCCACCATTTGGGACTCCCGATTACGTCACAATTGAGAAAATGGCTTGGTTCTGCCTGGGGCCCACCATCTCTGGGGGGGGCAGCTGCGGAAAATGTCCCGAGTTGGGACCCAGTTGAAGTAATTTTGTCCTGGGTGCGGGAATAATGCGAGCCAGGCCTATTTCGCCTAATCCCATCAGCCAGTTGGTGGCTGTATGCATAAAGAAACCTGCCTGACTCTATAATCTGGTTATACAGACACTCCTCACGTAATAACCCATCAGTTAATGGCCGCCCCGGATTTATGACCAGCCGGTATTCTATGCTGTTTGACAATTTTGGCTGTGAGAATGGCAGCGTGACGTCAAGCAGTCATCTCACATCACTCTTTCTCAGTCTCAGTCTCGTTCCTGCAGTCCGTCAGCATTCACTACACTAACGTTCTCCAAGACTACATATTTGTCTACAAATCTATACTTTATTTTGCACCCCATAGTGCAAGTTGTCAGCAAAAATAAATGAAAATGATTATGTGCTGCCTGAAAACATTTATAAATACACTAAAAATGTTATAAATGGTGCAAAGGTTAAAACAATATCTAAAGATGGTTGATACAAACCCACTACCGGTGCAATATGCTTGAAACATCAGTAAAGGGCGACTCCCTGCTTATTGACCAACTCACTTAACAACTAAAGCTACATTCACACTGCCATGCTGAAGTGACTCAAATTGGATTTTATGTGACACAGATCTGATCTTTTCAGGGCTGTGTGGACACGCGAATCTGATCTTTTCAAATCAGATTTGTGTCACTTTCATATGTGGTACTAAATCTCATACGTATCCGACTCGCGCCCATGCGACCTGAATGTGAACGCTCAGATCGGAATTCATGTGGCTTTTTGCTTATACGCATGCTCTGACATCATCAACCTGCACCGCCAACGCGGGAAGGTGAAAATGGAGGAGAGCCGCGATAAGTCAGTGGAAGGATGGAGAAGTTGGGGATTTATTTCATATTTGGGGGAATTAATCTGTTCGAGCTAAATTGGAAGGAATCTATCGTAAGAGTAGTATTTGAAATTATTGCCAAAGAAAGGGCACAGCGCGGACACAAACGAACGTGGCTACAATGTCAAAGAAAAAGAAAGAGCCTGAACGTAGCCTTAGTCATAGGAACGGAACTCAGTCGTTAAGTGAGGAGTGTTTGTATTATAATCTTCTTGTGATCTGTGCCTCTTTGTTTCATCCCCCACTTTTTCTGTCAAGTGTTTGGTCGCCACGTATAAATCTTTGCTTTAAATGTGCTGAGGCAGCGACATGCAGTAACCCTCAAACCACTGTTATACTTGTGCTCGAATCAAAAGAACCAATTAATATGACCTCCAATGACTTTCAACAGTCCAGTATGACCCTTTTTGAGTAGATTGGCTGGGTTTAAGGTGTATTTTTACAGAGTCGTCTTTTCCACACAGGTTCGGCTCTGGTGTGTACTCACACAGAACGGGGGTGATCCTCAACAACGAAATTGCTGATTTCTGTGGGATCAAGGACAACGTGAACACCAGTAGGATCAGACATACGCAGATTACGTTGACACAGAGCAGATGCTCTTTATATCATAGCAAAGTACATCAACAGAATAAAATACGGTCATGTAAATACTGTAGCAAACATAGGATTTATATCAGTAACACAGTGCCGTGGTGTGGAAACACGGGTATGGTCGTGGTGTAAGACACCAGATGTTGATGTCATTCTCAGGGGAACAGCCTCCTTCCTCAATGGCCCCGTCGATACTCTACTCAAAGGCCAAGAGTAGGACAATGGTTATTGGAGCATCAGGAGGCACCATGATCACCACAGGAATAGCCATGGTAAGTGCTGGCAACCCTTGGCAACCCCATTGTCCCCTATTGTCATGCGGCCTTTGGGGTTCTGTCATCGGAAGCCCCAGTTATGCAGCTCAGGGTGCTGCCTTTTTACCCACCCAGGCCCTAATGAACCACCTTTGGTTTGGGATGGACCTCGAAGATGCCATCGCTGCTCCCGTGCTGTTCGTGAGACAAAACACTACAGAAGAATATGAACAGGGTTTTGATGAGGTAATGCTGGCTTCCTTATGCCACCAATGGGGATTTTTTTTTTTGAGCGTCAATGAAGCAACCAACAAAAAAACCTTTATAACGGCAGATAATTACAATTCTTACGTAATTCTCCCATTTTTACAGAATGCACTGCATGACAAAATGTCACTGTACTTCCGCAGAGTTACACATTTTCTCGGAAGTAAATGAGGCACGATGCCAGGAAACGTTCATCTTCCTGTTTGTGCTCTGCTTGTTCTTTCTCCTTTAGACCGTCCTGCAGGAGCTGAAAACCTTCGGGCACCATAACCAAGAGCTGGCGATAGTCCGCAATGTGGTCAATGCTGTGGTTATGGAGGACACCTGCATAGTAGCCCAGTCGGATGCCAGAAGGATGGCGGAAGCTGCGGGCTACTGACCCAGCCAGGAACGTGACTTTATAAACCTGATGAATTGTAACTTCAGTTTGGTTAACAGTTTTCCAAGCACTTTAGGTAGTACTGACTGCTTGAAGAAGTTGTACGCTCATGGGAGTTTCTCGTACACAGAAATGTTCTGAGGGCAGAAAGAAGTATGATTGGTTCTGAGATATAACCAATCAGATTGTACAGGAGGTAGGTCCAAGCAACTAGAGGTGGTGGCACAAACCAAAGTCTTGGTCTTGCCTCCTCTAGATGCTTGGACCCACCTACTCTACAATTTGATTGGTTATCTCTCTGAGCCAATCACTTTCCCTCCTGCCCTCAGAACATTTTTTGTAAGTAAAATTCCCACGAGCAAAATGTACTTAATCACCACATGATAAAATTTAAGAATATTTGCAATGCTTTCATTTTAGTTGGAAAATCTGGTTAAGATCTTAAATTTGGTTTCACAGTTCCAAAGCTGATTAGTGCGCTGTAAAAAAATGAAAGTATGGGGAAATGTCTTACTGCATATGCTGTGGTAGTATACTTCAGAGCTTTGTCACTTGTTCATAAACTTTGCGCAATTTTATTTCATTTTAATTTTCAGTGTTTACTACACTTGGGATATATCCAAAATGTATGACCATATTTTTTATTATAATTGTGTATTTTAATGTATTTTCAAATACAGCACCACCATTTAATGATGGGGGTGTTTGGGAGGCGGGGTGCCCCCCCCCTCCCATTCGCCCGAATCAAAATTACTATTAATTGGCAAGATCAATAGTGCAAGGTTCTCTGCTGGCACTCTGCACCTTTGCATAAGCAGTTTGTAATGGCTGCATCCAATACCTTTGTTAACACATAAGGTAAGCAAGATGAGGTTTTTTTGCCACCAACCCCCAGTGCCAAAATCAAATTCTACCTGTGTATAAAAATACATAACAATATATAAACATGCATTATATAACAGTTCACGTTGTATTTTGACTGTTGTTCCGTTGAAATGATTTCATTTTTTATCCTCCCTAAAAAGCGACTGGGACATAATTTCTCTGTCATAAATTAAATGAACTATAGGCATAAAGGCTTAGCAGTTGGTAAAGCTATCGGCACAAATACATTTGCTGTGTTGGTTGTCCCACTACAGGTTTCCTGTTTCTTACCAGATGTTATTTACGGAAACGCACAATACCTGCGTAGGCTACGTATACCTATTTACATTTATACCTACGTATTCCTATTTATATTTATAGCTATTTATACATGGAAATGACTTTATTGGACCTACTGAAGTGCACAACACGCATCAGCAACAACGCGCCTGCCAGCGTACGTCAGTAACTACCGCTACCGAAATGTATGACGGTCCTCCCACCCAAAAAAGTACGTAAATGCCATATAAGGATGTTCCTGTGGGAGAAGAAATACGTTTTCGTTTGGTTTTTTTAGGTGGGGGTTGAACATCGAATCAAACCATGACGAATACCAAGAATAAAAACAGTATGTAGCAGAAAGTAAAAGATCTGAGTTTTATGAAAGACAAGATTTTTTGGTACTACCGAGAGACGTAATTGATTTAATTAGCACTGCATGAGTGTGGGGAGGAGAATTCATTAGTTTCCTATAATATCCTGGTGCCATTTTACGGCAGTAGGTAGTTTAGACGAAGAAAATGTTTGAATTTATATTTGCATTTAAATCTTGAAAGACGAAAGTGCTCATTTTATTACTTCTGGTAGCGGGTGTTATCTAGACAAGGAACAGCCAATTGCTGAATGTCAGTCCTTCTGATATTTATATCTCTTTTATTGCGAAGCATAGGGGTTTGATTTGCAGGTTGTGCCACGGCGGTCCTTCCGTGCGTGTCTCCGCAGTGCAGTTTTTCCGCATAAAGTGTGACGTTTTTTAAACCATTTTTAACTTGAATATAAAAGTTGCGTGTTTCTGGATATAACTTGATTTTGGCCGCATTTCAGTCATTTTTCTGCTGTGCAGACAGACTCTGTTGCATACCTCCATGCATACCCACCCCGCAAAGCCTCCACAGATGAGGTCTGGTAGCTACATGTTACAGGCCCCAATGCAGTAGAATGCAGGGGAGCTGGTGCTTAGTGGCAGAAGCTCATATGCCCTTAATACAGAATGTGGGCAAAAAGACCAACTTGTGAAATGACCAATTAAGATGGCTTTGGTATCTCGGCCCACCCCAACAGAATGAATGAAGCTATAGAGATTTTACAGACCATCATGGATAACACACTCACTTTCACTGCAGGAGGTGCACACCTGAATAATTAATTCATTTTCATACTTTTTTAGGCATGACCAAGACCATAAACTCCAGGGAGACCATCCAGGGGTGCTTAAAGCCAAACCATTACATGACAGAACTTGACAGATCGATACATATCTCTCCTGCGCTTGGCTCTATGGGTAGACTGTGCATGTCTTTGGTGTGTTTGCATGAGCTCCCGCCCCCCCCCTCCTTCATGCATTTAAGCTGTGTCGGTGTTCTCGAAATTGATTTGCATTGCATATAATGCTTGACGCACTGCCATTCCCAGCCCTAAAAGTAGAGGTACACTTAGCAAAGTTATAGATTTATCCTTGAACAAAAAGACAGAAAACAGAATGTACTGTACTGATCTATTACTAATTTCTGTTGACCTGTGTGTTAGAGATGCGAGCTTTGTTTCCTATTCAGGGGAAAGACCTCCACCTTTAATGGCCTCATCTATACTCAATTTCCTGTTGAACCTACCACAAAATGTCTGTACCTGAAATTACTTTCGTAAACACCTCATAAGAACATACTGTCCTCAGTGTCTGGATTAATACAGAGGACTGTGACATTTGGTGTCATGCAGTCGTCAGTGAGAGAATATTGCGTTGAATGTATTTGCATCTTGGTGATATGTAGATAAGCACTTAATAAGGAATTTTTAGGATAACATGTATCAGACTACTGTGTCATTAATCCATGGGCTTTAATATATGGCAGCACTGGATTTTCTGCGGAAGAGGGTGTCAGATGATTCAAGCTTATTTCGGAAGGCTGCGTTAATGCATGTAAATCCAACTAAACGAAACTTTTACCACTTATATGTTCTACCATACGGATCCATGTTGTTAAATGAAAGATATTGTGCTCAATTTCTTAACAACACCTCTGTGGAGACACGGTTCTGTTTTTTTTTTTTCTGGTACAGCCACAAGTTTCGCGCATTTATAAACAACCAAACGACAGCCGCTGAGTCACACGCCCCATGCAGAATAGCCGAGCGCAGATTAGGTACACGGCGTATCTGTCAAACAGGCGCCCCGCAAGTTTCAAGGAGGCAGTCATGCGGCGAGAATCCGAATCGTGAGCGTAGACTCATCGTAGATTCATATTTGCGCCTGATTTGTATAGGTATGGAAGACATAAAAATACTAAATATATTATGGGTGTAACCTTGGATATTAAGTGGACCACAAACCACAGTATCACCGTATCTTGAACGAAACCTTCACT
This sequence comes from Mormyrus proboscirostris, assembly GCA_026779585.1. NCBI lineage: Eukaryota > Metazoa > Chordata > Actinopteri > Osteoglossiformes > Mormyridae > Mormyrus > Mormyrus proboscirostris. Next base: position 24,182,638 of record JAODKF010000126.1, read on the forward strand.
AGGACATTACATAGGTTAAACCGCGAAGCCGGGCAATAGAGGCTATGCATATACTGTCATGCTTTGCGCCACACGGTCACTGTAAATAATCAGCAGATTAATGTGCATAATGGTGCGTTTGTGTTGTAAGTGTAAGTGTTGTAATCAAACATAATAATTTTACTGAAGTGTGTTTGGTGCCTAGTGATTACCCTGAATGTGTTTATTGTGTAAATTGTTGTCTTTCCTTATTTGTGTAGTGCGTGGTTATAACGAGGGGGCTTCATATAGGTTTAAGAGACAGTTGTCTTTTTTTATGTCTTTGATCTGGGGGGTGACATGGTGGTGCAGTGGTTAGCACTGTTGCCTCACACCTCTGGGACCCGATAATTGGAGTTAATAAATTGCCCATAGGAGTGCATGTGTGAGTGAATGGTGTGTGAGTGTGCCCTGCGATGGGCTGGCCCCCTGTCCAGGGTTGTTCCCTGCCTCGTGCCCGTTGCTTCCGGGATAGGCTCCGGACCCCCCGTGACCCAATAGGATAAAGCGGGTTGGAAAATGGATGGATCCATGATCTGCACACTGTGACATTGGTGTCAAAAGTGGGATCTTAGGTTGAAATTTAGTTAGAAATTGATGATTTGATCTGTGAATTTTAGCACTTCAGACCACTTATTGCAGGGAGGAAGCAGCAGCAGGAGACTGCAGGAATGTAGCATTGCGCTTTGTGAGTGGTGGGGCAAAGACAGCCGTGAAGCCCTACCATGCCTAAGTATTGGATGACCGTTATCAGATCTGGCCTCCTAATTATCCCCTATATCTAATTAGTGAATTCTCTCCCGCCCATTCACCACCTTAGCTACTGTGTGGTGAGCATACTGATGTAGAATGGCTGCAGTTGCATCATCCAGGTGGGGGCGACACAGTGGTGGTGGTTGAAGCAACTCCTCATTGGTTCTGTAAAGCACTTTGGGTGACTTGAAAAATGCTATAGAAATGTAACTTTCATTCATTAGTTAATTGTGTATTAGGACAGCTGATCCTCCACGGAGATGGTGGTTCACCTGGCACTACATGTCAAACCCCGATCGTGCTGCTCCTCCTGTGCCACGCCTCCCTCGTTAAACACCAGGAATCCACACGAGGTTATCAGCTGTTTTGAATTGTCCTTATTAGTTTCATATACTTAAGTCCATGTTAGAGTTGTTTCCCTAGTTCTTTAATTGTATTGTCAGCCTGTGGTCTGCCTGCTCCTTCGTTCCATTTTTCGTTATTAAACCCGTGTTCCCTAGTCCTGGCTTTCTGCGCCTTTGTATGCGCTCCGGGCGCTTATCGGTCGTGACAGAATGACAGAACTCCGGAAGACTGCACCTCGTCTGACGGAAGAAGATTACCTCCAAGCCATGGACAAGGTAACTTACTGGCTTGCCCAGCCCAAAGTCAAGGGGGATCCCCTGCTTCGGGCTATAGCCAGCCGGCGCCGGGACATTTTGGAAGAGATGTCCTTGCCCGAAGATGCACACCTCGCGGGAGAGGTGCGCGACAACTTACGGCGGCTAAGAAGCAGGGTGGCGGAAGTTAATATGCAGAGGGCAGCCCTTTGGTCCGCTTTCAGAGTTTGCGGTGGTGCCCCAAACGCCACCGCCCACCGCAGGGAAGCGGAGAAAAAAGCGGAAGAGCCGAAGACAGGAGGAGACGCAGGAGGTCCACTTAGGGGCTGTCTAGCTCTCCGCTGCTCCCCCTATCAGGGGTTGGAAGGATCCCCTCCCAATTCTGAGCCCAGCGGTGTTCGCTTCGGCGACAGCCTGCCCCGACAGTCCACCAGCCGCTTCACTGCCCAGATTGGCAGCTCGCTCCTTTTCAGGCGCTATTGGACGTGACACTACAAGCCTCACCTCAAATGAGCAGCAGGATTACGGTGCTCCAATTGTAGCACCGGAGCAGCATTTCCACCTGCAACCATTGGAGGAGCCCTTGAGGAAGAAGTTGGCAAGTCAGTGGAGACAGGAGAGCGGGAACCCTTGGAGCATTCGCTGTCAGCCTCTGCAGCTGTGCATGGCAGGATTACATTTCCTTTCTGTTGTGGAAATCCAGCTGCAAGCGCACGTCAGACTGGCTGATGCAGAGGCAGAGAGGGCTGAAGAAATCCTATCTCCACCAGCAACCACACACTAACCACCAGCCACACCAGATAGCATGCCATAAATCTGCACTTGCAACTCTAGGAGCCCCAAAAGGAGAATCAAGGTAGCTGCACTAGAGCCCTTTCCCAAGAACAAGCTTCTGCCCCCGTGCCATGAAGTGTGTCAGCTGAGTCACAAGTGTGGCCTCTACGTGGACTGTGTCATGAAGGGCACCCAGTCCGGCCATATTCCCAGTCACTAATCATTAAACCCCACTGGGGTCGGAGCAATGAAGATTCGACTGGTATCCATCACCAGTGTGTGCACAACAACGCAGAGGGCTGCGCTGATAGCCCTGGTGAAGATAAAGGACGGGTCATGGCATTTTTTGTGGGCTTCTGGTGTCTGAAAACTGTGACCTAGAAGGACTCATACCTGCTTCCCCGTATTTACCACATAGTGAATGACATCACTGGATTGACGTGGTTTTGCTCCTTAGGCCTCCAAAGTGGCTATTAGCAAGTCAAGTTGGCCCATACCCCACAGAGCCAATGCGTTGTCTACTTGGATGTTCTGCTCACCCACACTGCCGCTTAACAACTTGTAGACTGTCTTCGCTTCACTTGTGTCCATTCACAAGGCTAGCCTGTGTCTCAACCCCCGTAAGTGCTCCTTCCTTCCTTCCTGCCCAGAAAGATGGAGTTCCTGGGTCACGTAGTAAGCGGTGAGGGCATGGCAGTGAATCCAGGATAGATTACTGCAATGAAAGACTAGCTTACACAACAAAGTATTGCCTTTTCACTTTCATGTGTCTCACCTCGTACTACCGGTGGTTTGTATGAAACCTTGACGCACTGCCAAACTGCTCCACTAACTCACTGAAAAGGGGTGGCCCGTCAAGTCATCTGGAGACTGTACCACTGCCTTCAATTGCCTGAGATCTGCACTTATGGAGGCCCCAGTGCTGGTGTACCCCAATCTGGCGCAACCTTTCATCCATGACACAGACACCATCAACGAGGGGCTCAGCACAGTGATGTCACAGGCAGGACCTCTGGGTGAAAGGGTTCTGGTGTACTTCATCTGAATATTCAGCTGCCCCAATGCATATTACTGCATGACCTAGCACAAACTTTTTGCAGCAATATAAGCCTTTCATCACTACCGCCTGTACCTCCGTGGATGGTGCTACAAACTGTGTACCGACTATGTATCCCTCACCTAGTTGCCAAGTTTCCACCACCCTAAGGGACTGTTGGCGCGCTGGCTGAAGGTCCTCCAGGGGTACAACTCTGAGATCCAGCATCAGCCAGGCAGGCTTCATGGCAATGCTGATATCTTCTCTTGATGCCCCTGATAGATGTATGACTGGCATCACTGTTGCTGCCATGAAGAGCAGAGCTAAAGGCGCAAGGGACTAGATAGATCACCACCGTCTGCGAATGGTGCAGATGAGCAAACCTGTGCTATCCTGAGTCAAGGGTTGGCTGCAGGCAGGGCAGCAGTCAGAATGGAGAGAGGACTCAATCAAGAGACTAAGGCCCCTTACTCACAATGATGGACCCTCGAGGAGCATGACAGGCTGTCCCAGGATGGTGACGCCCACCTGCTGCAGCTGTTGGTGCCCTGGAGCCTATGACCCTTGGTCCTGTGGGTAGTGCATGGCGCTACAGGAAACAGGCACTTTGGAGCAGCAAGGGGGCTGAGGAAGCTGCAGAGCGTCAATGCAGGCATATTAAGCAGGGGTGCCGATGGAGAGGGTCGGGGTGGATGTGCTGGGTTCATTTTCCTGTGCTGACTCGGGGAATTGCTACATCTCTGTGGCTACGGATTATTTCCCACGGCATGTGCAGCGCAGACTGTCCTTCCAACATTCCTGACAATTTCATATGACAGAAATGTTTAGTCATAAACATAGAGTTGGAGGACAGGATTCATGCTTTGGAGGGGTGCATTAGAACCTTGGTGGAGATTAAGCAGATTTTTTGATTCAGCTCAATTGGAGTATACAGCCAGCTTGTATCTGGCCATAGTCCCTCCCGCCACAATTCCAGTCTGGTGCCAGCACCAGCAGCCAGCACACACGGTCAGATGTGGTCCTAGGATCTCTACACCAAAAGCTCTTGCACACCAGTCAGCTGTTGCATCTGGCATCAGGTTCTCTGTTTTCAGCAGTGCATCTGCCAAAGCGGGAAAAGGTGTTTGTGATTTCCAACAGTTGTAAAACAACAGTTCCTGTAAAACGTCTTCTCAAAGTTTCTGACATTGAGGCAAATTTGGATTCACTCTCCAGCAAAGTCTCCACCTTGCTTGGTCACACTGGGAGCCCCACCCTCTATGACTATGGCAGAGAAGATTAGGACACGTTATCTAAATGATAGAAACTCCCTTTGATTTATTAATGCAGTAAGTAATGTGAACTTCATATCTAGTACAGGTGTTAATGATGTCACCCTTGACTTCAATATAGTGGTTAGTCAGATTTTAGATGAATCAGCTCCTTTGAAAAATAAAGGGGTATAAACCACCAAACATTCCCCATGGTTTAATGATCACACGCGCTCTTACAAACAGGAGTGCCGCAGTTTGGAGCGCAAATGGAAATCCATGGGCTTAGAACTGGTCATTGTCTGTGATCAGGTTGGCTGGTCTGACAGCCTGCAACAGTACAAGCAAGGCCTTTATAGGGTAAGGTCAGCATATTATTCTAACCTTATTGATTGCGATCAAAATAAGCCCCCCTATCTTTTAAAACAATAGCTCATCTAACAGATAAGGCTGAACCCCCTGCTGATGAGTCATCTCAGTGGGCAACATTTTATGAACTTCTCAACTGATAAGATTATAAACATTAGATTTCAAACATGTTCAAATTAGTCAATGAACCGGAGTTTAAAAAAGCTATAATAACTAAAACCAATCTGACAACTTCTCCACTGGACCCAATCTCCACTCAACTTCCCAAAGAATCCCTAGGAGTTATGGCAAGACCTATAACTGCCAAAGTGTCTCTCTCTTCAGACGATGTGCTTGACCAGTTTAAAGTAGCATTCAACGGACCACAAGTGAAGAAACCAAGTTAGGATCCACAGGAGCTTGGCGATTACAGACCTGTCTCTAAAGTGCCATTTTTATCCAAAGTTCTGGAGAAGATAGTTGCTGCTCAACCTTACTCATACTTGGAGACACAAACCATACTATATAGTTTCCATTCGGGCTTCCATCCAGGACACAGCACAAAACTGCCTTAACTAAAGTAGTAAATGACATAACAATGGCAACTGATGCTGACAATGTGACTGTGCTCATGCTTCTGGACCAGAGTGCAGCCTTTGGCGTGGTTGACCATTCTACTCTATCACATAGACTTGAATTTGATGTTGGGTTGTGTAGAATTGTGTTGAATTGGTTTAAATCCTATTTGATTAATCAATATCAATATGTTCAAAAATCAAATAACTCTACTCCATTCTCAGTTTGACCAGTCAAATATGGAATACCAGAGGGATCAGCATTTAGTCCTGTTTCGTTCTCTCTCTACATGTTGCCGTTACGTAATATAATGAGAAAACATCATGTTCTTTATCACTCCTATGCCGATGATGTTAGGTTCAGGACTGACCTCAAAGTTCTCCTACTTACATATAAGGCATTTATGACCCCTCATGGTGACTGGGGTGGGAACCATCTGAGCTGGAGTCCTGGTTCAGTCCCATGAAGAGTCACACTGTGTAAAAACTGTAAAATTGTAGGTGCAGACTTCAATCTGCCATCTTACACTGTTGGACCCCCAAGGTTTTTTTTTCTCTCTACATGGGAGTTTTCATTCTTTATTTCTTTGTCTTATCTTCTCCCTGTTTTTCAATACATCCATGCAAAGGCACTATATGAAAATAAATGGAATCAAAATCATTGGTAAATTAAAGTGTACAATGGCGAATTTGTCTGGTAATTAGCTGCCGTTGTCGCATTGTGATGTTCGTGCTGAATGTAATGTTTTTACAGTGGTGTACCTGTGGTGGCATAGCGGTTACCCTGGATGTGTCTATTGTGTAAAGTGTTGTTTCTCCTTGTCTGTGCTGCTGTTAGCTATCTCTGGCAGTGTGTGGTTAGTAAACGCAGAACTTTTATTCCTTTTACAAGGAGCTGCCTAATGTCTGATAGAAACTATGAGCCACACAGATCCTGTTACAATATTCTGTGGCAGCATATTTAACAGGTTAGTAGATTTGATGACAATTATCACCAGATCAGTTTTTTTTTTGTATCTTCTCTGCTTCGTTGACATTTGTATTCTGTCCGTGACGCTCCTTAACGATAACGCTTTGGATCGCACCGTAATTCTGGGATCCAAAGACAACATGGATGACATTAACTGCCTAGTGACACACTCTTCCTGTGGTGATATGCAGTTGTCTGATTATGGTGCAGCTTGCTGAGAGAAAGTGCCAGAGAGTAAAAAAAAAAAAAGCGAAGGAAGGTGAGGCAGCCTGGAAGCGGTAAGGGGAAGACAAATATCTCTGCTGCTAAAAATAGGAACAATTATTCTGCCCTTCTTGCGTCATTTCCCCATTCTTTCCCTCTTTACACTCGATGCATTTTCTTCTTTCCATTTATTTTTGAGCATTTGCAGATTATTTCTTCCACCTTTTGAGACTTCCACCCTCATTCTGTGGTCCATTCATAAGCGCCAATTAACCTCTGTTTACTGCGCAATTGGCCTTCCACCCTTTGTGCACTCCTCCATTGTCGGGGTTATTCAAGTATCGTTTCATTGTTTCAAGTATCAGCTTCACTACAAAAAAAAAATACTCCAAAGCTTATTTTTATGGCAGGAGTTACTCAAGCAGGTCTTCGAGTAAAGTAAGGAAACCAGTGGTTGCAAGTCATTTAAAAATGGCTTAAATACGGTGCAGAAAACAGAACGGTTAGAGTGAACAAACCAAACAACCAAAAAAGTGAAACAATGTGAAAACGGTAGATGAAGGAAAGATGGGTAGTGAAACAAAGAAGCAATACAAATAGTGAAAGGTGAGACAGACTGAAATATAAGAGATGAGTATGGTAAACAGAATTGAAAGTAAGAACTGGAGAAAGTCATAAATTTTAAATGAGCTTTGAATTAGTTTTCAGTATTAATTTATGAAAGGTTGCACTATTGACTGTGCATTGTGCCACAATGCTTAACTAAGCTACATTTTGAAAAAAGATTACCCTGTGATAAAAAGTGCACAGTAGGTTAAATGCCACATGCTGTGTCTATAAAATTGTGATATTGAACAAAAAACATGCAAAAAAAAGCTTGTCAGGGGGGAATATTTATTCAGTGCCACCAAGGGCAGTGGTAAAGTTTGCCTGGGCGCTAACGGCAGAGATATTCCAAGACACCACATGGGATTCGGGCGGCACTCAGACAACGCGAGGTATCGAAGCACTCAAAAGCCTCACTCACCTCATTAGCCACAGATGAGTGCCTCCTTCATTATTAACTCCAGCTGATTAATCTTTCATAACTAACAAACTGTTCCAAAGACGCTAATTGAGGTGAACGATATGGTCAGCAGGAAAGGTGCGAAAAGTGATGCCCTTGGGCAGAGCTCTGCAGGAACAGCTAACTGTCCATAGCCACATTTGTATCAGGGCCATTTCTTTAAAATGGGAGAACTGGGCCATTTAATGAAGAACATAAAGTCATGTTCAGTTTTACCCCTATTTATTTATTTATCCTTTGCATGTTCACCAGATGTCCGCCTCGCCCGTTTACTCCAGATCCTGAGATAGGCTGGCATCCCACTCTGGGTCAGGGGCAGAATAAGTTCTCTGGGGGCCGTAGAGTGAAATGGGTATGGCGCCCCCTATGGGGCTTTGTCCTAGGATAGCCTATGCCTTAGTCTCCTTAGTTTACCCTGAATCTAAGGTTAGTCTTGAATTTTTGCTTATGTTCGTTTAATTTTGTTCTCTCCATGTCCGTTTACCACTCTAGCGGTTGAGTATGACACACACAGGAGATCTAACATTAGTCTTGTATCTTTCTGCCATGATCTTTTTCTGTTAGGCTACTTTGTGCCGGTTCATTTGGCAGTGAAACAAGCAGTAGCCCACCACCAGCTGGGTAGCGTTAAGTGTCAAGTAGGACTAGTCCATTACAGATGTGACAGGGGGACACATTGTCTATCCTCAAACCTGTTGGCAAGAACACAAATGACTGACAGGTTGCTAGAATTTAGGATGCCCTTTATTTCTGGGGATAGGTTTGCCGACTGACCAGGATAAGCATTTAGACGTATCCCGTGAGACGCTTGCACACCATCAGATGGACAAACCCAGAAAGAAGGTTTATCAAGGTTCTCAAAAGAGATGTGTTGACTGCCATTCTCTGTTATGTCCATTTTTAAGTGTCTGTTTTGCATATTTACTCAAATGCCTTCCTGCAAGATATCAGCATTCAAGGATGTGAATAAAAGGGAGGTAGACAGTAGATGGGGAAAAGTTCCCATATAATGGCTTCCATCCCAGATCCAAATACACAATTGGGTTCAGCACTACTGAACCCAGTTTGAGTCCGTTATGATTTCACAGATCATTACCCTGTGTTTTACAATACAGTGAGAACAATAGGTCAAGCCAATGTGACCCTCTACCCAGATAGCTGATACGGGATGGGTGCTGGGGGAGGGGCGGACTTATGGG
>JAODKF010000126.1:24214868-24227736 GCA_026779585.1 Mormyrus proboscirostris
TGACGTCATCTAGCGACATTTGGCGACTTTTCGAGCAGATTTTAGCTACTTTCCATTGAAAATTGTTGGCAACACTGTTTAGCACGGCCTTTAACCCCCAGCTCCCTGGGTGCTGCAAGTATAGCTGCCCCTTCACTGTGACCTTCATGTTTGCACTCACCTGGATTAGATGTGATATTAAAAGTGATGCTATCAAAAGTTTGGATTATCGCTGGAAGTCACAGAATCATAGTAAACGGGGTGGATTAATATAATGACTTAAATCTTTGAATTATGCAATTTTTTATCCATTCGTTTAATAGTGCAAATGATAACCATCAGTACTCTTGACTGCTTTAATTTCAGACTCGCCGGTGGGAACAGATTTCTGTTTGTTCCGATCTTGGCCGGCAGGTAAGAGAGCGCACAATGGAAAACTCCAATATTCCTCAGCTGGTTTTTCGCTGTTCGTCGGATCTAGTCTAGGCTAGCTCTATGCCTGGTGGCCATGGCAACAGGCGAGCTTCGGCAACCAATAGCGAGTCACTATCCTCCTGAAACGCCGTAGCCGCTCCATGGAGATGCGGGCCGCCATCTTGGATTGAACGGTATATCGGTTGTTTGCGCAGCCGCTCGGGTCGAGGAAAATGAGCGGACCCAGGGCGCGATCGGAGCCGACGGCCGCTAATAATGACGAGGCCGCCGATCTGGGTTCCCCGCCCACCCGAGACCGCAAGCCTGGCGGCGGTGTATTGAAAAGGCTAAAGTCACGGAGGATCCAGGCAGACAGCCGAATCGTGACGGAAGATGAGCTGAGGACGCTCGGGAGACCCATCGCCCCGGAGGACGTGCTGGGGCTGCGGACCGTCACCAGCGGTAGGCGAGCTGACCGCTGCGCTGCTCGGATCTCGGCTCCTTGCGTCTGCGGGAGTCCGGAGAGTTTCGGGATCGGTGGAGTTGTGGCGTAAAGTTACTTCTTACTTCTGCATCCGGTAACATCGGTCGAAATGTTTAACATTTATAAAGTTCAGGGTTAACTTAACTTTCTCACGACGCCACATTTCAAAGTTTGGTTTTATTACTGGTTATTGAAAATATCTGCTTAAGACATGTTACTAATTCGGACGTAGTACGCCGAACTTCTTGCCGAAAAGTGACACTATAACTACTTAGAGACCAGTCATTATTTAATTTTAAATACAAAAAGGCGATTACATACAACTTCACAATAAGAAGAGTAGAGTAACACTGATAAAGCGCCACTTGTAGATCAATGGCCATCGTGGATAGAGGTGGTCCTCAGCCTAAACCGCGTATAAACAGCATCCCGGAAATCGGCGTCTCCTCGGACAAGGGCACCGTCGGATAGTTAAACGGTAACCTGGAGACCTGCCCGTCGAGATGGACTAGGCTCAGGCTTTGGGGGAGGGGGGCAGTAACCGGACTCTCAGTGTATTTAACAATAGAGAACACCTTTTGCTTGTTTGGAGTAATACTATATTGTTTAGGTAATGTTTTTGTCCACGGCTTAACTAGCGTCTATCCCGAGTTTGACTGGTGATTCAGTACTGTGAAAGTCTGCTATATTTATACTATTTATACTCTGTATTTATACTTACCTTGGCTCAGCCTTGGCTTGGAGGATAAAGTGTCTGACACCATGACATGTATTTGGAACCGTGCAGTATGAAGAGTAACGCTGAGTGTTCGTTGCTGACTATGTCTCCAGATTACCTGTGCAAGCCAGAGGCCAACATCTTTAATATCGACTTCACACGCTTCAAGATCAGGGACCTGGAGACGGGGACTGTGCTGTTTGAGATTGCCAAGCCCCCCAATGCAGGTATCCTGTCCCCTAATGCGATTGGGTGGGTGGGAATTGGGCCATGGGTGTGGATTTGTGCTGTGGGCGTGGCTTCCCCTGACCCTCCTATCATCAACTCCCAGGTCTGGAGGAAGAGGAGGCAGAGGAGGATGAAGAGAATGGGGACCTGGATTCCAGTGCAGGCCGCTTTGTGCGCTACCAGTTCACTCCGGCATTTTTGAGGCTGCGTACCGTCGGAGCAACGTGAGTCTTTGACTTGTGATTTGAGCATAGATGTATGATTACTAGACTGGGTGCAGCACAGTGTCTGTATAGGGGTAAAGGGAGGTGACATTGTTTAATCATTGGAGTAGTTTTCTACAGAACAGTTCTATTTGGGATATGTTTCAATATGCTGATCTTACAGCTACAAAGGTAGCTATAGTACTACTTTGTCTGCCTTTATTTCGAGAGACTGAGACTTTCCAGCGGAATCCCATTGTCCTTGCTGAGATTAAATACGGGTTGATGCAGGGTATTTGTGTTGTCTCCAGAGCCCAGCTGTGATTCGGAAGTGGACTTGCAGCCTCTTGTCAGCTGGTTGTCTGCTGCATTGTTCCTTCGATCCTCTCTGCTTCCTGTTCCAGGGTGGAGTTCACAGTGGGCGACCGTCCTGTGCCCAGTTTCCGCATGATCGAGAGGCACTTCTTTAAGGATCAGCTACTCAAGAGCTTCGACTTCGACTTTGGCTTCTGCATTCCCAACAGCCGCAACACATGCGAGCACATCTACGAGTTCCCGCAGCTTCCCGAGAGTCTGGGTGAGCCACGCCGCGTAACAACACATTTTTGTAGTAACACCATATTATGCGACACCTCGACAGAATGTAACAAATTGATTGATGGTGAACTTTTTTGCGATCCCTAGTTCAAACAACAGGTAGCTAACTGGCTGCATATCAAATACAGAGACAAAAAGCTATCTTTATTTTCTTTTTTTTTATGATACACCATTTTAATAATAATCTCGATATTCAAAACGATTCCGGGTTTTGCAATGAAACACTTCATAAAATTTATTACTTTCAAAATAATTTGCCTTTCACAGTGGGGCTTTCCATTGCCTCATTTGTAGTGACCCCCCCCCCCCAACTTGGCGCTTAAAGAAAAAGTTTCCCACTGGTAAACACGACTTTGTAGTGGCGTTCATGTGCTCTCATCTCATGTTTACGATATTTCCAACATGACTGGACAGCAAGGTTTATTCTGTTTTGTTAAATTATCACATGATGCGGCGTTATCACATGATGTAGTCCTTACACTCCCTCTGTCAGATTGTTGATTTCATTTCACTTTTCTCTCATCTCCTCCCTCTTGGAGTTCTCTGCCTTCCCAGGTGACGCCGGCCTCCCTTGACAGTGGTGTTGTCTGTCTCTGTCTGTCTTCTCTCTCTTCCATCCATCTTTGCCTACCAGAACATGCCTTCCTGAGGTTAGAGGTCGAATGCCTTGACTCACATTGTCGCTGACTGTTTTTCTCCCGTCTGTGTAAATTGGGATTTTGTATATGTGGTCGATACTGGTCCATTTGGAGGCTCAGTGTTCTGAGGTCAGTTGCTGTACCAGCTAAATTTGAAAGCTTGGTTTACGATGTATGGAATCTAATTTGTTCGAGTGATTTGATCTGGGGCATCATACACTACATATGTGTGTGTCTGGATGCTTGTGATAGTCATTGTTCAATGGTAATTGAATTTGTCCTTTTATGTGGCTTCTGATTTGCTGTGGGTATAATGTTAATATCGCAGTTGCAGTCCGAGCTTGCAGTGAATGTCATTTCCGTGTACTACAGCAGAACACTCACTGGGACATTGCTCAGGACGAGTCTGTGTTCTTAACCGCTCTGCCACCTGCTGTCCGTGTCTCATGGGCTGTCTTCTCCGGCGTTGTTCCACAGTTCGCCAGATGGTGGAGCACCCTTACGAGACCAGATCTGACAGCTTCTACTTTGTGGACAGCAAGCTCATCATGCACAACAAAGCGGACTATGCTTACAATGGCGGTCAGTAGCACTGGCCCGACACCTGGGTTGGGGAGGGCGGGGATGCTGCCTAAGAACTCTTCACGGTGGATCCTCAAGTCTGCCATATTCTACAACCCCCGCCGCTCCCCCCGCAAAAATCCACAGGAAATGGCCTACACTGTTTGTTAATTTGCCAAGACTAATTTATTATTAATGAACCATTTAATAGCTGCCCCCTTCCCACACGCACACACTCTCACACACACATGCCCACTTAAACTGTATTTTAATAGCTGTCAATTGCTCTATGCCCCAGGACAGGAGAAATTAGTTTTTTTTAAAGCAGTGTGCAGTTGCCATGGAAACAACATGGAATCATGGGAGTCTTGCTGCTTGTGGGCATTTCTGAGCCGTACCTCTCAGCAGTTTATTTCAGTGCAGTCCCCTCACTGCGCTGTGGCGTGAGGGGTGTCAGACAGCCTGCTAGCTTTGCTGGACGTCACTGCTTCTTCTCTATGTCACTGGTCATATTTAGTTATTATTTTCCCCCCATAATGTTCAGCGTTTAGCCATGACAGTGCGTCGGGGACGGCCACTGCAAAATCCGATCCGTTGGTTTGTATCTCCTTTTCCATGAAAATAACCCTCTTTGGTTACCACTGGGGGGAACAACGAACCTGTAGGGTCACGTGTCGGGTTGAACTGGGTCAGTGGATGTAGTAGCAATCTGAGATGCGCCAAATAACTGGAATCAGGCTGGGTCCCACATCATGCTTGGATTGATCCGTTTTCCTCTCCTTAACCTAAATGGAAGTTTGGTGATGAATTAAACCTCCCACACACACACACACACACACACACACGCCGTATCTCCGCACACCATTTTGTTGACAGTAAAACCACTACTAGGTAAGTGCTTAAGCTCCCCCTGTTGTATAGGACCGTTTTCTGGGTTGTGTTGACGTGTGCTCGTCATACGTGTTGTGTGCAGCCACATAGCTTGATTTTGAGCAGATCCTCTAATTGCCTTCCTCTGTGGCCTGTGTTGCTGGTTAAATGTTCATCCTTGTGTATTTTGATGTAAATATGTAATTATGCCTCACAGAGGAGCCTTTCTTACTGTGGCATTTTGACCTCACCTCCCCGGCGCCTTGTTGTCGGTGGAGTACAGTGTAGCATCCCGTGTTTTTTTTTTTTTTCCTTCTCTCAGGTTGCCGCGGCCTGTCCTCGCCACGGCAACCTGCCAGCCACAACTGTGCTCTCTTTGGCCACGTTGGCCATGAGGGCCCTCCATGTCTCTGCCAGCTGCCCGTTACCCCAGAAATGCTGTCAAACACATTCACACACACACACACTCTCTCTCTCATGTTAACACGCCCTCCACGCCCCCCAAAGCTTCTTGTAGGCTATAGTTTCAGGGCAACCCCAAATGAACACTAAGACAATGTTTCTCTAACCAGTCCTCATGTATCCCCAGACAGTCCATAGGGAGCAGGAATGTGGACTGTCGGATGGGGCAAAAGCGTGGACCATCTGTGGGTCACTGAGGACCGGGTTGAGGAACACTGAGACACTAAGATACTGAAACAGGAAGTGATGAAATGACAGCTTGTGTTTGCCAATCACAGCTCACCCCAAAAGTCTGAGTGGGCACAATGACAGGGAAAACATATCGGCATATTACGTACGAGCAGATATTTCAAGTGTTTAACTGCCCTTTTGCAGCAAAATATACATGATCTGATGCACTGACCTGTGTATTAATAACTAAAACAGTTCTTAGTGCCACAGTTAGGTGTAAAGTTGGGTATCGTCTATGTTGGAACAGCTTAGGCCTTTGGAACAGTAAAATTTCTGCGTGTTTTGTGAGAGAACTTGGTAATCAAGACTACTTAAGTCTCTAAGCTGCTAATTGTATTTTTTTTTCTCAAGGTTGTTATTTTGTACTATTATCCATTTTTGAAATATTCTTTGGGGAGTTGCTGGTAACCAGGAATTTGAGGACAAGAAGGACATTTTTCTTGAAGGTTTTTACAATTGGAACATTTTGAAATATACAATCTGTATGAGTACAAATACATTTTGTAACAGCATGTCTGGTGTAAATTTGCCTTGTTTGTAAAATATATATATATATATATATCTATTTTGCCAACAGCAATAATAAATGTTATTTTTTCCCCACAGTATTTGTGTGTTGCATAATCTACATGCTTGTCTAGAACTCTCGATCACTCTCGGCCCCTGGAGCTGCGGGTTTGCTTGTTCCAGGCAGCAATTTAATCCACAAGGCCTGAAGTTCTTTGCGACGCCACTGGAGGGCACTCCGAATACGCTATTAAATCCCCCGCAGTTTTTCTCAAGTTTTCCGGGATGTAAACTAATTTCATCCATTTGGAAAGCCTGCTGTCATGAAGTGGGTGTATGTCTGACGTTTTAGCCAGAATGGAAAAAAAAAAATCAAAACAAACATAAAAAAATATTTAACATATTTCTGAATTTAGGAAACCATTGTCTGCCACATTGCACACAAGTACACAAGATATGTTGAGAGAACTTGTACTCCTTGGTACATATGTGCATATTTATTTTTTTATTATTATTAACGTTCTCAGTTAAGCATGGATGAAGGCTTGCTGCTTAAAACGGCCACGTCACGGTCACACCCCACCAGCGCCACGGCCCAAACAAACCCGTTAGCTAACAGCCAACCACCAACACGCCCTGTATTGTATCCTGTTTGAAATCGATACGCAGCCTCTATGCACGTGACGGTGAATTTGCACCTGTTTTCTGCAGCCTCTCTTTTCCCGGTTGAGCCTCCTTCCTCCAGTCTCAACATCTCTCCATTCTGTTCTCCACATTCATTCTCGTTCTCTCTCCCTTCCTCTTCACTGTTCCTCCTTGTCCCCTATTCACCCACTTCTTTCTTTTTCTGCTGTTCTCTCTCTCTCTCTCTCTCTCTCCCTAACTCCCGCCTGGTAAACGCAGCCTGGGGGACTGGTGTTGGGTTTCCACTTTCCCAGAGAGAGAGAGAGTCTCAGCTTCACAAAGCCAAACAAAAGGCGTCTCCTCTCCACCTATTCTCTCTCTGCTCACTCTACCACTGCTGCCCCTCTCATCTTATGTCTGACTTTGCTTTTCTTGGCATCCTGTACTACATGTTATCAAGTATGAAAATTTAATTGAACTTTTAGGAAGCTGGGTAAAATCCTGTTTGTTGATTTGATCCCAGCTGGAATTTAGCCTTCCGCCTTTCCGTCTAATTATCGTGTCCTTGTTTCTGGTGTGGCTCCTCGAGACCCGTTTGTAGTTCATGTCTCATCCAGCAGAGGGCATGTCAGTCATACATTGTCACTTGACACTCCAGCTGCCAGTTCTGGCAGCTATAGCAACAACGTTAATACCTTAAGTCTTTTTTTTTTTTTTTTTTCGCTGTTGAATAGTTCCCTTTTTCTTTCATTTGGCAGTCAGTCACCCTTACGGAGGGCATCATATATTCACCCTCCCTCTTGCCAGTTTCTCTCTCGGCTCATTGGCTAACAGATACAACAATCATCTCTTTACCCAGGTGTTCTGGCACGCGATTGGGGCAGGTGAATATCAAGCGCCAACCCTATGACCTTCGGTGACCTTTTAATCATGTACTCGGTAGAAATTCGGGGATTCACGTTTGACGTGACGGCCCTTTATGGAGCCTTGAATGGATGAATTAAGGTTGTTAGCTTGAGTGCATAAATGACTTTTTAAATTGTCACTTAGTTCCTCAAGCAGCTGCATATACTTACATTAGTTCCTCTCTCTTCATCAGCTCATGAGTCCCTTCATGGGGAACTCCTGTTTGGTCCAAGTCAAAGTTCTCCTTACTGTAAGAGGGCTGCTCCATCTCCTTCACTACACTGCCAGAACCATGACAAGGAAATGGCCCAAAGCTATTTATAGGCTAGAGTAATGGCTCTGATAGGTCCTGCGGAGGCAGGGGTAGCAATATGGAAGCGGGATTAGGAGAGATAGATGGGGGTGGAGCCACGCATCAGGCAGTAGGGTTTGTGTTTATGTGACACTGAAATCGTCTGGGTCCTTTGCCTGTTTGTAAGTTTGCTGTGACCCATGCACAGTATCAAATCCCTATCACCTCCAGCGTCTTCCCCACCGGAATCTTCCTCACCCCCTCTTCTGTGACCTTTCTCTAAATGAAAACAGACGGAAGGAGTGGCTTTGAGGATGAGCAGGAAATTGGAGGCAATTCAACGTTTTTACACTTTAAACCTGGGTGAGTGCGAATCCAGGGTTCCCACAGAGTGTCTGGCTTAAATCTGGGGAGCTTTTTCTGTCGGCTGGAGGTCACTACGGCTTTACACTGTGCCTGGGACCAGCCGCAGCTCTGCTGTACTTGCTGCAGGGAAATGAGATGAGCTTTAATTCAAATTAAACCAGGAGTAAAATGCGAGAAGAGCATTGTGGGATACACGTGGCAGGTAGTAAACAGGACGCCGATGTAGACTCTCCCAATCCAGACAGCTCCCCCTGACCATCGCTTTTCACTTTGGCAGAAATGGGCCAGAGGCAGCACTGTGTGGGCACAGGCCTGGGCAGGAAGGCTGGGCTGCAGCGATAAGGTGGCTGGAATGAGACTGTTTAACATGATAGCTTCACCTGAGATTCAGAGCCATGGAGTCCAGTAATCACCTATTTGAATGTCCTCCACTTCTCCTCAATCACAGCCGAATAAAGAGCCTTTCAAAGTTTCCCCCTTCATTCTCTCTCTCTTTCTGTATTCCTCTTACATGTGTCCGTTCTCCAGTCCTCTCTCTCTTCTTTTGTCTCGTCCCTCTATTCCACCCCACCCTGAGGAAGAGAGAAGGGTTTTGAAAGGACTGACCTCTTGGCGCAGGTGTGTTTTTTTCCAGCTGGTACCTGTGTGAGGAAACCTGCCACCAGCCCATGGATGGCCTAGAGCTTTAAGGCGTGATCCATTACCTGATGTGTCTGTCACGATGCCTGTGGTTTTCCCCTTTGCTAATGGCTGGATTTGTGGGAGGATGGAACTCAAACTGATCCCAGACCAGATGTTTTTGAAGCGACATATGGAGTTTACATTGACTGGGCCTGCAGAAATGAAACCCTACATACTACACACACAACCAGTACTATGATCACCATTATCGCCACCAACGATCAAACAGCCACTCTAGAGGACTTTTAGACTACCACAGGCAGTCCCCAATTTACCAACGAGTTTTGTTCCCTAAGTCTGTCTTATTATGTCGAATTTGTAGGTAACTCTAAAAAAATATAATAACAGTACGCAATATTTATAGAGCAACAATAATGATAGTAATCACATACAGCACTGCACCTCAAGCCAACTCGCAGTTTATGACCGTTTGTTAGTAAGTTGTCCTTAAGTTGTTCTTAATTCAGAGACTGCCTGGGTACTTCTGTAGAAGTAAGATGCCAATATGACCCTGCTCCCCCCCTACCCCTCATCCAAGGATTTCCAGCAGGTGTCAGACCCATTAGGTCAAAGGTCAAAAATAAACAATAGCCTCCAAATTCGGAGGCTGGCTTTGGTTAAAGGTACCAAGGAACAAAGATCCTGATTGGATTAAAAGCAGGCTGGGTATGTATGTGTGGGTGGAGCTAAGGGAGACATTTAACTGCTATTCTTCAGACCCACTCCAAGGAAGTCTCAAAAATGTGCCCTAGTGAAAAGTCAAACTGCGCTCCCTGAGGGCGTGTTTAGTTATTTAGGATCATGCTGTTTAGTCATTTAAAGCAAACAGAAAAGAGAAAAAAAAGTTGGCAAAATGTTAATTCACAATTAGGAAGTGAACCAGTCATAGGCTCAGCTGAATTTGGTAATGAAAAAGTTTTTTTTTTGTTATTCCGAATATATTTTCATGATTTTATTTGAGATGTTTTGGCGGAAACTGCCCGTTTTCGGTAACTTTCCGAAGAGTTGGCACACGTAAACAAACAGGCTTGCACGCCCGCACACACGCGCACTGGCCCTCGGTCCCACTAATCCGGCATCTTCCCCTTTTATTTTCCCGCACAGAAGCTCCCTCCTCGCGCTTTCTCGTTTCGTCACGCCTCGCTGACCTGGAAAAGGCGAGGCAGCGGCTGCCAATCGGCTCCTAACGAGAGAACAAAAGTCATGTACGGCAAAAGACTTCGTACAATAAATTCTCTCACTTTTTTTCAAGCTTGCTTCACTTGCCGGGACTCCAGTTCTGCTTTTCTTTTCTTTAGCTCCTGCTTGTTGATATTTTCTCATCCTCCACCTTCTATGTTACGCTTAATTTCCCTCCACCATAACTTGCCCTTGTCCCCACTCCAGACCCCCCCATCCCTCTCTTTTGCGAGCCACCTGATTTCTTACCCTCCCCCCAAACCTTTTCTCTCCCTCTATTCAACCCCATTGATCATGCATGCAGAAATTCAGCACGCCCATAATTCCAGTCAGAATGGGCCTTGCCCTACATACTGTTGCCCCCCCCCCCCCCCCCACACCCCCCGACACGCTGGCTCCAGCCCTCTGGTCCACTGTCTTTTTGCAACACAACGCACACAGTCACACATTTCCAGACATCTAAAACTTTGAGCCCACTCAGTATAAACTCAAATATACAGCCTGAATTTAAAATATAAACAGAAAATAACAATTTAAACATTTGGCTCCATAAACTTCCCCATTGTATATTCATTATATTTTAATGCTTTCCCGAGTTAAAGGGATGAAATATAAAGTGGCTGATTCTTTCTCTAATTGTCACTTACTGTAGCTGGCAGTTTCTTGTCTTTGCGATGTTGGTTGTCCAGAGATTCCGTTACTTTAAAAAGAAAACCAAAATGTAATTGTTCATAGCTATGTTTGGACTTTTATAATTGCACATCTGGTAAAAAGTCACTCCTTAATGCTGAAGTTTGCAGAGTTGGCTGTTTTCAGTTTTCAAAGGCCTCTCGTCTCAGCCAAACGTCACGTTCTGTGACTCTCTCAGTGTCGTCTCCTGAAGTAACCCTCTTCAGGACATTACCGACTCCTAATTTCTGAGTAACCCTCTTCAGGACATTACCGACTCAGGTGTAATTTTTTTTTTTTCTTTTTTACTTTTACGGTAAACACTGCACATAGTGAGAGCGAGAGTGAGGAAGAGGAGAAACAGGGGGCAGAAGGTGAGAATCCTGGGAGGATAGGGAATCCATGGATCGGCCGATCTCTGCCCCCGTTAGCCATCCATGACATCATCACATACCATCACAGAGGTCGTATTAGTCTCCTCCATTATTCCTTGTCCGTTAGTACAGAGTCAGAGTTGACCCCCCTGCCCCCCCCCCCAAAAAAAGGGCATTCTATCTCACGGTCAACCCACACAGAAGCACCAAGCAATGTAACACCAAGAGTCTTCATGGGAAGGTTGCAGGGAAAACTCTGTGATAACTGAGCACATCTTTGCTTGATAACGATGTTGTAGGAGTTAGTAGTGGGGTCTCACACCTCCAAGGTTGTGGGTTTGATTCCCTCCTCTGGCTCAGCGTGTGTTAAGTTTGAAGGCTTTTCTTTTGTATGAATGGATTTCCCGCACATGCTTATGGTTTAAGGGACGTGGTGTGAAGTAAAGCACCACATGGAGACAGAAACTGTTGTTTATATCAGGCCTACACCTTCGATTTGTGCTGTGTTTAATCACAACAATGATGAACAATAATACACATATCAGCATGAAATATTTAAGCAAGGTTTTGCAGTCTTTTATATCCACGTAGTTTGTATTATGGGATTTATTAAAATTATTACAAAGCTGTCAGTGTTCCAGTATTCTGTGTGAAGATGAAACAGGAACAGCAGACATTGTTGGATTCCCCGTGATGTGCATTTAATTACTGTGCAGGTGAACATTATTCCAACAGACCTGACCTTTACAGTTATTGAATTACCTCTGAAAATGATGCAGTAGGCAAGGCCTAACTTCTTAGCACTGCAAAATGGGCTACCGAGGGCTCAGGTGACCACCTGGGCAACATGAAGGAGGGCTTATGAAAAGCTGGTAATCTACCACTTATTGCTCACTGAATCACATGGTACGTGAACGTGAGTCCAGTGGGAGGGGATGTCTGTAGTTGGCTAGTTCAGAGTTAGTACTATTCACTTAGCATTTATAAATATAGAGAGGTACACAGTCATGGGACCGGGTCAAGGGTCAGAGGAGAGTACTGTGCCTTTAAAACGGAGTCTTGCTGCGGATGGCAGTATCTGCATCCATCTAACTGATGCTCACTGTCATTGTAAAGCTACTGATGTTGCAAAGACTTGCTAAATCAATCCCTGCTAGCACTAGTGACAGGAGGGGGAAAAAATCTTCACAACTTTCGTCCTGTCAGCTAAACACGAACAGCCTGGATTCAAAAACGCCCCTTTTCATATTGTCTTCGAGACACCTAACTCCATGCACAGCGTGATGTCATACATCCGTGCATGAAATAAAGCAATTTTAGAAATTGGTTATAATAAACTTTTTTGACGAAGTTTATTTCTTGAAAAGGCAGTGTGTGGTTCTCTATTTAGTGACACTCCTGGTCTCCGGAGGACTGGAGACGCAAGAAAGCGCCGCTTGCTGATGCGCAGGTTTGCAAAGGGCGCTCCGCACGTAAATCTCTTCTCCCCGCGTGGTGTCACGGTCACGTGACGCCGGGCTCCCTGCAAACGTAATGGACCCGCATTCGTCGGATGTTGCGGCCCGGTTTAAGGCAAACAGAAACGTCGTCCGGGAGGGATCTAAGGATGGCTATTTCCGTCCCGTAGGAAAATATAACTAAAAAAAATCACTGCAGCGTCAGTAACCGGAGCCGCCGCGTACAGAAGCGAAACACCATCCCTATCGCGGAGTGCACGTCTATCTGCGGTAACAGGAAAGCAGGGGTGACGGAAGAAAGAATACAGTCAGCAGGACGGGGAGAGGAGGGAGAGAGATAGGGAGAGGGAGAGAGAGAGGGGAAGAGAGGAGGAGTCTCCTCTTTTGTGTGTGTAAAGCGCTCTCCTCCCTCCTCTCAGAGACAGGCC
>JAODKF010000126.1:24232067-24242146 GCA_026779585.1 Mormyrus proboscirostris
CTGCCTCCGAGGCGTCGCGTGGCAATGTCAGTCACTGGGGGTTCCATTGTCATCGATGCCACGCGGGACTTTTGTCTCCATGATGACTTCCCTGGTGATCCGGAGCAATCGGGAACATAAACAGGCGCATACGTGCCGTCATCAAAGTTCGCCACCTTTCCTGGCAGGCACCTTTTCGACATGCCAACGCGAAACAAACACCGCCTCTGGTTTGGGAAGAGGAGGTTCTTGCTGATGGAATTAATCAGAAGGAAGAAGCGGGGTCTTAGTTCATGCATGTCAGCACTAGCATGTTGAACACCGGTAATTAATGTGTGCTTGTTAAAGACGAGTGGGGGTGTATCGCTTTCAGAGATCTCCCCGTTTCCACTCGAGTCTGTGGTCTCAAGCACTCGGTTTCCATTGCGGGCTGCAAAGTCGATCAAGCATTTGCCCTGGGAGGTAATTCAGCTCTCTCGGCGGAATAAAATGCAAGCTTTTAGCTGCTCTGATGACTTTTTATTCAAAGTGAACCTACAGTTCTTGCCCAGTTCTAACAGCTGGGTGTTTTGCTTGAAAAGTTTAAGTTAAGGAGCATGTTTAACAAAGCTTCAGTAGAGCCCTTCCTGGGGATTGAAGCCCCAGGACCTTTAGGTTAGGTGGCCATATTCTTAACCACCACTTACCTGCTGTGTTGATTGGCTACTGGGAATGAAGGGGGCGTGTCACTTTAATGTTGAAAGGGTATTGTATTGTGCCGGCGGGTGTCGTTGAAGTAGCTTTGTTGTCTCCTTCCAGCCCACAGTATTCACATCCAGGTATGACAGAGTAGGTGCCTGAAAGGTGAAAAACCTGGCATTTATGTTTAAGTAGGATATTTAAAGGGCTGACCCATCTAAGTGCCATATCTAAGGGGTACCTCTCCCCCGGAGCGCTAGGCTGAACTGGAGCTTTAGCGGGATGGCAAGGCTTCCTCCCTGACCTTCTCCAGGCTGCCAGGTAATTGGAGAGATGTGGAGGGGCTCCCCCGTGGGAACAGATAGGACACCCAGCGCGACGGCTGACTGAAGCAGCTCCTGGGCCACGGTGGGCAAGAACATGAAAGGGCAACTCTGAGAAGCTCTGCCTGAATCGGAGACAGCGCGGAAGAGTCAATTAAAAACAGATCCGGTCTCGCGACAGAACAAAGCCTCTGTACAAAAATGACATAATGCATATTGTGATGTCTCCAGCTACATGTGCATGCGTCATTATATTTTTGGGGTGTGGTCTGTATGAGAATCATACGTAAAGCACGTATCTGAAGATAAAGGGAAAATAAAACAGATTCCCATAGGTGGAAAACACAGCTTCCCTGTTCTCCACTCTGCCGCCCCGTTGGCTTTTTTTTTTTTTTTTTTTTTTTTTAAAAAAAATAAGTCTTTCCCAAACAAGTCGGCTATGTGTCATTAAGCCATGTACACATAAATATGTGCGGGTGCATGTATGTGTACATGTGTGAGTGAGACTGTGAGTTTCTTTTTCGTAGTGCTCTTCATAACAAACGCGGCGTCCGCGTACCAAACGAACGCGAGCAGGAAATCGAGCAATCCGTTTCTCGCATTGTGCAAGAGAGGAAAAAAAAAATGAGCGTCATTGTCAGCTGTGATGCTGATGTGCTTCACAGGTACGCACTGGTACCTGCGAGTGCCGCACACACCCTCTACTATTAAAGAAAGAACCTGAAGTGTGCGTTTTTTTATGTGCCAGTAATGAAACACAAACCAGCAGCCTTTACTGTCAGGATGGAACTTGACTCGGACGCTTTTCATAGGGTTACGTTTTCCAAAGCGGGGCAGCCTGTTTTCAGGCCCGGCCCCATGAATAACAGCACCAGGTGTTCCTGTTGGCCGTCCAGAAGAAAAGCCAGGAGGAGAAAAGGCTTCAGAGTAAATGAGGAGCATTAATTCAGCCAAACTGTGGAGTTACATCTCCGGTAGATAAACAGATTCTGTTGTTCATCCCCGGGACAGCCGTGCTCATGAAATCATCGAAATAGAAAAGAAAAATGTTGTTATAACTTGCTGTCAAGCGACTTTGGTGGCAGATGTGCTAGAGTGTGGTTGTATAGTGGCTAAATGTCATTCCTCGTCGTAATGTTTCTCACAGTGTCCCTCTTCATCTTGAAAATATAACAGGGATATTCCGCATGCACAGGACGATTTGGTGGGAAGGCTTTAGGTCTGGACTCCGCTCAAGGCAGATGTCAGCACTGATAATTTTTTGCATTGTGGCATTTTGGCCTTTTCTTGTTTTTTTTCTTTTTTTTAATCTGCCAGGCCATTAAAAAGACTTGCTTGATACTTGAGGGTCCCAACTCCTGCCAGGATCTTCGGACAAAGTTTGACATTTAATTTGTCTCTGTGTTAGAGATTTATAAAGGTTTGTAAAGCCTGAATTAGATCTTTTGATGCTGTTCTTTTAGTGCAGGAGTCGATCAGTGCTTGTTGCATGTGTATTATACATATATTTATCAATGTCTTTGGGGTGCGGAAACTGTCACAGTGAGGCACAGACTTCATAACTGTTTCTTTTAATTTTTTTGAATGTTATCCGGTGACAAAAAACATACTACAACAAAGCTTGATATGCTATTAGAGGTTCAAGACGGCCAAGCCCTATAGCAGGGGGGCAGATCTGGCTCTGAAAAATGGAAAGTTGTTCCAAAAGAAGGAGCAGCATGCATGAAAGTGCCCGCCGATGTGGCGCCGGCTGCTCTGGGCCAAACGCGACGTGGCCCCATTCTGGGTGCCCGATATCACGGGCCCTCGGTCCGCTCACAGCCTGCAGCCCGTCTGTGGAGATTAGCCCCGCTCTGCTGACGAGGCCAAGCCGAGTTGGGTGGGGGGGGAGGAAGGGGAGAGATGCCCAACCCAGTCTGTAATTAGCATACATCCCGAAACAGCTAATCGGATTCAAGGAAACAAACTGGACTAGACTTCCGAGGTATCGATGGGAGTAAAGCTGTTGGCCTGAGCAGGCGCCGTGTGTGTGTGTGTGTGTGTGTGTGTGTGTGTGTGTGTGTGTGTGTGTGTGTGTGTGTGTGTGTGTGTGTGTGTGTGGGTCGTACATGTGGTAAAATCTTTAAAAAGCATATGGGGACATTTTTTTAGGTTCTCACAATATAAACCTCAATTTTTAAAAAATCTGTGACAGCAATCAAAAACCTAAAAAAAAAAAATGCCAAAAGTCTTGTGTTTTGTTTGGTTACTTGTGGTTAAGGTCAGGGCTGGGTTGGGGTTAAGCGTCATGTTGGGAGAGTCCCCACAAAGATACACACAAATTTGTATGTGTGTGTGTGAGAGAGAGAGAGAGAGAGGGAGAGAGAGAGGATTGTACCTGGCCGGCCAGCTAGCCTCGATTAGCCGCGTACGGCCTGGATCAGGGTGCGGCCTAGATTCATCTGTTTTGCGTGTCTTGCCCTGTTGTTCAAATTCAAATTTAAAAAATTCAGAATTAATTTGCCAGTAATTTCCTGTTACCACTTGTGCTCAAATGATGTCCTGGTGTATATTAATTATAGTCACTATGTTGATATCCTCTTCTGGAGTTTGTCTAATTGAAGAAGTGATTTTTTTCCTCTTGGTTTGAACCCCTGGTATGAACTCTTCACTAGCAGTGATTTGGAGAGAGACCCCCACAGAGGGATTCGGTCCAGCACTGACGGCACCCCTCCCTCAGGTCCCCCGGTCTAGTCAGGTGGTCCGTCTACTTGTTCACATTGTTTGTTTTCGGGTCCCTCCGTCTGTATTGGGCTGAGACGCTGTTTTTTTCGGTTGCGTCAGGCTTACGGTTGGTGTCAGAGGCCCCTGCCTTTCAGCTGGGCCATCTGTTTGTGTCCCCCCCCCCCCAATCTCCTTAATTAATGAAATTAGGGGGGTTCCCTGCTGGGTGGAAACTCTGTGCAGACAATTGCACCCTGGCAGATTTTTTTGTTTTAAACTTGAATAGTTTTTCCTTTTTTATTAAACCACAGTATCGCTGCAACTGAACCCTCTCTCTTCACGTCAGAGCAGACGGCCGGCCTCTTCTTCATGCAGGGTGGGGGGGGGTGTTCACTGTTCCGGAAAGTTCTGAAACGCTGCTGCCTGACGTCAAAAACAGCAGTGTTACAGAAGAGTAAAGACTGCTATCAGTTATTTTCAGGTGTCGGGACACCCGAATAATGTCACTGGGACCCCCTCCCATATGCTGACCCCGTGTCTCCTTGTCTGTCATTTTTTCTGAGTAAGTTTTGATCTGGGGACCAGGCTGCTGGCCCTGGGAGCAGCGTCGATGGCATAGATCTACACAGCCAGCATGCTGTGGTGTTCTGCAGCAGGCAGCCTAGTATAGATCTGTTTCTATATCTAGAACTGCACAGTAGATGCCGGCAGTGTAGCTAATGCCAGAGAGACGAAGTGGAACATCTTACTATGACGAGCGGCCTGTGATAGAAGAACTAGTATCCCATAGTGGCTGAGTCCAGCCGTGTTGTCTGAGCCTTTTCAGAAGTGCGTGGTGATGGTCGAGTCCCTCCCGTGCCGCGGCATAAGTTTCGGCACCAGCCGTCCTCGCTTGCGTCCCCAAGGCGCGCCGCAGTCTCGCACGGCCGAGTCGAGGAGGAAATGCCTTCAGTCCTGCCCGGCGCCGCCTAGTTAAATTGCAGCGTCGTTCCGTTTGAGAGGAGAGAAGAGAAAAACAAAACGCCGGCCGGCATCCCCAGAGCGGGCGATCGCGACGGTCCGTTCCCGGGATGCGCGTTCTGGGCCGACAGCCGTTTGTGTCCGCAGGTGCCGTCTGAGGACAGCATCTGCATGTGCTTCGGGGGGGGGCAAAATGGCCCCCACATGAGTGAGAGTGGAGGTCTGCAAGGAAGGTGACAGAAACAAACAGATAAAAACAAACACAACAGGGCTCCGGCTGCGGCTGTTGTCTGGGAGATCGCCATCTGTTCCTGCTTTCTGGAAGATCTTTTCTCTCCCTCTTTCACTCTCTCTCTCTCTCTCCGTCCACTGGGGTACTGGTGATATGAATTTGCGATTTAGCCCTTTAGCACAGGGGGTGATGCATGGTGGTGGGGGGGGGGCATAGCTAGGAGAGCCCACCCTGCCACGGAGATTAGTGAGAAGGGCCGCCTCACGTTGACAGATCAGCCTCCATAACCAAAGGGCCGCATGCATGCTTTGGCTGTCTTGTGAGCTCCTAAGGTTATGCTGAAGGTTAGACTGAATTCCTCGCCTTCTTTCCCAAGGTGTGTCTGCGTGGATTAGATACTTTTACCAAAATGAAGACGTGAGCCAGAAGATTTTCCAAGGTGACAGAAATCGCTACAGCATCTAATTATTTAAATCTGCTTTTCCGACAGCGTCAATCTACACACGACATTTGCCGTGACTCGGATGTGTGATTTTTGTTTTTCATCCGCTTGTTTTCCCTTCAGTGTCGAGGTCGACGTCTGCCTGTAACATTGACTTATGTCGCCTTGTTTAGCGGTTAAGCACAATATGTCTGTAAAGGGACTGGATGTGTTCAGTTTTCTTGCTGCACAGAATAGTGTAACGTCCTCAGGAGGGGAGACTGCTCCCGTAGGAAATTAATAGCAGGTACCATCTTGTTTGTTCTGCCAGAATTCATTTTTGCAGCATTGTGGGGATTGGTTGGTGGGCTGGTAGGAGTGGGGAGGCAGTGGCCCACTTTACTGGCTTATACATCTGGAATGTGTTGTTTAGCACATGCCACAACAGAGGAAGAGGTGCGAGTCAGCATTTGTATTCAGGCTTCTGATTGGCTCTCACTGGCCTGGCCCGGTCAGGTGGCATTGTGGTTGGAGTAGAGCTAAGATGGACAGATAGTTGGTAAGTTCTTCCCCAGCACCATTTCTGAACCGTGCGTAAAAATAACGGTGGGGAATTTCCTCGACATAGTCTGCAACTCCCTTTGCCTGCAGCAGGAATGGCGGCTGTCTTGGTCCTATCAGAGGCGACGGCGTGGCCAGTGGCGAGTCACAGTGGATCCCTGGGCTCTCCATGCCTGCCTCGTCCCTTTCCATTACATTTGGGTCCCAGGTGGAGCTGACAGCCCGCTTCTCTCCTCCCCCTGCAGCACCATCTCCTTCTTACTCTAATCTGAATACAGAGCAGAGGCTGGTTAACTCACTCGTCTTGCCCTTACTCTGCTTATCTCGGCCTTTAGATTAGAATTTCGGAGCGATAAGACAGTAAATAATGCCAAGTGAAGAGGACATTTTTGGGTTACTGATCCTTTAAAATCTGTCTTAATTTGTACGATTACATATTAAAGTAAATTATTAAATTACTACGTTTTTCATGTCATAATGTATTCTTATTATTCATTGTTTTAAAAAGCATTTTTCAACCAAGGAAATCGATTCTGAAGTTTAAGTCCAGTGGCCTGTACTATGAAGTGGGGTTACTGGCTTATCGGGGTAACTTGTCGGATTTAAGGTCCCACAGCTTAAATAGACTTCATATTCGTTCACTTACATTTTGCCCAGACTACCTTAAATCCAACAAGTTACCCTGATAAGCCAGTAACCCCGCTTTGTGATACAGGCCACTGGTTAATTCAAGCCATTGTTTATGTAGCTCTGTAGCTATAGGAAGGAAGCAGTTTTTTGTTATTTTTTCACTTGCCATTGTGCTGTGTTTAAATTGCAGTATGATTTGATTTTCAGCCAGAGATGGATCTGATGGTAAATGCCCTCTCCTCCATCTGATTTAAGATTAGCTCACGTCAGATTACTCAAATTAACTTAGCTATCCCTACCTAACCAGAGTTTCAGTCATCAGTGTAACAATAACCCATAAGATTTTCAGTCCCACAAGGTCAATTCAGGTTCTTTTTTTGTGTGTGTACAACTGGAAACAGGAAGACACTTGTCTGGCTTTTGCGGATCCAGATTTTGAGTGTGAATGTATCACATACAGTTTTCAGGGAGCAATGATGTTCTGAGATGAGCAAATGTTTTTTAAACTCTTTTAAGCTTCTTAAGCTCAAGACTAACAGGGGAGATTCAATTGGAGAGCTAGTTGTGATGTGAGCCATTATATTTCTATGTTTAAATGTTTCACTGATATCACACTTTAGAGATCCAAGATTTTAGGATGAAATAGATGTAGATTGCGGCTCTGATTGGCAGGCTGTGGACTCTGGCCAAGAAGGTGCTTGTGGTTCTCCTGGTCTTTGACTGGTTCTGACTCTCCAGCCTCTCGTTCTTCATTGCAGATTGACCCAAAGGTGGCGTTTCCCCGGAGAGCTCAGCCCAAGGTGAGTCAGTCAGCCGACCCCCCTCATCTCCAGCAGCGTGAACCCTGGTTCTCTAATGAGATGAGGATGCAGGACCCCACATGTCCTACAGGTGTTCTGATGGGACTGGATTATTTCCACTTCTTACTCCCCTGGTGTAATTCCTTGTCCCACTTCCACAACCGCATCAATAACTGCTCTGCTGCTTCTGTTTGCTGGTCATAATCCTGGACAATATCACACCGTTTGTATATATGATATATAATGATACAGGTCTGCTGTGTCCAGTATTCTTTAGTCGCTTAAGCAAAGCATTAACAGAGCTTAGCCATGTCGCTCAGTGCCTGTCCATGTTAAACGGCAGAAGAGCTGTCATCTCAGTTGTACAGTACTGTGCAAAACTCTTAGGCATTGAAAGAAAACGTTCAAAACGGTGTATCTGGGTAGTAAGTGTATATTTCCTCAAAAAAAAGCACAAGTTAGCATTAGAATGCATAAATTAACAGTATCACAAATTAGCAAGAACGTCTTTTCTCCAGTAAGTTATTGATACTTAGTTCGATAGCTGAATGAACACGGCTTTTGTTCCCAAACATCTCTTCGGGGGCACCTCAGCCGATGCATGTAATCGTTAAATTTTGCCACCAGTGCAATTAATTAATTAATTAAACATAATTTGTTAAATAACTCGATGAGGTATTGATTAGCCAAGCAAGGTGTGCTAATGCTTGAGTCAACAAACACATGAGCGTATTGGATGGGTGCTGCAAATGCAGGGTGGACTTTAGGGGAGGTTTTGAAATGGCAAAGCAGACGCACACAGACATAAAATCATAGCTTTATGCAAACATGAGGATCAATTAAACATCATTTTCTTTGACTGCCTAAGACTTTTGCACAGAACCGCATATAAAAATAGTCGAACCTTCTGCATCGCAGCTTCCCCCATCGCGTTATCGATGCATGTCGGGATCTGCATAAACTAAATGGGAGATTAAACAGGAATTTTTTTTGGGAGTTTTTGAGAGTTTTGTGAAAAGCCGCAGACGAACCCACAGACAGTTTACTAACTCATCAATGCATAAAATACTATATATGCATGATACCGGTTTGGAGGACGCCAAGCGTGTTAACGGCAGCCTCTCACATCATATCTCGCGGTGATCTTTGCATCTTGAACTTCTCCTGTCTTGCTATGCCATTTCAATGCCCTAAACTGCTCAAATCCAGAACTCTTTGCTTAGCAGTGTCCGCACGCTCTCTTCCCTCCCCAAGGGGACCAAAACATTTTACGTGGTTTTTCCAGCTCGTGGGGGGGGGACTGCACCTCTAACTCCTGTGGTGTGGAAGGGTCGACTGTGGTATGAAGTTCACTTTCACCATGGTGTCCTCACGTGTTCCTCCACGCCCCTGTGGGGGTGGTATGCTGGGCGTGTGCACCAGAGGGCCGTTTCCACGCCAGATTGCGAAGGTCGGGGTTATTGGTTGGCGTTCTCAGCCCTGCTGGGGCCCTTCTGAGGTGGAAACTTACAATATGCACGTTAAAGTGACCCAGCATCTGTCTCACTCCTCTCCCCCTCTCCCCCTTCCCCATCTGGGCTCTTCAGATGGTAACCCGAACCAAGAAGATCTTCGTGGGGGGGCTGTCCGTAAACACCACCATCGAGGACGTGAAGCAGTATTTCGACCAGTTCGGAAAGGTAAAAGGAGAGGATGTTGCAGTGAGAGGGTCCTCAGGAGACATTTTCACATGGTTTTTCTTTTTCTTTTTTTTTTTTTCCTTTTTGGTGTAAACATTCTGCTGAATTTCACGCTTAACTACTTGTACGTGTGTGGTCTTCATTTCCTGCTGAACCTGTAAAAGGCGCCGGGGAGCCGAATTGTTGGTTAAATGGAGCCTGGTCGTCAGTGTCAGCGGCAAAGCAAACTGTGTGAGGTTATGTAACTCTCCGAGGCCCTGGGGTCTGGGAAGGTGTGAAGCGAGCAAGCGTGATGAGCATTGCAGGGAACATTAACGCGTCACTGACGTAGGGTTTCGCTAGAAAGTGGCACTTTTTGGGACTTATGATTTTAATCACTGGGAAATTTTTGTACTTGGGTTTTCTTGGAGGATGCTGTCGCCGACATTTGGTACGTTTTGACTGTGAAATTAGCGTGGTGGTACAATTTTCTTGGTAAATTGTTTAGTTTCATGTTTCATTCCAAACGTTTCTGGAAACAGTGACACTGCAGGCACCTCTCCCCAGAACGAGAATGCCCAGAATACACCCTACAGAAGAGTAATTTGCGAGGAAAGGCGGTGGGGGTTACTAATGGATATAAACTGATACATGGCTATTTTGGTATGGGGGGGTGGTGGTTGCTCATGCTGCTCGAGGGGATGAAGATGTAGCTCTCATGGGGAGGTGAGCTTTGTTTTTCGACAGGAATGTGGTACTTTTCTCTCCAGTCCTCTGCAGTGCCACAGTGGAGAGTGATTTAAGTTCGTTAGTAGGTTTTTTTTGACGTCAATCAGTGTGCTCTAAATTGATAAGGGGGCGGAGACTGGATCTTGGAAGAACAGGCAGGAAACTAAGGGAGGGAGGCTGGGAAAGACGGGATAATAAGGCATTCGTGCTGTTGTGTGTTGGGGGACAGAAAATGTGATGGGGAGGGAGATTTCTCTAAGGGAAAGAGGGAGTGAAAAAGGCGGAGGATTTGGGCAGATGCAAATATTGAGTGTTAGACAAGGGAGATGGAAGAGTTTAGATGGAGAAGAGGGAGAGACAGAAACAAGGGTGGAAGAGATGAGCAAAGTTGGGAATTGAATCAGC
>JAODKF010000126.1:24268250-24279049 GCA_026779585.1 Mormyrus proboscirostris
TATATATAAATTCGTGCCGTCACACTGTCGCAGATCCAGGTTTTGCCATTTGACGCGGCGAAACTATGGGGAACACAAGCAGCGAGCGAGCGGGCGTCGGCCAAGGGGACAAAGCTCACCGACGGGACAGTCGTGGCACCAAGGAGGGCGAGTGTCCCAAGATCCTTATGGACAGCCCTGAGGACGCGGACATTTTTCACGGAGAGGATATTAAGGTGCGGGACAACCAGACCGGCTGTGATGTGACGATGCGGTTGATGTCCTGAATACGCGCCTAGAGAGATTACCCACTTGTCCCATTTTGACCTTGGCTGTATAAACAAGTGAATTTATGTCAAGTTATTTAAATTTAAGGTCTGTTTTTAAGTCTTTAGCATTTACACTTGATATGAGTGACAGCGATAAGTAAATAATCATATTCAGTATTTATTTAATCTGATTTAGTAAAGTGCTTGTTGTTGATGCTCTACTTTCTGAACATTTTCTTTAAATATTGACAGTGTATAATAAGTCCTGCTCATTATTTTTATATCACTGGTCGTTATCAGTCTGTGTCTTAACAGATTGATAACTGAATTTACTTTTGTGGACAACAGGTGGCATGACAGTTAATAGGCAGAACGTTATGAGGAAAATGTACCACATGCGATAATATTGTTCAGTGCTGCGATGATGCATTTCGGGCAGTCTGTTGCAATGTGTTTATTGCGTATGTTTATATCGCAATGACGATGAAAATTGGATTTATCAGTCAGCACTAATGGTCAGCACTAAAGACACTGAGAGTCGTTTTTAAGGCAGGTTCTGGTAAAAACAATATCATTCTGTTTTCAACCTTTAAACAGGGTGCAACCTCAATTTGTTGCTGTTTCATATGCAGTTGTGTAGACAGGCAATTTTTGGAGGATGGGGGTTGCCGTAGCTTAATTCGGTGATGAATTTGGCAATGGATTATTTTATTGTTTATGTCGTCTTTTGTGCTGGTTTCTCAAAGGCTCCAGCTGAGAAGGAGTTTCTGACTTGGCAACCCGATCTGGAGCACGATGACAGCGGCACCTTCCAGGACCGGCCCACCGTGTTCCGATGGACCGGGGCTGGGAAAGAAGTCTTTGTGTCCGGCTCATTCGACAGCTGGGCCACTAAGATACCTCTGATCCGGAGGTACGGGGGAGTGCAGCTGGGCTTACTAATACCACAGCAGCAAAGCAGCGGAACTCGTGGTCAATGCAAATTTGTGGGTTCGAATCCACAGGAAGGGGACTGATGCTGTCATCTTCTGTTAGGCATTCTGCCTGTTGATGACTATTCAGGTTTATAAATAGATCAAGTAGACCAACGTCTTTAGATTTTGGTAAAAATATCTGCATAAATAATAAATAAAAGTGACAGCATCACTCTTGTGATCATTGACTAATTTATGTGTTTGTGTCTTTTTGTTCTATTAAAATGTCTGTTTCCTCCTAAGCCAGAACAACTTTGTGGCCATCGTTGGCCTCCCAGAAGGTGAGCACCAATACAAGTTCTTCGTTGATGGTCAGTGGACCCACGACCCTGCAGAGGTGAGCATATCTTCAGAGCAGCCTGTTTTCTCAGGGTGGGGCACTGTTATATATAGCGATGGAAATGGAGTTGTGCTGCACAATGTTGTTTCCAGCCGGTGGTAACCAGCCAACTCGGCACGGTCAACAACATCATCCAGGTGAAGAAGACGGACTTTGAGGTGTTTGATGCACTCATGGTCGACTCACAGAAATCCTCGGACATGTCAGGTAGGGTCAACCAAAGCTCTAAACCAGTGTTTCCCAGTCCGGTCGTTGGGGACCCACAGCCGGGCCATGTCCCTTTGAGCTCCCTGCCAGATAGTCCACACTTTTGCTCCCAGAAACTTGAACTGTCTGTAGGTTCCCAAGGACCAGGTTGAGAATTGCTGCTGTAAACCAAAGATCCAAACGCGAGCTGTATATCTCTAGAGATTTTGAGGGTGATACATGGTTATGTGTTAAGTAGCCTAGTTCAGAATGATGTGGGTTTATAGTCACTTAAGTGGACGCACTTGTTTGTGATAATGATGGTTTCCCTTGCTGGACTGTAAACCACCTTCTCATCATATCCAACCCCAGACTTGTCCAGCTCACCACCTGGTCCGTACCACCAGGACCCCTACATGCCTAAACAGGAAGAGGGCGCCAAGTCCCCGCCCATCCTACCACCGCACCTTCTGCAAGTTATCCTTAACAAGGACACGGGCATTTCTGTAAGTGACCGGCCAATCGGGGCACTGTGTACTCAGCCCATTGGCTGGATGCTTAACTACCTTTGCTCCAGTAAACGGCCTGACAGCACAAGTAAGTCACTGATTTCTGAGGTGACAGTTTAGGGTTTGATACAGGCCATAATCGAAATCAGTGGTTATCAACTTTTTTTGCACCACAACCTAATTTTTACCATGCCAGCTCAGTCGCGGACTTATATAAAGTATAGGTTTAAATTAACACAGTGCTTAAGCGCGCAGTGCACTCTGCAGTTTATGCCAATCAATGCCTATTGTACAGATCCGATTGGATGTGCCAGTGAATTTTAAATTAAGCATCTGTGGTTTGGCTTCTTGGATTGGTTGAGAGTTCACTAGTTTTGTGCTAAGCATTTGCAGACCTAAGACTTGTTTATATAGGGTAATTCTAGGATTGGGGCTGGGACATAATAGGAGCTCTCTGGTTTTAAAATGCTTACATTTACAACTCTACCTCACAACCCTTTCAGAACTTGCAGCGACCCACCATGGGTTGAATCACTGATCTAAATAACGTTTCACACGCTTGTGAGGTGGAAAGTGATGTAAGCACAATACGTTTTTAATTCTTGCAGTGTGACCCTGCCCTGCTTCCGGAGCCTAACCACGTCATGCTGAATCACCTGTACGCGCTCTCGATCAAGGTAAGCCAGCTGGCGACATGAGCACACGCTGAAATGCCCGTGTGAAGGTTTTGGCTGCAGAAAGGGCTCTCCTTTGCGCCCCCTACAGGACGGCGTAATGGTGCTGAGCGCCACTCACCGGTACAAAAAGAAGTACGTCACCACTCTCCTTTACAAGCCCATATGAACACTGGACACCGAGTCTTCTGTAAACTCCCTTCCTGTTTTGCCTCTGCTGTTTTCGATCACGAGCATCGCTGTGACATTTTTTCGTTTTCAGTCATCCTCAGACAAGTATAGCCAAGGAGCGTGAAGAAGATTTCCCAGAATGCTTTGGCTCAAAATTGCACAGTGACAAGCTTGCTCTTGCCTCCCTAGTGGATAAGGGAAGGTTCCTGGTATGAAGGTTCAAAGTTTCAAGATAATGGGCCTCATTCACCAACCGTTCTTAAGAAGTAGTTTCTTCTTAAAACCCTCTTAAGCAGATTTAATGAAGATTCTGATATTCAGTGGTTTATTTGGGTTTTGTTCTTGGGTAAGAACAGAACTTACGCACAATCAAGAGCACATTTTTGCACATTTGACTGCTGACAAGTTTGTTCATAATAATAGCTTATAGCGTTATCTTCAATTCTGCAGTTGTATAATATTATAGGATTTAAATTCCAACAATATTTTTACTTGTACAATTTAAAAATAATAATTACAATTTTCCGAATGAATATTTTAATAATTATTTATTAATAATAATTTTTTATCAATTATTAAATTATTGAAACAAGTGATAGTATCCCGTGTATCTTTTTTTAGTTATTGCATATCCACCCTGCTAAATATGACGCTCATTTGCTGTTTGCTCCCTACAGCAGCACCTCCACTTCAGAACTGCTGAAATGTTTCTTACATTTGCAGTCCGGTGCTCCACTGAAGGCCTGGCAGGGTGTTTACCTGTACTAATTATTACCGACTGATACAAGCTTTCAATTTGCGAGAACAGTGGGATTCATCATTATAAGAACACATTTACCAAGAGATCTGTGGTTCAAGAACATGTTGCGAATCAGACCTTGGCTTTCTTAGAACCTTCTGAGGATCTTTCTCTAGAACGAAATCTTAGGATGAAATTGTTGAATGAGGCCCACTGTTTGTAGAATTCTCATGAACTATTGAAATGAGAAAAACAAACAGTGTCTTTTTTTTTCTTCTCTCTCTCACTAAGCATCTTCAGCAAAGTCACCTGCCTGCATATCTGATGAGTCTCTGTCATCCACACATATTTTTTTCCCTCCCGGAAAATCGTTTACAGACATAATACTCTAACATTCTGTTCATGTCGGCAGTAATATAAATTCTTAATTTGTTTCTTACAATTAGAGTATGCTGCTGAGATAGTCTAAGGGGTAGAGAAATGGGGGACCAGTGGCTGAGAAGCAGGACTGAATGGCTGTGGTTCAGGGGAACGAGGCTGGGCTCCTCCTGGGCCTCTCGATACCTGATCGAGGGATCTGCCCATTTCCTTGATCACTTCCAGATCACTCCCTGCCGAGGTCATCAGCACCTGTAGAGACTGCGGATTGGATATCATCATACCCATTGATATTTGTGCCCAGTTTCTAACATAATAAAGGATGTGATTCTGTGACGACCCTTGGCCTTTGTCACAATTATTGTGTGAATACAGTGACCTTGAGGAGCAGAGTACCCAGCTGCGCTGCATTGCGGGTTTGCCTTTGTGCCTGTGTGTGTATATGTGTATGAGAACCAGTAGAGGGCAGTGTGCTACCTTCTTGCCTAATGAACAAATACAAAGGACAATCCATTAGCCTTTATTGCACCTAATCTGTATCACCTGCGGTTGGCCTGCATCCCGTTGAGTAGCAGTGTGGTTTGGGTGTCATTGCCTTCGCTGGGGAGTAATTGGCTTCGCTGGCTGACTGACATCCCTGGCTGGGCTCAGTGCTCCCATTTTGGCCTCACACTCACACAGTGGTTGGGTTGCTGGTTTAAGTTACTGGTTTATCTTGGAGCAGTAAGGCGCAAGATGTGGGGCAGTCACAGCCTTTCTGGAGGCTTGTTTGTTTGCAAACTGACACGTGATAAGGGTCAAAAAAGGAGCGCGTTTTTAAAAAATCCTGTTTGTCAGTGTATAGTAAGATGAGTAGAGGCAAATTTCATGTACATAGCTAGTAAGTTAGTGAAACTCAGTGCAGTCAGTTGAGTTGACAATGTAACTAAACACTAGTGTTTTACGCCATTGTGGGTGAGATTATCATGTGCTGTCAATCACATCTTGACATACTTCTCATTGGTTACTTCCTATCAATGCTTGTTTCCTATTGGGTTAAAATTGGCTGTACATTAAACCCACGTACAATGGTTTAGAAGAACTTATTTCTTCAATTGAAAGACCACCCAAAACCAGCATTATTTATGTACTATTATTTATACCACAATATGCTAAGGCAGTACTTCTCAATCCTGTTCCTGGCCCCCCCCCCCCCACCCCGCCAGAATGTTCTCATTCTGACCCACACTGATTTCACCCACATTCGTTATTAGCCTATTAAGGACCATTTAAACCTGAATAAAATAAGGTTGGAATGAAAACATTCTGGGAGGGGGTGCAGCACCAGGAGTACAACCGAGAACCATGGCTGTACAGTCATGTAATCATACTTGTCATAAGCACATTCTGATTACCTGCATTTACTGCACTAGTGAACTGGACTGCCCCCTGCTATTACAAATGTACTGGCCCGGCCTATTTCCATTTGCTCTCTCATTAATTGCGGAATGCAGTAAGTGACGGCCGATGGCCGGGCTCCGCGCTCTCCCGTCTTCCCGCTCGCATACGAAGTGGTGCCTCTCCATCTGCCAGCTGGGTTGAGCTCAACTGAGTCCAACCCCCCCCTTTTTCACCCATGTCTTAAAAATGCCACAGACGTTCCCGAGCATTAGAGTTGCAGCCTTTCCTGCCCGAAACACGAGTCACAGCATAAAACTTGCTTAATTTTATTCATGAATGTTTTATTATGTTACTCAGCCTTGCAGCTGGGTTATGTCTAATGGATGTACCATCCTGTCCTTATTTCCTGGGGGTGTTTGCCCTCTAACCAGCCACACTGGCTCCTCTTGATCTTTCTGCTCTGGATCGATCCGGTGAGTCTGTGTGTCACGTGAGTGAGGATGTGGTCCCGATGGGAGAAGCACAGGGGACAAGGAATTGAAAGGCAAGACCGGGTGTGTCGTCTCTGTGATCCTGAGGGACTCAAGCTATGTCACCAGGCCCAGAATCCCGACAGATGGAGGCTTGTCCCCCCCCACCCCACCCCACCCCCCATGGAGTGACTGATATACCTATTTAATAAAACCAGCTCCACTCAGCCAATCCATAACAGAGCCCATATAGCTATAAAGTCAAAGCCTTTCCTCTATCTCACAGGGCTACTGCTTCCTTGGGAAGGAGAGTCACATGACCACAGCATTCATGCTGATCCACTTCACCTGTCTCTGGTTATCCCAGTATTTGTATATATCAGTGTGTTCTGCCAGTAGCCAGTCCTCATTTGACAGCAGTGTCAATATTCAGTCCCTCTCGTAAGATTGTGAAAGTGTATTTTCAATCGTCTGCATTTTTCATTCTGTTGAGGCATTAAAGCATCAAGAAATCATAAAAATAGAAATAAAGGCACTTTTGGTTTGTTTTTAGTGCAAAATTTGTTCGATTCATATATCAGGAATCATTTGCATGCAAGCTCACATCATCTGCCTTGCGAGATTGCTGATGGTGACCAGCAGCACCCCCTGCTGTCCGCACTCCTGCCCTGCATTGTGCCAGGTGGCCCTGGGCAGAAACAGGAAGTAGCAGCTGCTGGGTTCCCAACAAAAAGAAAAGAGATTAATTGAGAAGCTGGACGACGAGTCTTACCTCTGTCATCTTTCAGGGTCCCTTTCAAGAACTTTCCACAGACCTTCAGTCACTTGATGTTTCTTTGGTTATCTCTTTGGATATCTGTTCTTCTTAGTGAAGCCGTCCTGCCTGCCCATCCTGCGTTCCTCATCCGTGACGTCTGGCCCCTGGCATGGCTGCTAGGACTGCAGGTGCTTCTGAACTACATGGTCCCGTGTAAGTGCCAAGATGCAAAATCTGATCACTCACATGGAAATGAGTAAAATTAACTGAAGGGACCACGACTTTTTTTAAAAATCCGAAACGCACACATACACACACACACACACACAGACTAAAAAGACAAACAGGCCCTGGACAAAACCAACACAGCAGTGGAATTTGATCAGAGCTGGTAATGAGTAGCATAAGCAAACATTAGATAAGGTGACTTTTCCAGTGTCTACGTCCCTCCATATCTACACAAAAAACTGTCATAAATGTGTCGTTTTGTTGTTATTTTGCTGTCTGTCCTTTATACCCATTCAGGGTCATGTGACTAGCTGCTTTCTTACCCCCTAACCCCTCCCCCCCAGTGTGTATAACACCTTTAATCAACCTCAAGGTCAGTGATCTATGTAGAATCTGAAACGACAAAATTATATGAGCACCCAGCAGGAAGCCCAGGTCTTAGGTCACTTGTAAATTCAAGCCTGTAATCAGTGTAAATGTATGCATTGTACCATACACATCAAGACAACACATCCCGTTCTCGATAACACTCCTGGATTTGGCCCTGGCACTGAAAGTTATTGAGTCAGCTGAGTTGATTAAAACACAGCTTCTCGTGTCCGCAGTTTTTAAAGGCCCGGTGTCCCTTTTAGACGGCTATGCACTGATCCAGGACCTACTAACTTGCATGAACGTAAGCACCCTCCCAAGGGACAGCTTGTTATCCACACCTCTCTGCCTCTGGTCGCTCTCATGTCAGAGGCACGGTGCCCATCAGCCAGTAGCGTGAGGAATCTGACAAATGCTCTATGCATCCCTTCAGGACCAGCCTTCACGTCTCCCGGGAAGTTAAACAAAGACGAAACTCCGCCCCAAGTCCGAATGAGACACACCTCCACGGCAGAAGAACGGAAAGCACTGCAAATTCTATTGTGTTTCCTAATGAAACATTTAGTAATATCAGTACTTAAAGATTAATTTACAAGCTTCATTCATGTTCTTCATTGGGGCCGTATATTTCCTCGGCCGGGGCACCTCATTTTGCTAGGAAATTGTGAACTTTCGGGGTTGTGCAGAGGGCAGGGCTGCTGCTTCAGCCCGCTCTTGACTCGCTGGATCGGGAGGAGACAGGTGGAGAAACGCTTCATTTAACTCGCTGACTCTTCCTCGTACCAAGATAAGGAGGACGACGGGAGTAACGAATAGACTTCAAAACTAGTAATAAGAGAATACACTATAACACAACTGGGGGACGAACAGGTAATCCATCACAATTTTACTGAGTTTTTGGGCGTTTTTTAAAGGTAGTTTCTTGAAGGTGCCGGTCGGCTTGAGCAGGTATGAGTTGTGTTTATACTGACATGAAATGTATGTGCCTGTTTACTAACGAGCCTAAATGTGCAAATTTCGGAGGAAATAGCTGCACCCTTAAGAACCATTAAATTGGTAAGTGTTTTCAATACTAGTCAAAGTGTCCTTTTACGTTTAAATAAATATCTTATTTTCAAATTTAAAAAAAAAAAAAAAAGTTTTTAGATGGCCGAACTTAATTCGGAATGAAATTAGAAACAATTCACTGAATAATATTGCATAACAACGGCAACATCAGAGATTATGAATATATTTAATTCTATGTGGAAGGGGGTAGCGCGAGCTGTCAGTGCACATCTGGAGACTTTCTCAGGCGCGTGGGCAGGGCAAAGCAGGGCACTGTGGGTAAAATGTTACATTATGACTGAAAGACGTCTTTGGATCGATGCACTTTGACCTGCGGCAGTGCGCTGTGTAATTCCTCACAGTACTGGGTCAATATCAACTAACCACTTCAGTCCCTTTGGACTTTTGTGCCTTGTCTCAATTCTTATGCAGTACTTTTTTTTTTTTGGTGATTTCTCTTTAAATCCATCTATTAATCCGATGCAGGGCAATTATTTTCAAGCCCCAAGAGGGTTGCCTTTGCGGTAACATTCATATTGTTCAGCAAGTTCGCTGTCGGGTCACGGATAGTTGCAGTTTGATTCTGACCGTGAAGAAAGTTTGATTGTGTGTTGTGGCCAGATTGTTAGAAAAACAAAAT
Organism: Mormyrus proboscirostris; assembly: GCA_026779585.1. Classification (NCBI taxonomy): domain Eukaryota; kingdom Metazoa; phylum Chordata; class Actinopteri; order Osteoglossiformes; family Mormyridae; genus Mormyrus; species Mormyrus proboscirostris. The sequence continues at coordinate 24,277,361 of JAODKF010000126.1, forward strand.
AAAAAAATCAGTAAAATCATTGCTTTTAGTATTTAAATACCTTGTATAGACTCTGCTTCCCCCTTTAGTGAATCTGCGGGAGGCTTATCTCTAACCCTGACGAGGAAGACTTATGCATGAACTTTGCTTCTATTCACATGCCATGACATTGTATAGGCCCACCGATATGTTTATTAGTGTATAGGCCTACAATCATGACTTACAATTTCTCTATCTCTACATTTTTACATTTGTAGCTCGAGCGCGTATGAATTATCAATGAAGTAGTGGCTGCAGCAGATAGATAAGTTGCATAACTCTGGTAAGGAGTCCATACCAACTAGTTTAACAAGTTGTGGCTATGTATCCCCTCTGGTCAAGAGCTAATTTCATTCTGTTGTCATGAAGTATTTTAGCACAGGTATTGAGAGCAGATTGGAAATGGATCTTCAAGATTAAAGTGAGGGAGAAGGTAGTGAGATAGTGAGTCTGAGACTTTAGGAGGTATAGAGAACAAGCTGGGCAGCAGGCTGCGCAGTGGCAGTGTGAGCGGTGAGGCAGGCTGCGCAGTGGCAGTGTGAGCGGTGAGGCAGGCTGCGCAGTGGCAGTGTGAGCGGTGAGGCAGGCTGTGCAGTGGCAAAGTGAGCGGTGAGCTTGACAGACCAAAATCAAACTGCATTCTCATTTTTGAGATGCAGCATGTTTCAGCACCCCAACCCCCTCCCGCACCGCCCCAGCAGTGCCGCATGACGTTTGCCTGAGGGATGATGGCCTTGTCCGACTAGCCAGGCAAATCTTAGTGACATACAAACACGGTGCAGTGCCAGACGGGGGGTGTTGGGAGGGGGGGGGGGGTGTTGACTTCCAAGAAAGTTCAGTGAACAATATATAGGGGGAACATTTTGTTAAGTTTCTCATTTAAACCGAGATCAACATCAGCAGATTTGTCTGGGGCGGGATTTGCTTTCAGATTGTTATTTATTATTTATTATTTTAAGAGTTCACTCTTGTAATGTTATCTGACCACTTTGTCTGCGGGAACAATGGTGATGCTGGTCTGATTTCCAGTGAAAATAAAAATACAAACAGTTTGAAAGCCTGAATTTTCAGGTCATTGGCCTGTAAAATGCTTGAGGTGGCAGCTGGCCTAGAATTTATTTTACCTTTCATCCTGCCAGATTATTATTTACACACTTAAATCTGAGCTGGTTAAACCTACTAAGAATCATGTTACCCTTTGTTGCAAAACCTGCTGCATGTAGAAGCCTGATCTAAACCAGAGAGACTGCTGGGTGTGGAAAGTGGATGTCTAAATATTTTTGAGAAAAATATAACCAAAGGACAAGTTGAGGAGCAAACATTGGCGGTGACGGCATGACCTTGTTCCCGAGGGCCCCACAGCACCACGTTTACCACACATTAGTGTCCCTAAGACTGACTCTTCTGAAACTCAGAAGCACCTGGAAAAGCCAAAGGTATAAACAAGAAAAAATCAGTTGCAGGAAAAGATGATGCATGGTCTCTCTCAATAGTGCCATGAACTGGCAATTAGGAAGTCGGAAGACCCAATAGAAGCTTCCGGAAGAGTTCTTTCTCCATGGCCAATATCTCCTTGATGGCACACATGTAGTAGTAATAATAATAATAATAATAATAATAATAATAATAATAAAATGAAATGTAAAAAGCTTCAGGCTCTTTGAAGACTCT
>JAODKF010000126.1:24283333-24296176 GCA_026779585.1 Mormyrus proboscirostris
GCCCTACACAGGAATCCTGAAATCAACCCACCCACTGTTGTTATACATGATCTCTCCAGTACCTTGCAGAGTAATCTACTCTGGAATTCTAAATCTGACCTGCTTAGTAAAGCCAAACCGGATCTGACTGAATCTTCTATATCTGTCCCACTTAATGCATCAAAAGCCAGTCTATCTACTACTCCTAAACTCAATGATCCCAGTACACCAAAACCCACCCCACCTCATACTCCTAAACCTGACCTTTCCTCTGTACCAAAACCTGTCCCAGTCAGTACTCCTAACCTTAACCTATCCAAGTCTGAGGTATTTGCATCACCTGAATCCCTTGCCAATCAGGCTACCTCCATAGACTCCCCTGAAAAGCCCAGGACAGTATCCGTGTTAGAACGAATCAAGAGGTTGTCGCAGTTCCGGACCTCCCAGGAGTCATCAGCATTTGAGTGCTCTGGGATGACCCAAAACGAGCAGCAACCACGAGAGAGGGGTGCAGGCGGCCGGAGAATGGGCGTTCCCATAAGCAGAGCTAAGTCGATGGGCTCTCTTGACTACGCCAGGTGGGAAGCATCAAAGGATATGACTGAAGAAGAACAATCTAGGGAGGAGAAGTCGTCAGTCTCACCACTACTGCGGAGAAACGCCTCTGTCGTGTTTCAGCCTGCCACCCCACAATCTGCAGGTTCCCCACACAAGGTAGTGGCCCCCCGGAAGACAGGGGCCACCAGCCAGCTTAGTGAACTCACGTCTAGGTTTGAGTCCCTAAATACCCCAGACAAATGCCAGCCAGACAAGGGGAACATTCCGGAGAGAAAAGGGAAAGAGGCCAGGTGCGTGGAAGAGGTCACAGAGTCACAACCAACGGAAAACACAGACGACAGCCTCGGGAAAGTGATGCCAGAGGGGAGGATGCATCAGGAGAGCAAGAAGCAGGGCACAGATCAGGAAGAGGCTGCTTCCAGCATAAAGAAGCGGATCAGTCTTCTGTTTGACCCCTCCTTTGCCCAAGGGAGTGGGGTCTCCACACCCCTGGAGGTGGAACCTCATTCATCGGCACAGCCCATCCAGGAGGTGGACATCTCAGTGGGTGTGAAACAGCGGATTAAACAATTGATAGCAGAGAGCCCTTCTTCGTCCCCCATTCTGAGAAATGTCAAGCCCCGCCCCCTCTCTCAGGACCTCACCAAGTGGTAAGTGTCTCCTCTCTGCTCTGTCTGTTAATAATATACACATCTGTGTATTGTCACATCTGTTATTTTTTATTGGGAACCTTGAAATGTAGTTTGTTTATACACTAGGAAAGTACTTAGGTTACATGTAGTTTTAACCAGCACGGTAGTCAGTACTGGCATAGCACAGATTCTGATCATATGGTATCTCTGTGACAGTCGGTTTAAGAAATCTTTGGGTCATTATTAACTGAAAAGTGTCTCAGTTTTTCACCAGGAATGTATATGGACACTAACCCTTCCACTGTTGGCTTTGAGCGAGTTCAAATGAGAGGTGTTGACAAGAAAGAAAGAGAGGTCCATAAGAAGGTTTGTTTTACCCCTTGTTGATATTTTCAGTATATAATACTAATGTAGTATTAGTGCATATAAATTTTGAGACCCCCTTTAGACTTTAAGCTTTACTAATAGTGTCAAAACATCATCCTCTTTCTTTTCTCTCAAGATGGAGGACCCTGTGGTTGACTCGAGTATTAAGGGTCAAGACAAGAGTGGGGCATCCCTAACTACTTTAGATCAACTTGGTCATTTAGACCACAGTGCAGTGAGTGAGGGCATTCTTAGTCCCCAACTGGAGGAAAAAGCCTTGAAACAGGAAGAGGAGATGCAGAAACAGCTAGAGCTAGAAAGGAAACAGGAAGCGGAAAGACAGAAACAGCTGGAGCAGGAAAGGAAACGGAAAGAGGAGAAGCAGAAACAGCTGGAGCTGGAGAGGAAACGGGAAGAGGAGCGGCAGAAGCAGCTGGAGCTGGAGAGGAAACGGGAAGAGGAGAGGCAGAAACAGCTGGAGTGGGAGAGGAAACGGGAAGAGGAGAGGCAGAAACAGCTGGAGCAGGAAAGGAAAAGGGAAGAGGAGAGGCAGAAGCAGCTGGAGCTGGAGAGGAAACGGGAAGAGGAGAGGCAGAAGCAGCTGGAGCTGGAGAGAAAACGGGAAGAGGAGAGGCAGAAGCAGCTGGAGCTGGAGAGGAAACGGGAAGAGGAGAGGCAGAAACAACTGGAGTTGGAGAGGAAACGGGAAGAGGAGAGGCAGAAGCAGCTGGAGCTGGAGAGGAAACGGGAAGAGGAGAGGCAGAAACAACTGAAGCTGGAGAGGAAACTGGAAGAGGAGAGACAGAAGCAACTAGAGCTGGACAGAAAGAACCAGGAGAGGGAGGTAGAAGAACCACCCCAACAGATTTGCACAGCTGGGGAAATCCTCCCCACATCTAGTGCCAGTAGCAGCACCCTAACAGAACAAAGTGTTAGAGAAGGAGATGAAAATGCCACAACTGAAGAAGATATTTTTGATGATTTCTCTGTGAAGCCAATGAAGTGGAGCTATATACGGAAAACCAGCCAACTTTATGGAAACACTTTCCACACTTCTCAAACTCAAGCTGATTCTTATGATGAGAGAGGAGAAAATGAAAATTATGCAGAGAATTTTAAGGATCAAGAGCAACAAGGAGAGATTAGGGAAGACAATGAGAGGTTACAAAAGAAAATGAAGATTGGGATTGACCAGGGGCATGATAGACAAGGGGATGTAAAGCAAGAAGATACTAAGAGTCAGGGGAGTACAGAGATTCTGGACCGCATAAAACAACCTTCCAACAGATCCAGTCACCTTTCCCCTGGTGAGAAACTGGAAGCAGAAGAGGACAGATGTAGTGCTCCCAGAAAGACAGCCACACAGCCACTCCCAAAGCCAACCACTTGCATAGAGGTGAGTACTGTCTGTGTAATGTCCAAGGAAGAGTACATCATCCTTACCGACAGTAACTGAGACTCGCTAAGTATGCCAGCATGCCTGGGTTCTTACGTTGCCCAAGTGGAACCTGAATGTCTGTTGCAGTGTGTGTTTGCAGTATGATGGTATTTGAGTGTTTGTTGATGATGTGATGTTCTGTCTGATGCATCTTTGACTGTGGCTGAACAAGCTCTGGTTTGTTTGGGTCCCATGGTCTGTGGTCAGGGGTGTGACAGGAGGGGAAGCCAGGGCAGAGAGCCTGTAGAGCCTCCCTTGGATGCTGCATTCTATGCTCCTCAGAAGAGTAACCTGATAGGATACGTATGCTAAACAAGGCCAAGGCGTGACAGACTCAGGCAAACATATGTATGTCAGGTTTCCCATGACACATACTGCATCGGGGTGGGGTGTACACACCCACCCTGCCTCGATAAAATCCCATTATGCCAAACCACCTGGGTAGCAAGCAAACTGTGAGTAACATGGCGAGCACGGCCCCCTCTTCACCCTGATCAGCTCCCGGTCTGCAGGGGCTGAACACTGCGGTGGCACCATGACACCAGTTCTGACTTCAGTTGCGTTGTTAATGATTGTTGTTTTTTTTTCCTCTTCTGGCGCCATCTTCTGGAAGACATCGAGTGCTGCAACTATGATTTCACTTGAGCTGATTCATTGATTCATGCTGTTAGACTTTGGAGGTGTAGTTTCCCTGTGTGTCTGTGGTCAGGATGTGAAAACCACGTGAGAACTGGCTGGAAGAGCAAGACTCGGAAGGCTTATGTAAGGTGAAGACTTGCGCAGGGTTCTTGTTCTGATGCCTGGAGAAAAATGGTACAGTTAAACACCTGAGGCCTCCAAAACCAGTCAGTGGGTGTAGCTGTTACATGACACTCAGTCATTGGATTTCACCCTTGAGATCAATTTGTGAGGCATTGCTGCATTACTGCATACATTCGGGCTGATGATGGTTTGTTTATTAGGAGCGTTTATGAATCCCCCAGCAGCGAAATGATGAACCTTATTTTCACAACAGTTTCTGTTGTCGCGGATTAGTGCGATGCTCAACTGAGAAGTGTTAAATATGAGTGGTTTGTTTGTTACGCGTGCGCACGCTGTTGTATTCTTACAGCGAAAGCGAAAGCTACAGACTCATATGATCGTAGTGCAGTAAGCTCGGATTGACCGAGCAAGGCGAAATGGGGTGCTGTTTGGGAATATTTCGGCTGTTCTGGGTGAGTGGAGTTTGAGTGCATCTCCTTTGAGGGCAGCGGAGTGGGGTTTACTCAGTGGACGTGCAGCTAACCTGCTAAAAAATAAGTGCAATCTGCAGGTGCTTTGAACATTTTTGACATTTTCTGGGTACGAAACAGTGGGGGCTGTAATGAGATTCAAAATGGGGACACAACCAAAGCCGGTGGAAATTCTTGTTACCACATCGTATTACTGTAGGAAACCCTATGACATAGACCAGTGTTTTTCAATTCTGTCCTCGAGGATCCCCAGACAGTCCACGTTTTTGGAGAAAAAGTGGACTGCCTTTTAGGCAACTGGGAAAAAGCAGAAATGTAGACCTTCTGGGACTCCTCGAGGACTGGGCTGAGAAACACTGACAAAGACAACTAACAATTATGGCATAATGGATGCAAATACGGGGCTCCAGATTTCGCATCCGTTGCACTGGATTTTTTTCACAGCGCCTTTAGCGCACCAATAATGCATCTTAACGGCTACCTTTTTTGTCATTTCCCGTATACATTGATAGTTATGTAAATGATTGTAAACAGGAAGAAAGGCGCAGGTAAATGTCTTTATTTGAATCACAGCTAAAACCGAAAAGACTACAAAAATACTTTAAAACATTACTTTAAAATAAAACTTAAAAGTGTCGATGTTTAAAGTGCTTGGCAAACTGAAAATTTCCCAGATATTTATAGAAATTGCTTTGTTTTGCGGCTGCCTGACGCTGCAGGGGGGAGGGGGGCGCACTGTTGGTCATATACTTGTCACCACACAGGATGTTTGTTAGACCAGTGTTTCTGAAACTCTACATTTACGAACGTTTTAAAAGTGTTATAATAATAAGTATTAATATTATCGATTTATCAAAGTTAGTATTATAATCCTGCATGTTAAGCAAACGTTGCTACCAAACTAAATATAGGGTTACAATGAATACAATTATGGCTGTTTTATTAGATTATCAAGCTAAATGTAAACGATTTCATAACTGATAAAAACACCCATTTGAAACATTCGTACACGTTTAGTTTCAGAAATACTGATTCGAAGCGGCGAAGACCCGCTCTTCTCTGCCTCTGATTGGCTCTGATTTTGAAAAAAACAGATAAACCTGCGGTATGTTAGGTGCGCCAGTGCGACATTTAGTCGCACTCAATTCTGGAGCTCTAAGATGACAAGTGCAAGACCGTAAGTTACAGTATACTAAACCCATATGGACAAAAGTACTGGGACACACCTCTCAATCATTGAATTCAGGTCTTTCATTCAGACCCATTACCACGGCTGTATAAAATAATGCCCCTAGCCATGCAGTCTAGTTACAAGTATTTATGAAAGAATGGGTTGTTCTGAAGAGCTCATTGAATTCAACCGTGGTACTATCATGGGATGCCATCTCCGTCGTAACTCAGTTTGTGAAATTTCTTGCCTATTAAATATTGCACGGTCAGCTGTAAGTGGTGTTAATGCAAAGTTAAGATGTTTAAGAACAACAGAAACTCCATGAAAGTCATGTAATAGCAGATTACGTAATGTTACAGCAGGATTGACGAGTGCTGACGCGTATGGTGCATGAAAGTCACCGACGCTCTCGACTGAATAACTGCAGAATTCCAAAACGTGCAATACTTTTGTCCATATAGTATGTCAGTGTACCGTCAACATAGTGGCCTAGGACACAGACTCACGACCTGAATATAAATGTGTACATTTATGGGATGTCTCATGAAGTACATTTCGAGGATTTGCCTGTGCTGTTTCAAAGTCTTTCTTCCACCAGGGGGCGCTAAGAACCCTAGTGTCGTGCGGGTCATTTCATTTTGTATTTTGATTGGACACACGATAACAATCGATGACCTATACTGGGGAGGAAAAAAATAGACTGCACTGAATAAATATTTCTCTACATAATATGTAACCTTATTTATGTGATTTTAAAAAATCATTGAAGTTCATTCAGTAATTCAGTCGTTTGTTTATAGCTGAGGTTTTTGCGGTTACTTGCCTTTTCTGAAAGACAGCAAAATATTTGACCAGTATTGAGTGACATAAATGAGCATGGAAGAGTGAAGGCTCTTTTGAGCTGGAATGTACCAGCACAGTGTTTCCACATAACCGTAAGAGTTACAGTGCATCTACTCTTATTTGCTAACTAAATACTTTAGTGTCTTCCTATTTTTACCTTTAGGGTACTTTTGCATTTGGCTTCTCATGTCAGCATTGTGTGTCGGAGCTGTGCTCACCACCTTTTTCTCCATGGCTGTCCTCTCTTCTCATTTGTTTTCCAAGCCCATTTTCCACAACACTTAGTGTCAGTGTGAATCACTGCCCAGCCCTGCATGTGCGAGCAGGTTAGGAAAGAAAACTTACAGCTTTCACAGATTGGGTTTTATCTCTCCTCAGCCTGTCTTGCCCAGTCTCTCTCTCTCTCTCTCTCTCTCTCTCTCTCTCTCTCTCCCCCCCTCCCTCCCTCAGGTTTTTTTTCCCCATCCTGACTCTACCCTATAGCGTGTGGAGCAGGGCTACTGTAGGCTGGTACATTTTCCTAGTACCTGCCTCTACCTGCAGACAGGAAGAAGACGTCAGCTAGAGCAAAGTTAAGCGCTTTCATTTGGGGTTCTCCTCTCTCTCGCATTACGATTCTCCAAAGCCTGCTCAGGGTGGACCTTCGCTTACACTTAATTTTTCCTTGAGGAAGAAACAGCCAGGCCAGCCCTCCTGCTGTTCCTGGCCACACTGCCATTTGCTTCCTGTCGGGCATTCTGAGAAAAAAAGCAGGACCGGACTGGCGACTATGCTGGCTGTGTTGTTGTTTTTTTCAAGCTTGTTCAGGATGTTTTCAGACCTGGTGACGCTTGATGGTAAAAATTGAGGACCATCAAATTCTGGGTCCGAAGATGACGGGCTGCTTCTGACTTATTTCCTGCTCTGGGTTGTACTTTCCACACTGCCACATTGAGCTGGATGTTCATCCATGGAGAACACGTGTATTCTGAACTCCAGGTGTCAGTACTTTCAGGTTGTCTTTGGGGTTGGTGCTTCTAAGGAGGCACTTGAAGTCTTTCCCTTGCCATCTGTTTTTGGGTGTTTAGCTACTTCTTTGAACCGGTGAGCCATTTTCATTTGACCTTGTAAGTGCTACAGCGTAAAGTGGAGTATCCTTGAAGGTCTTAGATCGGATTTCTGTTTTGTTTGACAGAAGACGTTGAGCACAGGAGATACCTGTAGAAACACCTGCCTTGGGCCCATTCTAGGTAGTTGTATAACATGCGGATGTAACTAACTTGCTGAGCTTTGGAGAGGTTCTGGAGAAGACGGTGAGTTGTTCTGCCTCCAGTTCAGGCTGCTTTGTCCCTCACGGGGCAACTGAAAGTGACCTTTGCCTGCTTGGAGCCAATCCATTGTTCCGGGGTGCGAAGACGTTGAGCTACGGCCTTCCTCAACGGTTGCTCAGGGACGCTCTGAGGATTAACGTGTAGCCCCCCCCCCCTGCTCCACTCAGGACAGGGCAAGCCGCTCCTCGTCATGGAGTACATCGGGGACAAGCTGTCGGTGGCACAGTCCCAGGTGTCTGCCTGGGCCAACAATATAAGACGCTCCCTGCTAGGTCTGCTGAGCGGTGCAGTGGAGAGCCCAGAGGGGCAGGAGGCTGAGGAGACGGGCAGCGGCTTCAGGAGGGCCGCTTCCCTGCGGGGTCTGGCTTCCCGCGGCCGCGAGTCTCTGCGCAATTTTAGCGCGCGCAGCCAGCGCCACATCTCTATCCGCAACCTGCGCAAGCACTTGGGAAACCCCGACGACGACCCCCCTGTTTCCTCTGACCCCCCAGCTGCACCTGGCCCCCAAGACCCCGTAAGCTTCCGTACCGCTTTTCCCTTTTCTCTTTCCCCATCACCTCTTCTTCATGACCTCTTCTGAGGTTTTTTTCCCCCCCAGAGTTTCTGACTCTCAGCCTCTCTCCATGGCTGATTTTGGGTGCGCTGTGATTGACCATGAATTTCCGTGTCGATACACCCATGCATTGATTCTCCTGACCTAAACACAAAGGTCCATGCTCTTCACTCTCGTGTGGCAAATAGTAAGAAAATAAGGTTTTCCGTCTGGCTTCAGGTTGACCTCCATGGAATGTCATCTTGGGTGATGAGGGAAGCATTTATATTGTAGAGTGTAAATCTTAGGCGACTGACAGGAGCAGGTTGTTGCTGTTTCTCTTAGCTGTTTATTCGGGCCTTGATCAGGGCTTTGCCATTGGCTGTCAGCTGTCCTCACACCTAATAACAAAGTGGCTTTGGGTTTGATTCTTGTCCCAGCGGCTTATTGAGTTCGTGTTCTCCTCATAATTATGTGGGTTTCCTCCCATAGTGCAGAAACACGTGGCTTGGTTGGGGGCCTATAAATTCTATGCTTGGTTGTGTGTGCGTGTGTGTGCGTGCCTGCGTGTGTGTGCGTGTGTGTGCGATTGATGGGCAGGGTGGATCCTGTCCAGGGTGTCCACTGCCTTTTTCTCCATATATCTTGAGATCCATGACCCTGTATTAGATACATTGTATGGCGGATGGATGGATGGATGGATGGATGGATGGATATATATTAAAGATATTATGAATGAATTTGCATTTCTACTTAAATTTTTAGTCTTTATAAAATCTACAGAGAATCAGATGAGATTTGGGCCAGGGAACTGCTGATTGTGCTCCACTTCTTCCTGCTTCTACAGAATTACCCATCAGCCCCTGGGCTTTCTGTCATGTGCCTCTGCTACAATATGTATTTTTATTTTTTATGCTGCTGCTTTCAGTTCCTGAATTTAACAGCTAATAATCCAAAAACTGATCTTTTCTTAAATCACATTACACATGGAAAAGTGCACTGCAGGTGAAATCACACCATAATGGAATTTGCTTTGCTTTGTAACTCATGAAAAATACTTTTTTGGCCCTTATGCTCTGTCGGCAAAACTAGTTATGTTTAATGTGGATTAATTGAATATGGATTCAAGAATTTTCCGAGCAATAATTCATTAAAAACTCAATTAGATTAGTGGGAAGTGCCGCGAGATGGAAATCCCAGCAGATCCTGCTCCATTTAATAAGCTGGCTGGGGCTGTCAGCCATCGCATATCGAGTTCAGCCCTGGGACCAGCCACTCTGTCCGCGTGTAACCCAGACTGCCCCAGGAAAATGTAGAACATGTTGTAAAGTCTGTTTGAGGAACACCTGATCACAGATGTAATAGAAGCCCTTAATAAGACACTTTCCAGGGATAACCAGTAAAATAGAATATTCAGAATGATACAGGACAATACACTCCAATTAGTGATGGAGCTATCTTATTTATGTCAGCTTAGCCATCACAGAATCGGCGATGTCAGAGTGTAGCTGTCAGGTGGGATGAATCACTTCGGGCGATTGTTTTACTAGGGATTTTTCTGTGTGTGCTCATCTGGAGAGAGTTTGAACTTGATCTGACAGCAAGTTTATGCGCAACAAACCTCCTCCTGATCTATGAAGAAGTCATGTGTTTGTGGTGAAGTAAAAATTATATTCAGCTTTGTGTGTGTGTGTGTGCCTGTGTTTGGTTAGGTAGCAAGCAGCATTGAGTGTGTTGCGTTGTGCTGAATCTTGAAGCTCCTCTGTGATAACGCTGAATTTTGCCTAATTATCTAATTTCTTTCTATTCATATTTTCAGCAAGTGAGGGTAGCAATATTGCAACCGTGGATTCCAGCACAGAACTCTGTTCGAACTTGTATAAACAGACAGAGTGTGGTGGGTGTACGCCCTCTGATTACACATGCCCCCCCCGCCCCTGTATGCCCTCACCTTGCCGACACGCCCTCGTTGAGTGAGAGAGGCGCTCCTGCATTTTTGCCCCACCTCCCCGCTTGTTACAAGTATTTGCGTCACAAGGTTGAGGTTTGGTGTCAGACTGGATGAGCAGCCTTTGGGATCGTAAAGCTACTGCCCTGTCGACATGTGGCCTCTGAGTGTCACATGACCTAGGCTCGCCATGTGATTGGCCAGAAGAAGTTTATGCTGCTCGATGCCGCAAACAACCGGGTTCCCTTTGCACTCTGGCTTGGTTCCTGTGTGGTTTTCATTCGTTGTCTTGCTGACAAGGCTGAGAAGACCCCACCATGAGATAAGACCTATTATTTCAGGGTGTTTTTGGATGGGGGAAACGACAGTGAGTGGTTGAAGGATTCATGGGATGCAGTACCTCACTGTATTTGTGGTTCTCCTTTGGTAATCAGCCAGGAGCAATGTGACGATGAACAGTAAACATTACTCAGGTCACTGACAAGGACTCCCACAGATAAGTTTGAAGTTGCCTCTGGTGGCCCGTGTTGTTTGGTGCTGTTTGGTTGCCAGGCAGCAGAAAAAAATAACATGCTGGAACAGACAGACCAGTTGAAGGTTATTCAAAGCGTAAGGTGTGACGCTTTCAGTCATACACCAGCCTCTGTGTGAGCATGTGAGTGCGTTGCCTGTGTGTAATCCGATTCTGACACGGGACAGAATACAGAGTGGAAAAACCAGGAGCCACCGTTCCACCTCCCATATATATTCACGCCTGTTTGTGTTCTCACATGTAATCATACATGTTCACGCTCTCGCAGTGGTTTTTAGCCCAGCATGCAGCCCTTTCTTCTGTCTCTTACACACACACAGGGATGATGTCTTGCAGCACAGAGCGTATGAGGAATCCTCACTGGATCTCCTGCTTCTCTTTAATCCCTCCTGTCTCTGTGAAGGTGGTGAAGTACGGTCTCGCTCTGTGTGTACACGCACCTGAACGTGCTTCACTAGTAACTCAATGCTTTGTCATGTCGAGCTACTGCATGGTACTAGTATTATCCTGAATTTAATTGAAATCTCTGAAACGGCCTGGTGCTGATCCACTATGCCACACAAACATGTCTCTCCACAAAAGATGACGTCACACTGGCCGATTACACTCCTGCTTCACTGTATCAGGGACCAGTCCATTCCCCTCAGTGTCAAGGCAGGGAATTTTAGGACAGGCGTTTGTCTGGTCTTTGTGTCTGTGAGGGAAGAGACAAGCTGTCAGCCTGAGAAAGATTTTGACCCTGCATGTGTGTGTGTGTGTGTGTGTTTGTGTTTCTGTGTACCTGTTTGTGTGTGTGAACCCAGCCACACAATGTATTTGTTGAGGACAGGAGAGTCTTTGTGCTCCCCCTCATTAAATGACACACGCCTCGCTGCATACTCCAGGCCCTCTCCCTCTCTGCACACTTTTTTTTTTTGTGGTTTCACTTGTCGTCGTTTTTCATGTTCTGTACTGTCGCACCCTTTTCTAAAAAACCTCTCAAAGGTTTAATTGAACAGCATGCAGGGAAATGTCTTTGTCTTCTTTAGATCAATAAATTGAATCTATTTAGCGTTTAATACTGTTTTCCAAGCCTCACTCCAACTTTGGTTTCTGTTATGAAGATATTTCACAACGAAACCGCGTGTCAGGCTATGCTTATGGCTCTACTAGGATCTGGGTTTTTGCAGGACAGTAAGACCTTTTAGCAAAGCAATGCTGGCTCTTTTGAGCCATTGAGTGAAGCTTTTCTGCCCCTATGTTAACATTTCTAACATTTCAGTAGCCGTTACCACCTATTTACGTTTTTATGCTGTTTGTGGTCTTGGCAGCTGTTGCGGTTTGCGATTCTGTATGTGCAGCACAGCGCAGGCAAACGTATCTGTATGTCATGTGGTTAAGGATTTAAGTTTTAGGTCCTTGTATGTCAGGGTTTGTGCTGAACGTGGGCGAGACTGAATTGCCCTTTTGTTAATGTTTTTTCATGTACAAGATGCACTTAATCTTCCTCTTCTCAGATGGGATAGATGGTTTATGAAAATGCATGATGTCATATGTATCAGGCTGTGCAGTGCCGGCCGTGTTCAAATCCCCCCACAGAGTCTCCCCATCCAATTAGAGTGTGCTTTGTCATATGCGGCCCCGTCCCTGGTCTGCAGTCTTTCCAGCGCTCGCCATGGCATTGCCGTGGAAGCAATGCCCATCATCCTCCTGCTCCGGCCTCCACTGACAGGGGGAAGCTGCTGCCCTCAGCTGGCAACTAAAACAGCTGTTTATTGTGCTTATTGCCTCTGTGTTCAGCTAAACTCCGTCTGTCTGCTTCAACAGCGGGCATTGGTGGACAGTGGTCCCAGGGAGGAGCGGGACAGGCTCATCTCCAAAGAGGACAACCAATACAGTAGCCTGGACACAGCTCAACGCCCCGGCGAGGACAGGTGTGCTCCCGGCTCACCACACCCCACATTGATTATGGGGGGGGGGTTTGTGAAAGCTGGCCTGGCTCACATGAAAGTTTGTGTGGTTCCCATGAATCCCTACTGCTTTGCCTCCAGTCTGACTCCGACCACCCCCCCGGATGCCCTCCTGGAGCCCAGTACGGCAAGCGAGCTGCCATCCCCCAACACCGTCTCCTCTGTGTCGTGCGAGGCGCTGCTTTTTCCTGAGGTCTGTTTGGGCTCCTGCCTGTACTGTCTTGGCCAAAGCCTGCTGTAGGCCTAGAATGCAGGCCTCCATCAGAGTGTGTAGGTGGTGTGGCAGAGGAGAATGCAGGCCTCCATCAGTGTGTGTCGGTGGTGTGGCAAAGGAGAATGCAGGCCTCCATCAG
>JAODKF010000126.1:24296276-24319349 GCA_026779585.1 Mormyrus proboscirostris
GGTGTGGCAGAGGAGAATGCAGGCCTCCATCAGTGTGTGTCGGTGGTGTGGCAAAGGAGAATGCAGGCCTCCATCAGAGTGTCTAGGTGGTGTGGCAAAGGAGAATGCAGGCCTCCATCAGAGTGTCTAGGTGGTGTGGCAGAGGAGATGGGCTTCTTAATCAGGATGTGCTTGGGCTTGTTGCCATGTCCCTGTCAGTACATGCTGTGTGTGTATCTGTGTGTGTGTGACAGAGAGAGAGAGTGAGTGTGTGTGACAGGGTGGGGTCTAGTGGCATTCTTAGAATGTCTATATCTGTACCTCTGTGTTAACTTGCATGTATTGTGGGTGTGTCCGCATGTCTTAAATTTGTGTTTGTATGCGTGTGTGTGTTTCTGCAGACACCGATGTCCCTGCTGGATTCCAGCGCCCTGCGCTCGCGGGTGCTGTTGGGTAAGAGGCGGAGTCAGCGTGCCCCTCCCTCAAGAGCGGCCCGTCAGAAAGCCGCGCAGGATGCGAAAGACCCGCAGTTCCAGGACTCTGCAGGCAAGCCAATCAAGACGCAGATACCTCCTCTTGTCCCACCCATTTATTTGTTCAGTTTTTCTGGTCTAAATAATGACATACAGATCAATGTGTAAACAGGCTGATGTTTAAATTTATTCACACACTCTATACACTTTTTTTTACTTGTATGTTGTATGAAAATATAAGATTTTAGCATTTCTAATTGACTGTGTTGTCTGCCTTAGGGACGAGGTCTGAAATGACAGCACAGGAAGATGTGGAGGATGAGGAGGATGAGGAGGAGGAGGAGGAGGTGAAGGCAGAGCCATGTGTGACGCCATCACAGCCACAGAGAGTGCCACTCTTTCCTGGCATGGACCCATCTGCTCTCAAGGTGGGACCCTATAGCTATAGCCTGAGTCGTATCGTGACTGGCGTAAACAGACCTTTTATATTACAGTCCTAGTTTGCGATTGTGTTTGTACATTTGTGATTGTTTGGCGTTTATCTGTAAGGTGCTTCTGTCGTCTTGTTTTGCAAAGGCTCAGCTGAAGAAGCGAGTGGGTGACTCAGAAGACCAGGCCGAGCAGCCCCCCCCCCAGCGACCAGCCAAATCTCCATTTCTCCCTCAGGCCACCCGAGTGTTGCCCCCAGTCACTGACAAGGAAAACCAGTACGAGGGACAGGAAAAGCTGTCTGCTTATTTGATTGCAAAAATTCAGAGAATTTATCCAGTTGTCGATGTGGCCCAATGTTTTTATTTCAAGGTCAGGGGGATGAAATGTGTTGGTAGATGCAATAATGACATTTTGTTCACTGTGTAAAAGATAAACACAATAATAGTGATTATGATGGAAAAGAATCTGCAGTTATTAAATAAATAGGAGCTAAACATAGAGGGGTATAAATTCTGCCTGACTGATGCAATTCAAGTAATGCATTCTTCCGGTGTCCCATCCTCAGGGAACACTCCTCTCCTCAGTGGCTCCAGGAGCTGAAGTCCAAGAAACGCTTCAGTCAGCACGAGAGTGACACCTAGTGGCAGAAAGCATGGTTGGTTTCCCCATCACCATCGATTACTTTCTCTGTTAAGTAGGGACCTCTTGTAGATTGTGTTACGCAGATGGTATAAGCATTCGTGGACCTTTTATCTACTGGCTGGGAAATATCCCCCTCCCCTGTTTTCAGCGCTCCCCAATTCAAATAATGCAGCTGTCACTCGAACAAACCTTTTTGTCTGTGCCGCAAAATGTTGCCCACCAAAATAAATTATGGCTGTTGTCTTTTTTAAAGCTCTTTTTTAAAACAATTCTGATGTCAGACGAGTGGGTATATGTGGGTCATATTTCAGGAACGTCTCAGCTTGTTTTCTGTTTTATTTCACAGGGTGGCTTCGACCTGGAACCTTCACAGACCACACAGGGTGATTGTGTTCTCATAAAAGCCTTAGATCTTAGTCCCACTGTTGCTGCTCACCAGTTTTTTGATTTTTTTTTTTCACCTTCTGTAATCTCTTGATTTATAAAGTTGTCTTTCTAGAAATCTTTTTTTGTGGAAGAACATATTCAGGGGGGTGGGTTGAGTACTGTCCCACAGAGAACACCCACTGATCCTCCTGTCAGGCAGATGTGGGGGCTCCTCTGGCAGCGAGGGACGCACGTGGACCACAGCCCCCCCACCACTCACCTGCACAATCAAGAACAATGGGAGTTATTTTTTTATTTGTGAAGTCTTAACTCGATTTTTAGGTTGAACAATCAGATCTTTGATCCTTTTTTGTATCTACATGGTTCAGAGACCTGATTTTCACTGGCTAGGTGTCCAGTGACAGGTTCCATGCAGTCAGATAGTTATGAATTAGCAAGGTTATCAGTTTGTTACGCACTGGGGATTTGTGTATCAAATAAAATTAAACTTTGCCAAGTAATAATTACGAGGGTGATAAACTAAGAGGTAGTGAAAACCCTTTTTGTTCTGCCGAACTCTGTCCATTTCCGCCTAGTTCGCCAAACTATCCTACCTTGTTTACATAACCCCCGTAGGACTGGACAGAGGTGCTTACCTCTCTGTGCCTTTTCCGCAAAGTGCCCTCAGGGTTTTGTAGAGAGAGAGAGTGCTGCATAGATGGAAAATGTCTGCCGTCATTTTTCCATTCTCTGTTCCCCCAGAGGTGCTGGTGGAAGCTGGATGCTACTTAACATGAAATGCCGTTTGATGCCATCACTGCCCTCCCAGGCTCGTCCTGTAACTTGGTAATAGCAGCTGATTATAAACACTGACAGCAAGTGAAAATGTAGGTGAACACTGTTCATGTGGTAACCATGGACATAAGCGCTAGCTGCAAGTCCTATGCCTGTTAGTCTGCTTGCTTCCTGTCCAGTAACAGGAAGTCGGCCTCTCCCGGACTCTTCAACAGGAAGTGGAGGTAGTGCAGTGCCTTGTTGTTTTTTAGGGTGTGACCCCCCCCCCTCCCCCCAAAGGCTCGTTCCAGTGAGCAGAAGCTGGAAAGTGATGTAATGTGCGGAAGAGCCATTGGTAGCAAAGAATTTTAATGCATTGTCAAAAGGATGCCAGTTCGAGTCTCCTGTCGGGCCACTGTTGTACAGTGAAGTCCAGGCACCAATCAGCAATGGGTCTGTTAAGTGTCAGAAAAATCTATAGGTCTATTTTGAATCCAAGCATCTGCTAAGCACCAAGGTGGTGGTGATGATGATGAAGAATTCGGTGTGTACTACCGCAACCCTAATTTATCTCCATGAGCCGAATCCCTGGTTAGCAGTCTTTTTGTAATTGGTTCTTATAGCAGGTTGCCTAATACAGTATCGCTCACAGGTTTTATCCTGCAAACATGCAACGGGTTTAAACAGGGTTAATGCAGACACTGTGTTAAGGGTCATCATCTGAGTACGCTGCCAAGTTAAACTGCTGGCTGTCTGTCAGGCCTCTTTGAGACCACAGTCCCATTAAATTTTGTGTCAGCCTTGTTTTCTACACTGGATGGCAAGTTTTGCCATTGAAAAGTATGTGCATTTTTTTGTACATTTCTGAAAGGGAAGGATGTAAATTACGGCAGATTTGTCAAACCATTGTCAAAATGTGCACACTCAATAAAATTTTCTGTACAATGACTGTGACTTTCGACACATCTGTGTGAACGAGTATGCTGGTACTTCTAGATATTGATAATTTTGCTCACATTGGCTGATGTTAAGCCAGAATGCAGAATTTCCAGATCATGGTCCAGGACGCTGGTAGTCCGTCACTTTGCACCTGTTGTCTTGAAAAACAGTTTTCCATTTTTATTTTTTTTGCTGGAATTTGGTATGTACCTTTTGTAGATTTTAAAAAGGAAAATAATTTTTAAAAATTCTGATGAAAAGTCAAAGCTGGATATTTTTCTTTCAGAAATCAAAGGTTATTTTTATGCTGTTTTTTTTCATAGCATGTTGTTTTGTTGGGATATCGATCTGTACAGCCGGGTCTTGTTTATCATGGTAAATCAGTTCGACTGTACCGCGATCAGTGAGTTTCCGCAATGTAGGATTCATTATTTATACATCGAATAGTTTCATAATTAGAGCATAGAAAACCTGTTTACGACCTTCTAAATAAGGGTTTCTAACATTATTAGAGCCCTCTAGACATGAAGTAACACCCTTTATTTACCATTACTGTTATGATACGGAATCAGGATGGAAGGGTTTATTTGGAATCTCTCCAAATGCAAGAGACAGGAACATCAAAACGTCAATGACAGATCTGAGGTTACAGACTCTGACGTGGACTTAAATACACCAGACAAATCAAACTGACAGAAAACAGCTGGTCACAATCGGGGTTGCACACGTGGTTAATAAGGGGGCGTGGCACACAAGAGGATCGTACAGGCCGGTCATGACAGTTATACTCGTATTACCCAATATATTAGACAAACTAAGAGAAAATAAGACATATTACACGTTACAAATATCATATTATTATTATTATTGCACATTTAATTACAAAGAGCAAAGATGCTTCCGATGCGTAGCAATGTATCATTTTCACTGCCTCAATCAACTTTTTAATGAATATACAAAAAACCGCGATAGACTGTGGTGTGGGACGACTATCTCATAAAGACACCAATCAGCTCTGTTGAATGAAGGGTCATTCAAACCTCGCCCCCTCCCCATTTTTAGATTGTTCCCCCTCTGTATCAGCTTGGCTCAGACAGGGGGTGTTTTTTCAGGATTGCTGAACACGGTGTGCTTCCCAACACGGCTGAAAGTGTGTATCCTGACAACAGAGCAGTGGAAACACACACCGAACGATAGAAACATGCAATAATGTCACAGATTAAGCTACATAAGGAAACACAGAATCTGAAATGGAAAATTAGAAATTTCTTCTATAAATAAGGTTTATTAAATACCGATTTGTGAGTGAGTACGCAATTGATTGATTTGTTTTTTCATGGAGAGTAGAATTGTTGCTGAGCAACTTCTATGTAGTCATGCATTTCTGCACTTTGCTTTCTTACTGGTTTTTTTCAGCCAGTGACCTGCAGCAGGGGTTAGGGGTCAGGGGTTAGGGGTCAGACTGAGTCGGTCACTAGGTCTACACATCATAGGTCATACTGCTGAGGTAGCTTGCTGCAGGTGCGGTGACCCGGTGGCCCTGAGTGATCTGCAGTATGTGTGTGTGTGACAGGGTGCTGGGCAGTGCTGCCCACAGGAGTCCGTACAGTTGCTGCTGAGTCGGGGTTATTTTCTGCATCCAGCTGGTTCCCTTCCCTGGCAGTGCCCACTCTCAGCGGCTGTCAGCTGGGCCAACGGGATGCCCAGAGATGCGGGCAGCTCGTGCCAGCCACAGAGGGCCAGCGTGACAGACACAATGCCTACGTGACAGACACAATGCCAGCCACAGACCTGCTGTGTCAACGGCTCCGGGGTTTCTGCTGCTCTGGTCAGAAATAGCCCATAAATACCCCCTGTCCCTCCCAGCTCTCACAAGCCCCCACGACACACTGCCAGGGGAGAAGGAGGAAGAGGAGAAGGTCCCACGCAGCAGAAAACCAGGTAAAATGACTGAAGCCCCTCTTCAGTCCCCCACCACCCTCCCTTGTGTCCTTCAGCGACCCGCTTGACCTTTCTAAAGGTCGTTCCTGCGTCCAGGAGAGCAGGGAGCTTCCGAGCTGCTTCACCAGCATCATGATCGAAGCATCAGCGGAGAAAAATAACGATTAAAGACAGAATCAGTATCTCATCACTAATTCTGTGAAAGGACAGATAAATGTAGTAGGTCACAGAAGGGAAGATATTATTTCCATGGGACATACAAGCTGAGCTGAATCCCAGAGCAGCTGATGAAATAAATTTAATATATTTTCCTGAATGAGTAGCACTGTTATGTAGCACCTTCAGGGTTCGAGCCTTGAACTCTGTGGCGGCTTTCTGTGGGAGACTTGCGTCTTCTTCTCCTGCCTTGTGCACTTGACTTGCTGGAACATAGTGCAGGCTCCCTAGAGCCCTCTGTTAAGTGTTTGAGAGATGAATGGATATGGTTTATTAAACTGGGAAGATCTTTTAAAAGTCTCATTGTAAAGGATTTGTGCGGCCATTCTAGCTGGATGACAGTGGGGCAGAAACTATGCAGGGGACCCAGAGGAACCCGTCTTTGTTTTGGAGCTCAGAAAGTGACCTGTTCTCCACCCTTAATCCACATAGGGAGTATGTCGGAGCAGCAGAGTGTCCGGGACCAGCTTGCCGCTGGAAAGAGCCAAGGCGGTGTGAGCGTTACTTATAAGGTAACCCTGCTGCGGCTCACATTCTAGGACTTTCCATCAAATTGTTTGTCAGGTGTTCAGCTTTTACCAGGTAACACTGGGGCAAATCCTGTCTTTCTCCCTGAAGGCCACATAGTTTCCCTGTCCACCCTAAACACTTTGGGTTGTGGGAGATGACCGTGAGCAGCGCATGCTCTCACCGTTCAGCTCCTTCCTCCTGCTTCGTCGTGATGGCCGGTTAATGAAGGACTGCCTGACCTCTGACCTCTGTCCACCTACCTGAATATGGCAGATCCTCTCTTTGCTTCAGGGGCCTATTCCATCACTCTCTCTGAGATACTACCAGAATGTAATTAAATAACTGACCATCTACAAAATGCAGGTTGACAGGAAAATGACGACACACGGTGCCTAGCTGGTATGTCTTCTGTTAGGTGGTGTCTTCAGTTGTTCCTTCTCTTCCTCCCTCCCTCATGTCCAGGTGGTCCTCTTTGAGCTTGAGAACTTCCAAGGCCGCAAGGTAGAGCTATTGGCCGAGTGCAAGAATGTGACAGAGAAGACCCTTGAGAAGGTGGCTTCCATCGTAGTGGAATCCGGCCCGTGAGTACGAGACCATACTTCTAACCCCTTCCTATTTTCCTTCTTCTAACCCTTCAGTCAATCTTCAGATCTGCTCTTCAATCCCAGGAATCAGTCGGTTTAAACATTCTGGTAGTCAATTAATGCATGTGAATAACAGATTAAACTAGGTAGTACATCAGTATGTTAATGACTTGTTCAGTATAAACTAATGAAATGATGCACAGACGAATGCCTACACAATAATGGAACAGATGATGCATAAACTGGGCCAATTTATTAATCAAATGACAGAAGGAAACCAAGATCAGTATCTATAGCTGGATCAATAGATCACTCAGCATTTTTTGACACTTGGGTGAAGCACTAATGAGATCACCCTAATCTTTAACCCCTCCCAGCTGGGTAGCGTTTGAGTGCCAGGGATTTAGAGGGGAGCAGTTCATCCTTGAGAAAGGAGAGTACCCTAACTGGACTGCCTGGATCAACTGCCAGAGAAGCTGCTTCTTAACGTCCCTGAGGCCGGTCAAAGTGGTGAGTACTGTGACCTTCGAATGGGTCAAAGCTGTGAGTACTGTGACCTTCGAATGGGTCAAAGCTGTGAGTTCTGTGACCTTCGAATGGGTCAAAGCTGTGAGTACTGTGACCTTCGAATGGGTCAAAGCTGTGAGTACTGTGACCTTCGAATGGGTCAAAGCTGTGAGTAATGTGACCTTCAAATGGATCAAAGCTGTGAGTTCTGTGACCTTCCAGTGAGTCAAAGCTGTGAACTTATGGTTTAGGTTAGGGCTGGGTAGGGGTTAAGGTCATCATGTTGGGATTAGTTTTCCCCATAGAAATGAATGGAGAGTCCCCACAAAGATATAGTTAATAACATATGTGTGTGTTTGTGTGTGTGTGTGTGTGTGTGTGGTCTATTGTAGGATGGGCCAGACCATAAGCTGCTTCTGTTCGAGGGTGCTGGTTTCAGTGGCCGAAAGATGGAGATCATGGACGAAGACGTGCCCAGCCTCTGGGCCTATGGTTTCCATGACCGCGTCGCCAGCATCAAGGCACTTAACGGAACGTAAGCACAGCTTTGCTCCTGGTGCATTATGGGAATATTTTCTCCAAGATCCACTTTTAGACCTTGCTACCAATTTGCCTGCAAAAACACAATAACATACCAGGGAGAATATGGGAAACTCGTAATAAGGGGATTGTCAGTCATTCAATTTTTATTTCACTAAATTAACCACTTAGTGACCTCTTTCCATCCCTCCCCCAGCTGGGTGGCCTACATGTACCCAGGCTACCGGGGCCCTCAGTCTGTGCTAGAGAAGGGTGACTACAAACACTGGAATGAATGGCAGGGGTCACGGCCACAGATCCAGTCCGTCAGGAGGGTTCGTGACATGCAGTGGCACAAACAAGGACGCTTCATCGCCCCCGCTCCCGCCCCCGCCCCCACTCCCAATCCACCTACTTCCTCCATCGCCGACTCCATCTGAAGGAAACTCCAAAGCCCCCTTGATCCCCCCATGGGGACACTCTCTGGGGCCCCCCCAAGGGGAGTCAAGAAACGGCGCATTCACAAGTGACCAGTGCCCTGTATATCTTAGCTGTTAATAAAGATTTCAGCTCTGAAATGACCCCCCCCCCCCCCCTTGACTCAGCAACCTTAGTTTTGTCACATTGGTATTGTGGCTGGGCTGCACCCCCCACCCTAGGTCTCCTGCAGGCTTTCTAGAACATCCCATAGTTGTTCTGGTTTTACTGGGCGTGTTATTGAATGGTAGAGAAAAGACAACAAAGAATTCTCTTCTGTTCATCTTAAGCCATGCGTTCAAAACACAGTCAGTCACTCACTCACTCACTCACTCACACACACGCAAACTCTTTTTCATTTCAGGCCTGTACTGGATGATGGACAGGTGGATTTATATATTTATCATTCACACATATTAGGTGGACACCCCCAACAACATACCCTGCAGAGTGCATATACTGTAAGCATGGGGTAGGGGATGTAAAAACGCAAACAGGAAAGATGTCCGCACCGTCAGCAGTTATATTAGAAATTTTAAGTACTGTTGCTTCCAGGGTATGTAACTCTGCTGATAAGGCACTTATGTTTATGCACTTGTCAGGGCTGTTTCCTGTTTTTGGTTGTGGGACCATTTTGCAATAACAATGGCAGGTATCTGGGTTGCCGGGTGTCATGCAGAGCTTGTCAGAGAGCCGTCGGAGCCTGGAAGCGATCGCTGAAGGGAAGGAGACCTGAACAAACCTGATCTGGGGAGTCCCTGCCTCAGTGCAGCACGGACACCAGCCGCCGGCAAATGATGTCAGGGTAAAAATATCATAGGACTCGTTCTGCATTCTTTGCAATGTCATATGTCATCACCTGATAATGCATTTGGGGTGGAGCAGTGGCAGCAAACCACCTGGGCTGGGGTTTCGAATTTCACATCGTCTGTGTGTGTGTGTGTGTGTGTGTGTGTGTGTGTGTGTATTACATTGGGGGACCAAAAGTGCCCAGAATGTTACGAAAATCTGTTATTCTGACATTATGGGAACCATCGTTTTGGTCCCCAGAAAGGGAAGCTCAATTTTATAATAATCCGTAAATGAAATCACAAAAATGAAAAAATGCCAAAAGTCTTGTATTTTGTTTGGTTACTTATAGTTAAGGCTCATAGAAATGAATGGAGTCTCTACAAAGATATGAATACAAATCTGTGTGTTCTCCTTCTTTAATGGGTTTCCCCCTGCAGTCTAAAGACTGATCTCTCTATCTTTCTCATAGACTCTATATGTACCCTGTTGTGACCAGGGTAAGTGGTTTAAATGGGTGGATGATAATATTATTTGGCGCAGTATTTCCAAAGGTCCATTTGTGAGCTCCTGCTCTGCCAGGGGGTGGGAGGAACTATGCGTTGTCTGCTTCCATACGCATCCCAACTGTGGTCTTCTAAGACTCATCCATCCCTCCAGGCAGGAGAGTTAGAGGAAGATGGCCACCATCGAGGACGCAGGTCAGCTTGGGACAGAGAGGCTGTAGGTCAGGAGTGTCACAGAGTTCTCACAGAGACACACATCAAAGGAAGAGCACAATGACAAACTGGGTTACGGCAAAGGGGGTCCAGCACTTAGGACTCTGTGGCGTAAGAAAATAGTCACACGTCTTTACAACCAAGGTAATAGTCAACATAGTGGCTGGAGACCCAACCTCAGAGACTAGTGAAAAATTTACAAACAGTACAACAATTCCGGGGTTTTAGATTTAGCAAGTCCAATCTGCTGATAGAGCTTCCCAACCTTAATCTGAACTCCCAGACAATTTGGCAGGGATGTTATCCAGAGAAGGGTGATTAAAGAACTAGATTTCCCACTAAATAGGCACCAGATTCTATAACAGAGATGTTTGCATGTTCCAGGGGAGGGTCAAGGTTGGGGTATAAGCCCTCTACTCAGCGGTAATTAAGATTATTGTGAGTTTAAAGCACTTTGGCTGCATGTATGTTGGGGGAGAAAGTAATGGACTGATCCTCATGACTCTATGAATCAGCTTGTTCGGTAACAGAGCCGAATGATTTGCCTGCCCATTTTGCCTCACGTCCCAATACGATCTCTTCATTCTGTCCTTCAGCCCCTATGTTCCGTGGATCTGTTCAGTATTACAAAAAGGCATCAGTACTGTTATTAACAAATTACAAAATACAAATAATCAATTACGTAAAATGGAATAGGATCATGGTCTGCATCATTAAAGACTACAAGGAGCCACATCTATAATGACTGTAACTGTAGAATTTTCACTTTAATTACAGCATTAAAAGCAGTTCCCAAAATTATGAACAATGTAGAATATTTGAATAAGAGAAGAATGAACAATGACATGGATTTCCTATTCGGGGTTGTGTCTGAAGCCTTTGGGCACAAGGCAGAGAACCCAAGATGGGGCACCAACCGTGAATATCTGGAGGAAGTCCCACAACGACACGAAGAAGATGTGAACTCCACACCGGGAGCCACGATGGAGGCACGACCCCAGGTCCCAGAAGCATGAGGTGGGAGGCAATAGTGCTTAATCACCACTCCACCATATTTCCACATGAAATTAAAAAAAACTCATATCCAGATATATTCAACGGTACAATAACATTCCAGCAGCTGGTGAAATCCTGGCTTCTGCTTTCCCTAACGGATGATGCATCTTAGCATGGCATGGTGCTTATTTGAGGTCTGATCCAGGTCTGTGTAAATGCAGCCGTTTCTCTCATCAACATGTCTTCTGACTGGGAAAGTATAGTTTGTGGGGTGATTAGCTGTGTAGGCTTGGTGGGGCAAACTTCTTTCTTATCTCAAGAATGAGCTCTTTCTCAAATTTATGATCTGGGACAAAGAATCATATAAGATCTTAAAATAAATACAAATATACTGGGATACCTGGTCTTTACAACTGCAGGAATTTTTATGATACCCAAGGATTTCCATAAAAGTGAGTGTTTCTGTGGGAATTTTTGCCCATTCTCCCAGAAGAGGGTAGGTACTGATGTTGGATGTGAAGGCCTGGCTCACAATCTCTGCTCTAGTTCATCCCAAAGGTGTTTGATGGGGTTGAGGTCAGGGCTCTTTGTGGGCCAGTCAAGTTCTTCCACACCAAACTCACTCAACCATGTCATTATGCACCTTGCTTGGTGACATAGTGCACTGGGGCGCAGTCATGCTAGAACAGATACTGTAAGGGCCCTAAACTGTTCACACAAAACTGGAAGCATAGAATTGTCCAAAATATCTTGGTGTGCTCAAGCACTAAGTGTTCCTTTCACTGGAACTAAGGGGCCTCTCCCAACTCTGGAAAAACACCAAACATTACAGGTGGCACAATGCAGTCAGGCAGGTAACATTCTCATGGCATCCGCCAAACCCAGACTGACCGATCAGGCTGCCAGACAGAGAAGCATGATTCATCACTCCACAGAGCACGTTTCCACTGCTCCGGAGCCCAGTGGTGGCGTGCTTTACACCACACTTGGCATCGTGTTTAGTGATTTGAGGCTTGCATGCAGCTGCTCGGCCATGGAAGCCCATTCCATGAAGCTCCCGGCACAGTTTTTGTGTTGGGGTTAATGCCTGAGGAGGTTTGGAGCCCTGGAGTTATTGAGTCAACGGAGCATTAGCAACTTCTACGCTCTATGCGCCTCAGCACACGTGACCATGCTGTTACTTTACACATTCTGCCACTCCGTTGCTGAGTTTCTGTTGTTCCTAAACACTTCCACTTTGCAATAACACCACTTACAGCTGACCGTGGAATATCTAGCATGGAAGAGGTTTCACGACCTGACTTATTGCAGAAGTGGCGTCCTATGACAGCACCACATTTGAATTCATTGCGCTTTTCAGAATGACCCATTCTTTCACAAATATGTGTAAACCTGACTGCATGACTAGGTGCTTGATTTTATACTGTGGAAATAGGTCTGAATAAAAGATGTGAAAAGTGTCTCCTAATGCTTTTGTCCATATAAGTTCATTTACTGTTATACATTTAAGCCCTACATTCATGTACAAACCATATTAAACATGAGCGTGACATTATACATACATGTTCTTCATTCGTATAAAATACGTATCAATGTTTTATCAAACATAAGTTCTACATTGATGTTAAGTTAATCGTCAGGACAGAAACACTCGCAGAGACAGAAGAGTCACTTTTCTTCAGACACGGGGTATTTATTCAAGCCCTGGCAAACAAAGGGAGCAAAACGGGCAAATGGGCATAGAAATAATAAGCAATAAACATGTATTTCCTTCTAGAGCCATATGTTGTCACGTTAAAATGTAAATTTTATGCAAAAGTTTTTTATTTTTCCTGTTGGCCATGAGGGCTTGTCAAGTATGTTTTTTGGTATGAATGTTGCCATAATCATACAGGAAAAACACTGACTTGCAATGAACAAATAAAAAAACATCATGTGTTTTCATATATGATTGCAATAAGAAAAATACTTGACAGCCTTATATGAACCATGTGGTTTTTCTTATGGACAATGTTTGCTTAGAGGATGGATGGATAGAGGTTACCTTATATGGGCATGAGGCGGTCCTAGTTTTATGCTTAACGCAAGGTGTGGGGGAGGAGGGGGGGCTGGACCCTGCTTAATCTCTCTGGCCACCCACTGATCCCCTCTGATCCCGGCAGAAGACTATAATAATAATAATAATCATCATCATCATCATCATCACTTTATTAATCCCCGTGGGGAAATTGTCTTTTACGCTTCCCTCAACTTGCTCTTTGTAAACAAGTTGTAGTAGAATCAGGGAAGAAGTTTCACCAGAGTCTTTTTTTAAATGAAAAATAAGTCAGTTTTGGGGGACAAAAAGTTTTGTGATGCAGCAGGAGCTTCACCATGTGGGTCATCAGCTGACCTGTTTACTGTCACATCGCAGGTCCAGTATCAGCGACAAGCAGTAACAACATGAACAGTTGCTGTGATGAGAAGACGTGGACCCCAGACTTCACCTAACAAAACACTCAGCGAGATTTTCTGCTGCCACTTTGAACTATGTACAGATTCCCACCTCAGGCTTCCTCTGTGAGTTAAATTCATGAATGGTGATGCTCGGGAAACAATAAAGATCCAAGTCATGAATACTGAAATATCTGCCTTCGTCAAAAATTCAAGGTCGACCTTCGAAAATGCTTATTTCGCATATTAAGTATTTGTTCTTGTGTTGCTGAAGCAGAGGGATGCCAAGCCTGCCTGTGGTTTATATGCCGAGACTGTGCTCTGTGAAGTGTTGTGTCTGTGTGTGTAAATGTGTGAAAGAACGAGCTAATAATCAGCATAATGTGAGCTGCCCTCCTCCCTGCCTGACTGCTGGATATTTGACCATCAAAGCCCTTTATCTCCTGAGATGTTTGCTGAGTCTGACGGTGATTAATGCCAAAGCCACACTCCATTACCTCGTCAGCTATATCCTCTCTCCCCTCCCCGGTTTGGGTGGATGCTTCTCTCTCTCTCGAGCCTCCACCCCCCCCCATTCCCCCCCCACCTCTCTGCCGTAGCAGGCTGGATACATGTGCCACACATTGTCACTCCAGGCCTCTTGGCACAAGCTCTGCTGAATCATGTGAATGTCCAACAAAGACCAGAGGGTCAAAATTGACAACGAATGAAATAACTAGGCGGGGCGGGGTGAGGTGGGGGGGGCTGCTTGTCTGTGTGTGTAGGTAGGGTGGAGTGTGTGTGGGGGTGGAGCGGCAAAGCTAGATTGGCTGGATACTGATGCCCATCTAGCCAGCCTATTGAGGGGGTATCGCTGGCAAGACATACGCCTCCAGACCGGCCATATATACTGAGGCTCAGTGCAGCCCAGCTGAGCACTGGGCACACAGACACTGGTAAGGGAGCAGCCTTTCTCTTGCTCTATCACTCTCTCTCACTTGGCCTCATCCCTCTTTCTCTCATCACTCTATCATTCTGTGTCTTGTTTTCCCTTTTCCTCTTTTATTTAACTTTTAAACTCTAATTTTCTAACAGTTCTGTGCAATAGCTAGTGAGTGTAAATGTGGCATATTTTGCGAAAATTGAGGGCTGAAGTACACATCAGGAACAAATATAGATGCTACTTGAGATAAAAGATGCATCACGATTCATTAATGATGAACAAACATGAGATCAGTATGTAACTAAGACTTGATTAGTGGATAATTAATACATAAGTAATAGCATAATGCTACATAATTTGTGCCCCCTCAAGTAAAGTGTAGCACAAATAATCCTAAATTACTTCACATGCCCCTTGGGGTGTTTTGTTGTTGCCTTATTATGTCCTTAGATTGGATGTGAATTGATTGAACTGAGAAGCAAATGACTTTTATGTTCAAATAAAGAGCACAGGTGTTATATGTTTGTTATATTTAATTTAGTTTAGTTTAATGTTATTTAATTCTCAGTTACCCACAGCACTTATATAGAGTATTTTGTCTTGTATAACATCAGTGCTTTATTGCTTAAAAGAAGAGTCCATAAGTTAATTAAATCTGAGTTCTCTCTATCTCTCTCTTTCTCTCCACAATCAGACCATTTTCACCACCACCACTCCCCCCCCCAAAAGAAAATGGCTACTGACCACCAGACTGCAGCATCCACGCAGAAGCAAGCAGCCACCAGCCCATTTAAGGTTAGCCTCCCTCCTTCATCGGCCGTCAGGTCACCTCCCCCCCCCCCCTTCATGTAGCCATGCCATGGGACTGCTGTTACATGGTTGGGGCTGGTTGGGCTGAACCACACGGCACCTCCCGTCAAAGGCCGAGCCGTACTTGTCTTCTCTCCTGAAAACCTGCCAGCGCTGAGCCGGTTTCTGCAGAACCTTTCACATTTGGTTGATCCAACAACCATCAGCAGATGGTGTCAAAGTTGTATTACACAGTAAATCGAACATATTTTACCAGCAGTTAAAAATTGGAAGTAACCTTTACTAGATGTGAGTGGTTACTTCCTGAATGGTGTGAAATCTACCTCCTTCTCTCCCCCCTCTGTGGTCCTCAGCTGGTCATCTATGATCAGGAGAACTTCCAGGGCCGCTGTCACGAGCTGACCGGACCTTGCAAGGACCTGCAGGAAGCCGGTGTGCAGAGGGTGGGGTCCATCGTGGTGCAAACAGGACCGTGAGTGGAGGATTGGGTGCTAGGGGCAGGGAAATGATTAAACAGAGATATTCTTCAACTCTGAGAGATTAAAGACAATGTTTAAAGATTTACAGAACGATAAACGGACGGAATCAAATGATTCTCTGCTTAAAATATATAAGCGTATCTCCTGGAATGCTGAAAACCAAGACTGAGGCCATGAAAAAACTTGTTTTTGTTCAGATCGCATCTTTTGTTATTTACTTTGTGGCTCAGCTGTGAATATTGAAAAAAATTGAAGACACTGATTATGATTTTAGTGTGAATAAGTATTTTTTAATCTGATAGCTTGAAGTTATGCTTTCGATGTTGTTTGGCCCCAAACAAATACAGATGTTGCTGCTAGTGGAATATTACCCATGCCATACTCTCACTGACTCTGCCTCTCCCTCCCCTCAGATGGGTGGGGTATGAGCACGCCAACTGTAAGGGTGAGCAGTTTGTGTTTGAGAAAGGGGAGTATCCTCGCTGGGACTCGTGGACGAGCAGCCGATGCAATGATTGTCTCGCCTCCTTCCGGCCCCTTAAAGTGGTACGGTCCACCATGTGACCTCGCCCATGTGTCTGCAGGCCAATCAGTGCCAGCTCCTGCCCACATGACCCCCTGCCTCTACAGCTGTTATTTAGTTGCCTATTAGTCTATCTTCATATTTGCTCTTCCTTCCTTCTCAGCCCCTGTCTACCTCACTATCACTCCATCCCTCAGTTCACCAATCTCCCTGCCCACCTCCATGCTTCTGCCCCCTAGTCCTCCTGCCATCTCTCTATCCCTCCGCCTTCTGGTGTTCCCAGTTCACTCAGTCCCATCTATGGCTCTCCTCTCTCAGGACAGCCAGGAGCACAAGATCGTGTTATACGAGAGTCCTGGCTTTGCAGGGAAGAAGATCGAGATCGTGGATGACGACGTGCCCAGCTTCCACGCCCACGGCTATCAGGAGAAGGTCTCCTCTGTGCGCGTGCAGAGTGGCACGTGAGTATCTGTGTGGCAGTTGCCACGATACACCAAATGACCCACCATTTCAACAACGCTAATAGACCAGTGTTTCCCAATCCGGTTCACTGGGACCCAGAGTTGGTCCATGATTTTGAAGCTAGGAGGGAGTTAAAATGTGGACTGTCTGGCAGGGAGCTCAGATGGAACTGGATTGGGAAACACTTTAACAGAGACACAATACAAATCATCATTGTAGTTCATGCATCACATGAAATTTCTCATTCTATCTCTGTTCCTCTCCCTTTCCTTGTTTCCCTGACAATCATCACCCCCCCCCTCCAGCTGGGTGGGTTACCAGTATCCTGGCTATCGTGGCTACCAGTACCTCTTTGAGAAGGGGGAGTACAAGGAATGTGCTGAGTTTGGTGCCCAGCTGCCCCAGGTCCAGTCCGTTCGACGCATCCGGGACATGCAGTGGCACCAAAGGGGAACGTTTCACATGAGCAGCTGAGTCAGCCTCCCCCCAGCGCCNNNCCACCCCAATTGCGCCTCAAACACATTCACCTCAAACAAATTCCCTACTCGGTGCCATTGCGGTGGCTAAACCTGCAAGAGGCTAATAAATTGTCGTGCTTCTGCATATGGCCACGTGGTGGTGCTGTTACACTCAAAGCATGAATTAACCAAACAGAAAGATATCCTCCTAAAATAAAGGGATATTTGGCTTATTCTTGTTTCTAGTATTGATTTGGGGTTTCGCAAAGAAATGGAAATGGGAAATAATGCTAACAAAAAAAAAAAAACATTTGGAAACATAAATCTATTTTATGTCGAAGGGAAGAATCAATCATATTAAACGTACAAAAATTAATTTAACTTTTTTTCCTCGGAAAAGATCAGGACCACAAACATTAATATCATGAAAGTACAACGTAGTTTTAATATGTGAATTAGAATAAGAATATAGTTATACCGTAACTTCCAAAAACTTGAAAAGCGCAGTCTGAAAACTGCTCTGGATTTCACCACTATCTGAATAAACAGCATTGCCTTGTAAAATCAATATAATGTCAAAATACCATATACAGCTATATAATGTATGGACATGACGGTAAGAAAAATTAAATAAGATTACCATTAAGATTTAACTTCACTGCCCTAGCACAATTATACTCAGCCTAAACCTACTGCAGCATGAGGGCAAGATGTCGTTTAAGTTTTAAGATATTTTATGTACGTAAACCTATGCCAGATGTCTAATGTAAATCTTTGATCAGGCTCGGCCTCCGTAGTATAATTATCACTGATGTTTCGATATCACGATATCATTCGATACTTAGAATGATAAATCTGTTATATTATAAAAATTAGGTTAAAAAGCCTTAAAACCACAACCTCAAAACAAGAACGAGGCAAAACAAAACGGAACCCGCAACTCAGAGAAATTACAAGCGACTTAAAAAAAGCCCAAAGTCGCATATAAGGCTACGTTCA
This sequence comes from Mormyrus proboscirostris, assembly GCA_026779585.1. Taxonomy (NCBI): domain Eukaryota; kingdom Metazoa; phylum Chordata; class Actinopteri; order Osteoglossiformes; family Mormyridae; genus Mormyrus; species Mormyrus proboscirostris. Next base: position 24,314,226 of record JAODKF010000126.1, read on the forward strand.
CACTGCCATGCTGAAGTGATTCAAATCGGATTTTTTGCCTTAATGTGACACAGATCTGATCTTTTCAGGGCTGTGTGGACACGCGAATCTGATCTTTTCAAATCAGATTTGTGTCACTTTCATACGTGGTACTAAATCTCATACGTGTTCGATTCTCGACCATGCGACCTGAATATGAACGCTCAGATCGGAATTCACGTGGCTTTTTGCTTATACGCATGCGCTGACATCATAAACCTGCACCGCCAACGCGGGAAGGTGAAAATGGAGGAGAGCTGCGATAAGTCAGTGGAAGGATGGAGAAGTTGGGGATTTATTTGATATTTGGGGAAATGAATCTGTTCAAGCTAAATTGGAAGGAATCTATCGTAAGAGTAGTATTTGAAACGGACGTGGCTACAATAACAAAGAAAAATAAAGAGCCTGAAGTCAAAGTTTAAGGAGGCAAAATACTCGAATCAGCGCAGCGGTCATGGCCGCACAACGTGCCAATTTTACGACAAGCTTTTTACCTGTGTAAAAACGTATAAATATGCGCATGCGTGACGTTTCGGAGGACCGATGCGTTCACATTACAGTCAGATACAGGTCACTTGTAGTTATGAATGTGAACCTTAAAATAGACAAATCCGATCTGAGCAAAAAATCGGAATTGAACGATGTGGCTGGCAGTGTGAACGTAGCTTAAGTGGACTTCGCAACACTGGAACTATAGAACCGCGAATTTTGACCATTGTAATTTAGCGTCAATACATATTTCTGTTTTGTGATCAGAGAATTTAAGGTTAACCTACCACCAGTTTTGATTCGCATGTGATAATCCGTTACAAATATGCCCATGTTGATCTATAGGACTCCAAAGTCCAAATGTTAATACAGTTGTATACTCCATGCTTGTTTTGCGACATTCACTAGTTTGATTGCTGGCTAGATTCATCCATTTTGACTAGCTCAATTAATTTAACCTAATTTACATTTCATTTTGGCCAGAATTTGATATTGAATGAATGGTTAAAGGTTAATTAGTTCTTGCTATACAGATACATCACGTGTGTCATGCCCCTCTTGTCCGATCCTCGTTTGTGCCACGCCCTGTAATGAACTTCGTGTGCAACCCCGATTGTTACCAGCTGTTTCCTGTTTTTCCATTGAGTCCGCATCCGAGTACGTTTCCCCAGTCTTGTCATTTAAGTCGCTACCTATGTTGCCTCGTGTGCCTCGCTGTTTTCCCGAATCAATCTCGTTTCCCGATTTTTCCGTCTCCCTGCTCCTGCTTCCCTGGACCTGGTCGTGACAACATTTGTATCTCAGTTATTTCATTTGTGTCGTGGTATTTATAAGTTCAGTATCTAATAAATTGTATACATTATTGTATTTAGTTTATGGCAAGCCATAAGGACTTATTTACTGTCACACCAACAAAATAAAATGATAAATTAGAACTTTAGAATCATGTATCATTTATTTCATGTACTGTTTTATGCATAGGTACAAGGAACATATATAATATGGCAAATGCAGGACAAAGAGTATTCCATGTGATCGTGTATATTGGGATTATTTCTGGGTTTGATTTATCCAGCTTACTTTGCACAGTGGGCTTATTTTACCCTTGTTTTCAGAGATGGGGTTTGCTTTTTTGTCTCGTGATAACCCACAATACTGTGCACTTCCTGCATTTGTCCGTCCGGCGATAAACAGGAATATTGGCCACACTGAAGCTGCATCCAGCTCACGGCTTGGTGTCGCATTGTGTTTCGGTACCACATTTTAGTTTATCTGGAGCCTTTGGTACCATCTAAACAATGAGGGGGTGGTGCACATCTGCTGAGACAGTAAATTACGGATGTAAAAATGTCGCTTTTAGAAGGAATGGGAACGCATTGAAATGAGGTTGTGTTTTGCTCTCACTTTCTTTCGGCTCCGTGGTATTTGAGTTGCACGTGTAAAGTAAAGTTTTAGTCCCCCCTCTGCCAGTCACCTTGCCTTAACATGCCGTATAACCTATTATTGCTCCATTTCACTCGGACACCTGTGACTCGGATTTTTGCAGCACTGCTGTTTCCAAACCTGATGTACCAGAGAAACACAGTGAGGTCGATGGTTTTTATCCCTGTTTTAGCCACGAGTGCCCAGAATAGTCACCCAAGCCCCCACCACTTTTTTCCGCTTTAACATCTCTGTCTTTCTTTGAAGATTGGGGGCTGGTTAAACTTGGAGTCAGCATTCTTGGTGTCACGACAACTGCCTTTGCAACGCCGGTCAGGAATGCCGAAGCCGATTTCAGCTTCATGTCTGAAACCCAAACAACGCGCTGCGGCGTGAGAAGAGCAGTAATTATTAGTTAGTTGCATCGGGGGGACGCTCGAAAACGCTTATCATGGCTTAATGTCACAAAATAAAAAGAAATCATATTTCTCTCACACTTAATTGTCCATCTACTACCAAAAACATGAAACTGTACGTAATTCAAAGGCAAATGATAACTTCACCTATTCCTGTACGTAGAAAACTAATTCAAGGAAACATTTTAACGTGGCTCGTAGTTCCAAAAGAAGGAAAATGAAATTTATTTCAAATGATTGTCCATGTTTTTTCAAATAATAATAAAAGTCTAATTTGTCCACATTTCTTGTCGTTGTTTGCATTCTTTTCATTCCAGTGTTTTTGAGTGTGCTGCAGTTATTTCCCTATTAGAGTAGCCTACAGTCTCATGCACTGGCCAGTAAAGTGTGAGTAAAATCTGTTTTTTGTTTTGGGACAGTTAAGCCACGTAAAGCTTTTTTTATGTGAGGGGTTTTAGAAGGACTCTTGCACAAATAAGTATACAGTATTACGACTTGGGGTTGTATTGGCTCTACATAGCCCTCGGTGAAAACAATTCATTAGCGGCTGACAAACTGCTGTTGCTAAAATTGGTTTCCCACCCGCCGGTCGCTAAACATGCAAACACTGTCACGTGGTTTTCAAAAATACATTTGCGTTAATCTTGATAGTTCCACCTAGTAATTCATCCATAAGAAAACATCTTTTTACAACACTAAAATAGACACATTGGTAAAAATGTCACAGTGATTGAGCTTTTTATATTCGTAAATCAGTTGTGGGGTTTCCATGGGCAATGAAAGCATGGCTTCATAGTTCGGGCCGTTCTGTTTCAAATCCCATTTAAAGGTGCAACCGAGGACGTGGCTAATTCTAGAGTCATATATGACCGTGTGTCTTCACATAATAAATCACTGCCGCAGAAGTGTTTTTATTAAAACCACACAGACCAAGGATAATATATTCGAACAACCTACTGCAAATCGAAGATCATTATATGCAGACCAGCAATGGGTGAATTGTGTTCTGGTGCTGTGCTACTGTTCCGTGTCCACTAGAGGTCGCCCCAGCGCCGAATTTTCCCTGCAGCGCACCGTGCGCTATAGCTAGAGTGAAAAAAAAATATTCCTGTCGGACACGAGCTGCGCGGCCCCGACAACGATCCTCTCTAAAGCGGAGAGTCAGTGAGACTCGAAAAACTTCTGAGCGCAGACAGGCAGGAGTCTGGCAATCCAGCGGACAGGGGAAAAAGCCTCGGCATCGGCGCGAAATAAGCTCACATTACAACGGTCCTGCTTACGCAGTCGAGCCGAATCCCGGCAATCATGGACGATTTAGGTGAGTATGCGACTTGCCGAGGTTCCGCGTTAGTTGGTGATTTGCAGATGGTTTTTGCTCGCCGAAGACGCGACTGTGGAAAATGTATCCCGCCGGCTAGTTTGGTAGCTTGCACTGAGACTTCTTCTTTTCCCCTGATTTGCAAAGCGAGTGTTGGCAAGCGCGGAGGCCGCTTGGAAAGCCTAGGGGTTCAAGTGATTGGAGAGCCGTGCGGACCGGGGAGACGCCGTACCTGTGTCCAGCTGGCCGTGGAGGGCTGTTTCTGACCGCCGCACTGGCAAATCTGGCCGAATCGGGTCCGATCACGCCCAACCCCATATTGAAATCGTGCGTCGTGTTGAATTTATTTCTAATTTAAATCAATTCGTACCATGGTCGCCTTTCATTTTATGGATGTTTTAAATAAAGGCTCGCACTAAGCTTGAAACTTTAAGCAAAACTTAGGGCGGCGCTTTAAGACTGAGGACTCTAGCCCAGTGTGGCTTAAACTTTTAACTGGGAGGAATGGGAGACGCAAATGACACTTGACAGTCAGGTGTCCCAGCTGGCCGGATAACTGCAGCCGAATAATCTAGCCCACCAAGTTTTTTGAGAGAACTACAAACGCTTTTGTGCTCTTGCACGTCTCGTTTTGCGTAGCCGTAATCAATTTCAACCGTTTTCCTCTTCAACGCCTTGAATTTGCCAAATAGCAAGCCTGATACAAGAAATAAAGCGAAGAAATAATTGGTAAAATAAATGTAAGGGTTTGTTTGCCTTGGCACTCAGTTCGTTGCAAAACGTGCGTGAACCTGTTGCCTGAAAATAGCACCGGAGCCCCGACCGTCTATCTGTCGCCTTCGCTTCTTTGCAATCCGGTCTTTCTGTGCACGTTTTGCGCAAGCTACTGGTATTCGTGCCCCCGGGGCTTATTTCTGCCACTGCTTTTGTCCGGGCTGGAAATAAGTATGCGAGAAAATTGTCAGGGCGTTGGTTTGCTTAACAATATATATAATGTAAATGCTTTGCTCGTTGATGTTAAGAGCCTGTGACGCTATAGCCGGTGGCGAGCATGGTGTCGTGACCGCAGGATGGCCACTTCTGCCACTCTGCTCTATTTTCGCTCGTTTATACACGCTATGCAGTGGAGCTGCAGACACTGAGCTGTGAAATGTCATGTTTGACCGTAAGGTTTTTTTTCTTCCACCAAACGTTTTCCCAAACACAGTTGTGCATGGAGAAGGGCACATGCCCCTCTAGTTGACCGTATCTCGAATGTTTTCGGGCGGTTTGTTTGTACACTTGCACACGACAGTTTTCGTTATGGTACATCATAGCTCTATGAGTTGTTTGGTTTATAGGTAATTGATTTGTACTCGAGCATGAAGTTACTGATCGCGGGTTTGGGAAACGATCACACGAGGTAAGGAGTCGGCTTTGAATTAATCGGTTTTGAGAGTAATCGGTCCGTTTTTGGTGAAT
>JAODKF010000126.1:24349961-24382840 GCA_026779585.1 Mormyrus proboscirostris
TGGGGGGGTGGGGGGGATATCCACCTTCCTCTTCTGCGCACGAGTTCCAGAATGCAAACCAGCACCAATGCTTAGCTGAGCATGTGATGGATGGATGGATGGAAGGAACTGAGCTTGGTGGGCGTGGACCTTGGAGAGGCGGCGGGTCACTATTCGACTAACGCTGGGCTTTCTCACTTTAGGGTGGAGGTGGGATGGATGTGATTTTTGTACTTCTGAAGCACAGCAATCCGCTTTGTCTGGGTCGCTGCTGAAATGCATGCAGATATTCACTCAGGCTTTCACTTTGCTTCTCCTCTTTCTGTCACGGACGATTCTGATGCCAGCGCAGCTTAGATTCCATTTTTATGTATTAAGTGTATCAGGGTCGTGTTTTCATAAACCTTTCCAATCTAAACTTTCTTATTAAACTGTCGGTTTTATGCCTTTTTTACTGTTGTTCTAAACTTAATTTTTAAGCCGCACGCTGTTTTCAGAACAGACCCGCAAGCATAAAATGGATCTGTTTCCAGCCTTAAAAGCAAAATGTGAACTTTCATTTGGAGCTGGGTACTGGGGGTTTAGTCTATTTTTCCCAAAATGCCAATTTCAATACACTTAACTGTATTTTTTTAAATGCTTGATGCACTCCTGCGAGTCTCCTGCTCTAGTATTGATATATCGGGATTTATACCACAATACCTTTAAAATTTAATAATAACAATGCTTTGCTTTTTTTACTTTTTGTTCTACAGACATATGTGATATTTAATGGAGAACCACTTTAGAGAATTTTGTAATTTCAGCAAGCTGAAGTGAATTTAGCTGATTAATGAGAAGCGTCAGATTGATTACCTCCTGGAAAGGCCGAAGGCCTCGGGTGCCGGTGACATCACTGTACAATGTCTCCCTGTCCTGGTGTCTCCTAGGCGACGGCTGCAATACTGGAGAAAGCTTAAAACTGCTGTCTTTGGATTTTATTTCATTAATGTTGAGCATATGTTTGGACAAGTTTGGTTAATTTTGATTTTTTTTTTTTTTTTTTTTTGCCAGTCAAGTTCAAAATGTAGGCTTTTTCCCCCTTTTTAAACTGCATTAGACTTGTGTTCAGGTCTCTTGCTCTGTCCTTTTTAGCATTTTCACCTTTGTGAAATTCATATTACATGTGTGTACAAAATAAAAATCACCCTTTAATTTTTTTTCCCCTTTTCCCCTGCTGAGAATGGGTGAGGATGGAGTTTGAATTCACATCCTGGGTAGCAGTCATCAGAGTCATTTATATGTAACTTTTCAGTTGAAATGTTTTCCGCATGTCAAAACCTTGGTCCTTTAGTTAAATTACTTGTATAGGTAAGTTTTAAAAAAAAAAAAAAAAAAAAAAAAAATTTCAATGCAGGGTTTCAAACACACTGCCAGACCCTCCTACTGTGATTAGATAAGCGAGTTGATTGGTTATTCTGAGATGTAACCCTTGGCCTGAATCGAGAGCGGATGATACATCATAAATATTACCGTTTGATTTCCCCCCCCCCCCCCGATTTGTAAAAGTGAGCCCTTTTTGTTTGGGAATTTTCCTATGCTTCCTTCGTGAACTCTGCGTAACTCGTCACATGTTACAAGACCTCATGTACACATTGTCTGATCAGCCTATTTCCTGTGACCTGTCATCGCCAGGTAGAAGCGGCGTCCTGAGTCCTGTTGCGTGGGCATTCACGTGCATGTGTGTAACAGTCACACGCTTCAGGCAACTTTTGTCCTCAGCCTGTGCGCTGCGGAGATGTGACTGTGAAACTTTGAGGCTGTGAAGAGGAAATCATGTGAAAACGATGCGAATGCACAGCCCACGGGTCTGAGCCGCGGGTCCAGGCAGATCCAGCGAAAGTGCCGCATGATGGGAGTGTGAATTTGGGGGGAGCAGGGGGTGGTGTTTTAGTTTGGAATGTTCCACTTTTGTGCCTTGTTTTACAATTGATTTGTTATCAAAAGTGCAGTGTCACTTCTAGAATACCCCCTGGGTTATTCTGTTGTTCTGCTTGCATTTAATCTGAAGTTAACTTGATAATCGTGACATTTGATCTTCTTTTAACCAAAGGGAAAGTCTTGTTTTTTTTCCACCTCAATAATTTACTTTTTGCCCTGCTGTATTACCCATGGATGGGATGTAACCTTTTTGTAATGGGAGGTTTTGATCCTTTTGTTCATTTGATTTCATGTGATGATGCCAACAATAAAATAAATTTGAGTAAGTGTTTGTGTCATCTTCCCCCCCCCCCCCAATGCATGTAGGAGATTACTACAGGTCAAACATGAAACACTGACAAACCTAAGTTTGTGTAAATGTTCAATTGAGGGGATTAGTTCTTGCAGTAGGCATGTTCTCCAGTTTTTCCATGGGTTTCCATTTCATCCACAATCTAAAGATAACAGGATAGATTAGCTAGTGTCTGTCTTGCCCTTTGTGTGTGAGTTTGTTTTGTAGGAGTGTGTGCCCTGTGATGAACTGGCATCCCATCTGTGCGTTCTGTGCGCAGTGTTGAGCATTTCAGGTCCAGAAGCTACAAATTCAGACCAAGATTTTGTTTTTACCAACCACTTGAACATAAGTCACAGTCAAAGAGTACTCATGTGGTTGGTAGAAAACCAACCTTGGTCTGGATTTTGCTTTGCTCAGAATACCATTGCTTATTCATAATAATGGGACACCTACAATATCTGAACAATGTGTGCATTATGATCTGATAAAGGTATGAATATTTGGCATTACTTTTAACTTTAATTGCAAAACAGCTTTTCTTTCCTTCTTTGCTTGTTTAGATCAATTTCCCATGAGTATCTGTCTACCTCATTGTAGTTGGTGTATATACAGGGTAGACCATAGGGAGAGATGGATACTTCAGGTCCAGAAAGTAAAAAATCCAGGCTAAGATTTTGTTTCAACCAACCAGTTGAATATAGTCACAATCTCAACCTACTGGCTGAAACAAAATCCTGGTCTGGAATGATTTATTTATTTTTTTAACAGGAGACAAGGTGGGTGCTAGTGAGGGCACACTGCTCAACATGCTGAACATTTTCCCCTGCTATTGCCTGATCATCCAGCATGTGCAGAACAGTGGCTGTACTGCCATGTTAACAGCAATTTATAGTCAAAATATGTCAAAAAGTCTGTTAGAAAGCTCAACACCATGTCATACACTTACTAGATCTTGAGATTGAATATATTTTGCGGTTTCATTTTTAACATGATGGCTCCTGAACTTGGTTTTTACACAAAAATCTGTACAAGAAAATGAGCTTTCTAACAGGCGTTTTGATATTGACAAGATAAATTGCTGTTAGTATGGCAGAACATGAATTGTTTTTAAATAATGGGGGAAAGTGCCTATTTCGGAGGGCATTATTTTAAAAACTACACAGCAAAATACCTTCAAAGTCAGGATATAGCAAGTGTAATAGGTGTAGTATCACGCGGTATTGAGCTTTCTAACAAACGCACGACATTGGTAAAATAAATTATGGTAAATGCGGCAGAACATGCATTATATCTATTTAAGATACCAAGGATCTTGCGAATACACTTCCGAGTAAGAAACTTCAGCCTCGTAAATAAGTAGTTTGTGACAGCGATACGTCGCCAACGCGCCAAGAAACCACAGGCCTACGCCAAAGGATGATTTACAACATTTTAAGCCAATGGTCATTCAGGATACGCGGCCATCGGCCGGGTTCTGATTGGCTGGCGTTTACATCCTATAAATACCCCGCCCGTCGAGGCGTCGTTCTCTTTCTTTCACGCGTCCCTACCGTAAGGTAATGGGCGCCGAATGTCGCTTGTTAGCGTAATAATTCACGGGTAGTTATAATTAATTATTTGCAGGACTGTCTTATACATATCGAGCTATAAGAACTGTATTGTATCCTTAAAGCGATAGTTCGGGAACACAAACTAGATTTTTGTGGGTTTAGGGAATCGGGCCTACGTAAGAGACACCATGTGGAAATATTCGGTCTCTGATTCCTTGTCTTACTATTCCTCTCAGCCTTTATTAAATTGAATTACGTGTATTAAACGTTACAGTGTCAGCAGTGCCTCGGCGTGGCCTGTTGTCCTATACCAGAAGTATCATTATAAATAATAATACGTATATATGCGATTTAGCAATCCGTTCATAGCCGATTTCGAAACGTGGGCCTAGCACGGCTAAATCGTTAGCACCGTTAGCAGCTCGCAATCGCGGTTATATAGAGCGATATCTTTGATATAGTGGCAAGTGAAACGGCACATTTATGTAGAAATAAAATCTTACTTGATGTTTTGCTTGTGTCTCTTTAGATCATCACCTTGTCTTTAAACCGGCTGTTAAGCGATCCTTGGAAGCACAGCAAAGATGCCCAGGGAAGACAGGGCCACGTGGAAGTCCAACTATTTTATGAAAATCATCGTAAGTACATTTTTGATTGTTCAGTTGGGATACGTGGCCGAGTGCATTGCGAATACGCCGAGACATTTTGTGTACGAGCAGTTTTAGGCTTGTCAGGTAGCAGTGATGCGTAAGGAGTTTTGAGATAAGGAGAGAACCAGTGTTTCCCAATGAGCGAGCACGATTAAAATTTTTAAGCAGGAAAAGTTACAGGACAGCTGGGCAGTGCTGTGCTGTCGTTCCCCCTGCACAAAGTGACCTGTTTCTTACTATCCCTGTCTGTTGGTGCCCCCCCCCCCACTGACAGGGACGCTTGGTCTCAGACATGCTTCATAATGACCAGTGCTAGTGACCTAATGATGCAAGTCTCAACTGGAGAGATGTTCTTTTCTGTAGCTGTCCTGTGTCTCTCTCTGATTTCCTCCCTCTTCATCTGATTTACAGCAACTCCTGGATGACTACCCCAAGTGCTTCATTGTGGGAGCTGACAATGTGGGCTCCAAGCAGATGCAGACCATCCGGCTGTCCCTGCGTGGCAAGGCTGTGGTGCTCATGGGCAAGAACACCATGATGCGTAAGGCCATCCGTGGTCACCTGGAAAACAACCCGGCTCTGGAAAAGTGAGTGTGGGACAGTGTGAAGCCTACCAGTGCAGGATAGGTTACAGGACAGCTGGGCGGTGCTGTGCTGTCGTTCCCCCTGCAGAAAGTGACATGTTTCCCACTATCCCTGTCTGCTAGCACACCCCTACTGGCAGGGACGCTTGGTCTCAGACAGCTTCATCTTTGTTAAACGGCTAGTTATGCAACCAAAACTGTCTTATGAAGTTAGTGTGACTAATTTTCTTAAAGCCTACGTATGACATTGTAGTTTTTTAATTATGACATGCATCATCGCTGAGATGCGTCTGATGAGAGTAAATGTACTGCTATCCCACCTGACAGGCTGCTGCCCCACATCCGAGGCAATGTGGGCTTTGTCTTCACCAAGGAGGACTTGGCAGAAGTCCGGGACATGCTGCTGGCCAACAAGGTGAGGCTCCAGAGTGCTGGCTAGTTTCCCCGTCAGGCGGTGGCACTGCTGAGGTTAATCAACCTGAAAATGGACGATACTGATCTTTTATATTGATTAGGCTTGGTAAAATTCCCCGATTATCATTTGTGGCCTGCCATGATACGACCGTCCCTAATAGTCATTCAGTGGAAGTTCAAATTGTTGATATTCAGGAGTGAAGTTGCAGTGCTGCTATGTGCAGTTTTTAGTGTTGCAGTGGTGGTAAGCGGTCATAGCTAATGTCTCTCTGGCTCACACTTAGGTTCCAGCTGCAGCCCGTGCTGGTGCCATCGCCCCTTGTGACGTCATCGTGCCAGCCCAGAATACTGGCTTGGGACCTGAGAAGACCTCCTTCTTCCAGGCTTTGGGAATCACCACCAAGATCTCCAGAGGAACCATTGAAATCCTGGTGAGTGGCACCTCCAACGATCCTGACCTGGTCAGACTGGCCTATTCACTGACATTCCTCGTCTTATTTTAACCCTTTTTTTACGGGTGATAGTAACTCAGCACAGTCCTGGTATTTGAGAGTTACACTAAACAGCCTTGTAAGGTACAGCAGGGTCCCGGATTCCCAGCAGATTAATGGTGAACTGGCTGAACTTCCTAATACCATAAAATAATTAAAATGGTGAAAATGAGAAATGTTGAGAGAAACTCTAAATTTTAGTTGTGTGGAGCCTCCACTGTGGAAATGCCTTGGGGCTAGTGTACAAGTACTGTATCTCCCAGAATGCAACTGTGCAATATGTAAAATGTGTACTAATCTAGTGGGGAGTGCAAAGCTGGTCCTGTAGTGTACCTTACCAATGTAAAAGGCAGAAGTTTTAGATGTTATGCTATGCCTGAAATATGCTGCCAGTGTACACAGGGTATAATGACATATAATTATATTTATTAATTGGCAATAAGTGATAATGTAGATGATAATGGCCTCTATAAACGGAATGTATTCATCAAGATAATGATGATAAAATCACAGAAAGTGGGGAATGAAAATTCTGAAACTATTATTGGGTGCATCTTACTGAACCTCTTAAGCTAGCAGGCTAAATCCCTAAGAACCCACGATTGGATATTCCAGCTGTGTAATAGTGGGCACAGCCAAATTAGGAGGTGTAATAATGTAAGGGTGTATAAAGGTATACAGACAATCCCAACACAGTTAAAGAGCAGTGCCCCTCCAAATCGCCACTATTCCGGGTGAGACGGGGGAAAAAACATGCGTGTGTGTTTAATCCTCACACAAGCTGACTTGGGTAGCGCTGCCAGGAATCACACCGGCGTTCTTCACACTTTACGCCCCTCAATGGTCACGCTCCAGTACTGATGACTTTGTCCTTCCTCGCCAAAACCAGAACTGCCAACTAAAGTCACCTTGTCTTTTCAACCTTCGGCCCCTCTCCTCAGGAGCAAGATCCTCCACCCGCTCACAATTTCACGGGCATTCACCATCGCTCATTATCATTGGTTGATAAAATTAAAATAAGAAAATTAACATCAAATGATTGGTCAACAGTGACGTCAGTTGAACCCCAAAGCATGCTGGTAAATGGAGTTAATGCAGCATATAAAAAACGGGGCAGTACAATTGTACAGTACACAGAAATACTAATACCCATATTCTAGTGGTCCCTAAATTATTTAATAAATGCCCCACGGTAATCTTATTTTTGAGGTTTCTTTTTTTTCTTTTTTTGTGAAGGCCACCAAAGGTGGGAATCCTGAAGTTTTAGTGTTTATTCTTGTAAATCAGCTCCGGGGGTGAATGAGCATCGTGCCACGCTGACTGGTGTTTTTCTCTCCTTCCTGCAGAGCGATGTGCAGCTCATCAAAACTGGAGACAAGGTGGGCGCCAGCGAGGCCACGCTGCTCAACATGCTGAACATCTCGCCCTTCTCCTATGGCCTGATCATCCAGCAGGTGTACGACAATGGCAGCGTCTACAGCCCCGAGGTGCTGGACATCAACGAGGAGACCCTGCACCAGAGGTTCTTGGAGGTGAGCCCTTGGTAGGCCCATGTGCACTTGATTTCCTCCAAGGGAACAAAAAAGTGCACAATTGCTAGGTGAAAAGATGCAGCGGGTTAAATAAGAAAACGCACAACTCGCATAAGTGATATCTGAAGCCCTGACAGTGTTGCAGAATGGAAATATTCATGGGACACACTATGGATGGATGTGATTGTTTCCAAGTACGTGCTTGGTGGCCATTGATCATTAGTTGGTCAGTTGATTAAATCTGATGCCTTGTTAATGGTAAAAGTAGTGAAAATGAAGTTTTCTGCACATTTCTATAATTTCCATTGTTTGGTTGATGTTGGTCTACAGCTGCCCCCCTCCCCTCTTTTTTGAGGTCCTTAGCTGGCATCAGTGAGATGCCATTCTAATGCCAGTTTTCCATAAGATGCTGGCACAGAAGCAGGAAGTGTGGGCTATCCACTTCTCACTTATCCCAATCTTTCCAGGGTGTGAGGAACATAGCCAGTGTGTGTCTGGAGATAGGATACCCGACCATCGCCTCTGTTCCCCACTCCGTCATCAATGGCTACAAGCGGGTGCTGGCTATTGCTGTGGAAACGGACTACTCCTTCCCCCTGGCCGACAAGGTACGAGCATCTGCTTTCATGAGTGTCCGGAATGGCCACCTTATCGTTTGCCCGTCTGATTACCATTTGTATTCCCTGCGGTTGAGTCAAATCTCAACTCTCAGGGTCTAGTAGATAATGGACTGTGGTGCAGGATAGGTTACAGGACAGCTGGGCGGTGCTGTGCTGTCGTTCCCCCTGCAGAAAGTGACATGTTTCCCACTATCCCTGTCTGCTAGCACACCCCTACTGGCAGGGACGCTTGGTTTCATACACCCCCACCCCAACTCATCCAGATTCCCTGTCCATTCTTCTTTAAAGTCTGTTTCGTTCTCATAAATCCAAACGCAGCCGCCATGTTTGAATTTGAGCGTCTCCCCTTCCAGGTGAAGGCCTACCTGGCCGACCCGTCCGCCTTCGCTGTGGCCGCACCTGTGGCTGCAGCGGCTGCTGATACTGCGGCAGCTGCCGCTCCGGCTGCGGCCAAGGAGGCACCACCAGAGTCTGAGGAATCCGACGAGGACTTGGGCTTTGGCCTCTTTGACTAGGCTGGAGATCCTGCCTGCTTTCCTTGGTGATCAGAATCCAATAAAGGGAAAAACCCATACCTTACTGTGGTCTCGTACTTTTTTTTTTTGTTTTGTTTAAGGCACCAGATGAGTAACTTGATCTGAAGTTATTCAGGCTGTTTTTGCAAACAATATGTAGCAGGGCAGTAGCTGAAGGTAAATGACCAGCTGTGAGCTGTTTGCTGAACTTGGTACTTTGCTTATTTTAATTGTTAATGTTCGAATATGAAGTCAACTCAACATTCCCATTTGGGGGAGTTTCATCAGTGACTACTTCTTTCTTGATAATGTTAAAGCTGGTTTTAAGTAGTATTTTTAGTAACAATTTAAGTAGTATAGCAGAAGTAAATTCATAGTGAAAGGAATTGCAGACGTGTTCAGTGAAGTTCCTCCAGATGGCAGCAATGTGAAATAGGGCGGCTCATTTGCTTCTCAATGTGCACACGCACTGAGTGTTTTAACGGTGATTTGCAGAAAATGATTTCCGATTCCCATTTCATAAAGAACAACTCATAAATGTTACAAGAATTGGACAATGCCTGATCACAACACAGAAACGAGGCCACCTATGGAAAAAGGAGATTCTATTGGCCCTTGAGTGGCTGAAACAAGGTGGAGGTGTGTGGTTCGGTGTCTACAGTGATAAGGCCTTATATCCGGTCCTGCCGTGGCTTGCACTGCTCTGCAGGATGTGGCTTTCTTCAGAAAAGCAGCATGTGCTGCTTGCAGCTTGAGTACCCGTCGGCTGATGTGGCTGCAGAAGCTGTATCAGCATGACATATGCACACGTATCTGAGTTGTGCATGTATGTCCAACTAATTATCTTATATCCTGCTATGCGAGTCGTGTGCTTAGTTTTTACTGTGCGAGGAACACCATTGAATATGCATGACAATACAATATCACGACACACTCCAGACTAGTACCAAAATTTGAACCAAATTAAGTGCCTGTGCAAATTGTAGCTGGCTGTGATGTCAGCTATGATCTCTGGACCAGGATGTAAGTGACTGGTTCATATCTGGCAGTCTAGACTGCAACCTTGAAGTAATATTGGAGGGGGCAGGGTGTGATGCCTGATTTGAGGCCCAGGAAAGGTAAGAAATCATAAACCTGGTATTTGTCTCACAATTGGAAAATATACAAAACTGCCAATTGTTTCAGACTTTTTGGTAAAGGGGCTCACAAAGAGCAATTTCTGAGCTGCATTCGGTTCCTGCCAAATACCATCTTTTCCACCCCAAATTCTGAAACTATTTGGCTGCAGCCTACCAAACTAATGTTAAGGGTATTTTGGTCAGACACGAATCGTTGGCTGCCTAGGTAGAGCTTTTTGATCTTCCAGGTGGTTCCTGATTAAAACATTAAATTTGATATGTTTTAGAGAAATGTCCTCTCCAACAATTTTCTTCTTCCCTAGCTGTAGTTCAAAATCAAGTCCCCTGATTCTGGTAGTTTTTGCCATTGCTGTATTACTACACAAACCCCTATCAGTGAATGGAGTACAAAACGGCCTAATATGTCTCTATTACACCAACATAAGTATATCCTTCTACTTACAACACTAATATGCTCCTGGAAATGAGCTTGTTAGGCAAAAACACCTACATCACGAAAAACACCGGAGACTGCTAGAAACAAAAGTGGGAAGATAACCACAAACAATAATAAGTGTCAGTGAGTGTGACTATCAGCGCAAAGTTTTACAACACCCCAAAGCTTGGCCCTTGTTACTCGTAAGAGTGAAAAATTACATTATTCATGTATTCTGTTTTTCGCATTAAATTGAAAATAAAGGAATTCTGTTTATTACATTCTCTTTGTTGATATTAATTTAGATTTCACGATAAAATAATGGGCGGGGTGTGTTGGAGGGCCCCCAGTATCCCTACAATCATCTCTGCATACATACACGAATACACACAGACCTTGAGAACAGAGGCTTATCGGCCCCATGTGGCGCCACCTATGGCGGTTGCTGGAGCTGCGTGTGAGCTGCGCCTGCGCGGTGGCGCGCGCCTCGCACTGGGCTTGTCGCTGGAACTCGCCGGAGGTAGAAGCGGCTTGTGTGCGCGCGACCGCTCACTGCAGGGGCAGGACAGCTGCCGACTCCGCGAAACCCCGAAGATAAAGAAAAACAGGAAAAAAACAAACAAACCCTCTGCTTTTGGGGGCCGGGGATTTACGCGAGCATCGCAGGAAAGTCGGCTTCGCAACACCGTGGAGACGGTTACTGATCTTTTGGGCCTGGTGTTCGGAGAGAGAAGGAAGAGCACCGACAAAAATAAGAAAAAGATATTCATTTAACCTCCGGCATGGCCAGGGATTACGATTACCTCTTTAAATTGCTCATCATAGGCGACAGCGGTAAGGAAACACCGGGGTTTGCGTTCATAGATGGGCCCTGACGGGTCTCTCTAGCTAGCCGCATCGCTAACAAGCTAGTTGTTAAAAACCGAGGTTTGGGTCTTATTCATTTTCTAAGTCAGAGCCAGGGTTTGTGTGCATGCCTTTTTGTGTGTAATGTAGATAGATAACACATGTTGCTTTAACGAAGCACGTAGGTACTTGTATACGTCCCCCTCGTTTTTTGCATTGAACTACAACCGGGCACTGCATTCAGAGTAGGGCGGGATGGCTGGTTAACTGAATAATCTTGTCAGATAGACTGGGAATGATAGTACACAGTAGGCCGGATATACAGTGACTTTAGCAATTGGTACTGCTACTTTCCTTGCCTCTTTTAGTACCAATTAGTAGCTTCCGTGCATTTAATACTTAAACATGTTTGGTTACTCGCCAGGTTAGTATTTGATCACCGATCACGTATTTTGTAACCTATGTGGTCATAGTTATGAATGTATCCTCCCATGTCGTGTTGTTGTAATGTTTTGGTTCTTTTCTAAAGACCAGTCCAGGTTATTTTCGATTCATTATATCTACTTACAGGCAGTTTAGACTCTCTTAAAACTTTGTGTTTATGTAAAAATGTTCATAGATGAAGAATGCTTATTTAAGTAGGGAGAAGATCTCTATTTAGTAAACACTCCGCGTTGGTTTAAAATCAATCGGTGTGGCAGACAAAAACGTCAGATTTGCGTATTTTAATGACATATAGACGAGTAATTTTCGGGCCTGTCCCGCTTCTTCAGTTGCATTTCCTTTAGTTTTTTTTAAGCCGGCTGTAGCGTTTTGCGGTCACATCTCTCCCCAGACAGGGGATTGAATCGGTGCGCACATTTCGCCACAAAACCGTGTTTTCCTTCACGTTCCCTACAGTTAAAAGCTAAAAACATTGACAATTAGGTCCAGGATGCGTGCATCTTTCCGGGTCCCTGGGGGGTCTTGCAGAGATGTCCGTATGGCTTTAAAATACGTTTCTGCTGTTGTTAAAACCTGAGTTTCGTTTTGCACCACATGCTTCCGCTCTGCTTTGTCTTCGCGTGAACACCTTCAGAACCTACAGTTTTGTTTATCCCTCAGCCTGTGAATGATTCTGTAGTTGACTGTATCAACTTTCCAGATCCAACAGTCGTGTAAAGAGCTTTGAAAATCTGGTAAACCCTGGTTCTGTCGATCCTAGTAGTCGGTAAAGGGGGGGGGGGGATCTGGTGCTTTGTGGTGGTGTCTCTGTTCTGTCCTCGTACTGAACTTCCACGTTCTGGATTTTCACCAATCAAAACCCTGTATTTCTCTCGCTGCCGTCCTGAGCAACATAACTAAAACTGCATGCCATCAAAATGGCTTTTCGGTTATTGCAACTAGATAAAGTGATGCCAGTATCATTTATCTGATTTAGTGTTCAAGTGTTTAGCAATGGTTTTGCTAAACACTTTGTGTGAGGAGATGTTTCAGTAGCCAAGTTCGCTGTGTTGCATCTTGTCCAAGAGCTGAACAGCTGAAGTTGCATATGCCACCTGCTCTTATCAGCCAGTTTGGCAAGTGTGTGTGTAGAGACCAAGGGAGCCCCTAGGGTTTAATGGATTTACATGCCAGTAATGCACGTCCAGTGGATTTGTATCCTGCTTCTACCAGCCAGCCATCAGCCTTGAAAATCTGAGTATTCTGATTGGTCTGTCCTATGAATTTATTTAAAAAAAAATTTGCTCCTGACTTAAATGGCTGTGATTTACAAAGTAAAGTTATTGGTTCTGGCAAGCCTTCAGCCACACCTGTACTTCATTTGTTAACAGTGCTGGGGGGGGGGGGGGGGTTAGGTCATGCAGATGTCTGATTGACCAAGAAGGCTTTTCAGGGAGCACAGATGTGTACTAATGATGAAGACAGAAATATGTTGGTTGAACAGCTAGAGGCTAAGGGCCGTAAATGCGCATGCTCACTGTGTGACATCACCTTAGATTCACAAGCTTCCTAGTATCTGAGAGGGCTGTCATCACTCTTTTTTTCCATTTCCTCTGTTTCATGACAAATAGATTCTGCTCTTTTTGTTGTTCTTTTTTTTCTTTTTTTAAAATCATTGAGTCTGTCTGACAGTACAGGTCCCTCAGTTTTTCCTTTTTTTGTTTTTCTCAGTCAGTCTTCTGGTTTTGTCTTTTACCTTTGCTCAGTCTGAAGGGACGGCATTAATATGTGTTCCCCAATGGGAGGTCATTTATTTTTGATGCCTAATTGTGTCAGTGGTTTATAAATTGAACTTGCAGCCAGTGAGGTTTTGGTTTTGATACTCGTCACTTTTGGTGGAGCGGGGAATCTTTGTGGTTTGCTCATTCTTGTCAAAATAAAACCCTGTCCTGCTGTTCGTGGGCCAATCTGTCACGATACCAAAAATTTAGTAGTCGATACCAATACCAGTGAAATTCCACTATTCTCTACCCAATGTGATACCATGGTAAGAAACAAAACAATAAATGCTATTCTCCTTAATTAAAAACATTTGAAATTATAAAAAGCATCAAAATACTATTAACACTACAATAAAGAACAGTGTCACGTAGCCTTCAAGTATTTAGAACAAACAATATTGCAGTACTCCGCCTTAAGTACGAACTGCAATCAGTCACCAATCATGAGCTTAAAAAGAAAGGAAATGTAGTTCAGTAACTTTGAAAAAATCTTGTCAGGAGTGTCACCAAGCCAAGCAAAATGTTTTTAATAACAAATCACAAAATCATTTATGCCTTTGCAATTTTAATAAGTATTTTTATCCTTTATAAGTAACACTTTTAGAAACCATTAGTGATCCATTAATTGTTTGCGATCCATTTCGCGACTATCAAGATTTAAACCAAAGATTTAAAAGATTTATCAAAGATTTAAAAGTTTATGAATGTAGTAAAAGTGGTTCAGAAGTAAAAAGCATTTTATTTCAAATAAATCCTATTTATACACACGCACTCACACACTAGAATACTTAAATACTTGTAGGTGTATATGCTGCTTCCATCAGGTCTGGAAAAATTGTATCCCTGGTACTGTAGAAAAAACACAAGCCATGAAGCCATCATGTTTTCAGAATCTTGGTCATATTTGTACACATCTGATCTGTGTAAGTGCGTCTGTTGATTGGCTCTTTTACATGTGTGTCTTGTTTTAGGTGTGGGGAAGAGCAGTTTACTCCTTCGGTTTGCAGACAACACATTTTCGGGTAGGATCCTCACTTCCTTTCCCATTCTGGGGGCTCGTGCCTCTGACCAGTCAGGGCAGCCTTATGCTGCCTAGGCTGAAAGCCATATTTTGCCGTCTGGCAACGCTCGAGTGGCTTTGCTTTAAATAATGGAAATTATGTACTGTGTTGTGATGTTCACCATCTATTGTATTATTACCATTGATATAAACTTAGCCATATATATAGATATATATAGATATAGATCTATATATATATATATAGATCTATATCTATATATATCTATATAGATCTATATATATAGATATAGATATATTTTTGGCCCTGGTTACTGGCAGATAGCTACTGACTCATTTCATGCATTCATCGCTAACTTTGAGTGAAGGTTGGTTTCATGTGGTATCTTGCTGTCTGTAGTTTCTTTTGCCCAGGGTAGAGGTGCCCTTCTGAACTGTAACATTAGTTGTTTGCTTCCATCTACCTGCAGGTAGTTACATCACCACGATCGGGGTTGACTTTAAGATCCGGACGGTAGAGATCAATGGTGAGAAGGTGAAGCTGCAGATCTGGGACACTGCGGGCCAGGAGCGTTTCCGCACCATCACATCCACGTGAGTATCAGCAGGGGGCAGCGAGTGGCAGGAGACACCCTAGTGGGGGTTGTTAGTATGGTGTTAAAGTTAACATCTTGTGTGGAGATGTGCCCAGGCCAGCCAGTTGGCATGTAGATGAAATGAAGGAAGTGGCGCTTCTTAGCATGGTCTGGGAGCATTGTGACAGGACATCCAGCTCTCTGTGACACATACCTGAGGTCCGGCGCTGGTTTGATATGAATCGTGTTTGGGGTGTGTTTGAAAAGTGATCAAGGAACTACCCTTCTAAAGATCTGAGTGTCCTGATTAGGGATGTCGCAGTATAATCGCAATCATATGGCACATGCACAATAATCACCCGGGCTTTATGAGATGGCTGCAGACATTTGTCCAAAGCCAACTTTTTGATGCTATCCAGACATTTACTAACGGCCACCATTAGGTAAGCAGACTAATAGTACACCTGAAATAGTAATGAGAGGCATATTGTGACACTGAGAATATAAAATTTTTACCCTCATGTTTATTAAATTCAGTTAGCGGAGCGCGCCATATACTGCAAACGTGTCTGTGAACGTCTGCATGGTACCAAAAAGCCGGCGTCTGGACAAATGTTTACGCCCATCATATAAGCCCTGCTGAATATTGTGCATGTGCCGTATGATCATGATTATATCGCGGCAGCCTTAATAATAAGTTCAGATTGACTTTAGGGCAAAGAATGGTATATGAAGCAAATGTTAGTTTATCACTTTTAAAAGGGTGTTTTAGCTTTATTCAGAACTGGATTGCGATTGGTTTCTGGGCCACTCCCTTGGTGTGGAGGTAGTGCTGAGAGCCGGGTCAGAACCCACCAGTTGTGGCGTTGTGGGCAGACCGCTTTGGGCTGTGGTGATTGAGGTGCCTCATTTAAAGAGTCCTTTGTCTTCCACCTTTCTCCTCAGCCAGGCTGAGTAATGCAATCATGGAGGTCTGCAGCCAGTTGTGGGTCATCACCGATTGTTTGGTTTAGATTGGTCAGGAGCAACTACACACCTGGGTGTGAGGAGTATGGAATCCATTCCTGATGCTGGATTGGTGCCTTGAAAAGGTTGCCTTTTGCCACCTGATGGGGTCTCTGGTTGAAGAAAGGTCCTCTAGTACCATTGACCTGTGACTGACTGTAGCGTCATAAGCTCCGGGAGAGTCATTGCTGACAGGACTGAAGAGCTTAATGTCAGAGTTGTCAGAAGATTTCCAAGATCATGGTCCTTGACCTGAATTGGCTTGCTGAGGTTGACCACGAGTGCGTCCATGACAGTGGGTGGGTTCTCTTCCTTCCTCCCCCCTTCCTCTTGGCCATTGATGACAGCCGCTGTAGATCGTCTGAAATGATTAAGTGGTGAAATCCCCACCTGATTTTCCACCGTCTCGGATTCTCTTGTTTTAAGTACCGTGGTCGCTGTGGTGGTCCTTCCCACATCTGTGTTACTGCGGTCAGGTATTGTTGATATCATCATTGCTAAATGACATCTGAGGACAAAGCAGGTGCATGTTTTTGTCATAAATGAGACTGTTTTGTGTATAGTTATAGCCAGTACGAGTGCCCTTGTTTTTGTGTCATTGTTTGTTTATCTATTTAAATTATGTATATCACGTATCATGAAGTTGTCGGGTTATATATCGGGATATATCAGGATGTATACAAGGATGCGTTGATGGCAACTGGCGAATCCCATGCTAGGCAAGCCAGTTCCCCCTATTTTCATCTATCGTCTATTCTGTGTGATCTGCCTGATCATTAGCAAATTTGGTCAAAGGTGAAAGCTCTCAGAAATGCTGGCAAGTAAAAGCAGATTACATGTAAATCTGTCCACAACCACTTAGCTGTACCCCAGTTTTACAGCTTCAGGTTAACTGCCACACTGAAGGAAACAGCCCCCACAAGGGCGGTTAGCTTTCGCGACCTCCACTTCATTATAATTACTGTGGAATTGGCGGCACTCATGGGGAGGTCTGTGTTGCCGGGCTGGCCGTCCAGTGTCCGGATGGACGGTAATTTAATGGAGAGTAACGGCGGTCATAATAAGTGTGGTGAGAGATTCATGGGGAGAAGGAAACGGAGTGAGGTCTCCATCCTCACACGGCTTTCGGGGGCACCCGCCGCGACCGCGCCATGCAAATGAGATGTCCGGCCAGAGCGGAATCAGACTGCAAACAAGCAGCTCGCTGAAAGGTTCTTTGTTAGCCTGTTTGGCTGCCCTATGAGGACTACCCAGCCCCCTCTCCCCAAGTCATCAGCAGCCACCACATTCAGAGGCGTGACTGACCCTCAAAAGGGGGCTCTTTTCATTCCCGCTCGTCCTCTCCATCTCTCGGTTTTCATCGCTCATTAGGATGGCTGGGGTCCTTTTTCTTGCTTTCTGGTCAGATTTCATCTGACGGGTCCGTCTGAACTTCCAGGCTATCCTGGTGCTCCTGTGCTCTCTGCTGTCACCTCTGGATGCTCTTTTCATCCTTAGAATACGTATTTTCATTGCCATGAAAGGATCTTGCTCTAGGTTTGCGCTCCTCTTTGGAGATCAGATGGTTTTCTTTGTTACTGTTGAGTGGTGTTTACTTTAATAGGTGTGCACTGCAGAATCATCTGTGACCTTGTGCCTGGCAGTGACCGTGTCAAGCTTGCGGTGCTGATCATGACCTGGATTTTGTTTCTTTTTCCTCATCTGGGCCTGGTCTGTCATTTAGCTTTTCCTTATCTTCATATAAGGCATTTAACAGAGTGTCTTGCCTTTCTCAGTATCATGAGCTGCAGTGTGAGTTGTGGGTTTAATGCCTTTGGTTGAATGGCTAATTTTTTTAGCAATCTTTAGCTTAGTGGTAACCATGGGGATTTCAGTATGAGGCCTATGAGTTTGAATCTGGACATTTCACCATTATAACATGTAACTGTATAAATTATAACTGTAAACTAAAATAAACTGTGTCCCATTACGAAGAAACCTGTTAGAATTTATTCCTAACCCCTCCACAAATGGCTTCATTAGGTCTTTGTGGTTACTTTCCCGAAGGTCTTCCATAGCTCTGCACTGCCAGACAATAGATGATCCAGGCGCATACTAGGCCAGCAAGCATTTCTAGAGGTTAAAAATGGGTCACATCCAAAATGGGAGAAAAACTGTTGTGCCCAGATTCACACTGTTGAAGCTTTCAGGTTTTTTTTTTTTTTTGCTTGGAAGATGTATGTGTCCAGCACTCTAGCTCTCCCTGTTTTTCTTCTGTCTATCTTTAGCACCACTGAACTCGCATCCAGTTTAGGTGATGTTTGTCCTTGGGTCTGCTAGTTCATCTGCTTAGGGAAGAGGAGGAAGCAGGGCTGCGAAGTGTTTTAACATACGCTCACACTTCCAGTTGGCCCGTAAACCTTGCCAGTGACGTGTTTATCTTGTCATTGGTAGCTATTACAGGGGAACCCATGGGGTCATTGTGGTGTATGACGTCACCAGCGCTGAGTCCTTCGTCAATGTGAAGAGGTGGCTGCACGAAATAAATCAAAATTGTGACAACGTGTGTCGAATATTGGGTGAGTCTTGCTGCTTTGTACTTGAGTAGAACGCCAGGTATTTTATGGTTTTTATTTTTCTTATTTTCTTGTGAGGGTGAAATGAATTCCCCCACCATTAACTTGACTCTGTCATTTCTCACCAGTGGGTAACAAAAACGATGACCCCAACTCCAAGGTGGTGGAAACCAACGACGCCCAGAAATTCGCGGAGCAGATGGGCATCCGTCTCTTCGAGACGAGCGCCAAGGAGAATATAAACGTAGAAGATGTAGGTTGAGTTAAAGCGAATCACTGAGCATGAGGGTGGTCTTGTGAGGTTGGGGATGTGGACACAGCCTGGAATGGGACGGAGTTTCAAATGGGGGTCTCTACTTGCCTTCAGGTAGTCTGTAGTTTGTTGACACCACTAGCTGGTTTTGTGTTGTTTTTAAATTTTGTATTGTTACAGGAACTCTTACGCAGGCATCTTGTGTATAATTCTCACGTCATCCTTGCCCTGAAACTAATCTTTAAACATAGGCATTTAATACGGAAAATTAGTTTAACTGCTTCGCTCTAACGGGCGAGAAAGTAACCCGGCCTGTTTGCCTGGGGGGTCCCCCTGCCCTTCCCCGCAGATGTTCAATTGCATCACGGAACTGGTGCTGAGGGCCAGGAAGGAGGCGCTGGCCAAGCAGCACCAGCAGCAGCAGGAGAACGACGTGGTGAAGCTGGGCAAGAGCGGCAAGAAGAAGAAGAAGTGCTGCTGATGGACGGAGGGAGGGAGGCCATGGTGCAGCCGCAGCTGGCACACTGCCATGACACCTGATGAACTGAGAGAGTATAAATATATATAAATATATATAAAATACATTTTAAAAAGATTTAATAAAGAAATTATGGGGAAAAAATGGAAAAAAAAAAAAAAAGGTGCAGTCCCTTTTGGGCTGCGTCAATCATAAGGACTTGTACAGATTCACAAATGGACAAATTTTTATGTGGAGCAGAGGGATGTTTTATTTGGGAATCGCCACTTATTTAATAAACTGGTCCAGCTCCTGAACGTTCAGGAAACTGATACAGTAGAGCCGCCCCCATCAATTTTCCCATCTTTTTGTTTCTGCCGGCATACCGTCGCTCTGTCTTGGGAGTGGTTTATTAATCTGCTGAATCTGACTCAGGTGGGGAGGGTCCATTCCTTCTTTTACAAGGGGGAGGCACCGTAATACTTTAAATGTTTTTCAGCGTTCACGTTCCTGTTTCTGCTGTTTCACCCTGGTGCCAGCACATCATAAACATGATCATCTGTTGCTTTTCAATTTAAGGACAGAATGATGGTTTTCTCCATAGCTGGTGAAATTACATTTTAAATGCCCCCCCCCCCCCCTCCCTTAGTGCGCCAAATGGTCCCTCCTCCCGCAGTCAGGTGAAAGTCATAGTACCACTCGGCCCAGTCTGCTCCTGCATATCAACAGCGGGAGAACGACAGCCAGCTTTCACTCTGAACACCAGGCACAAAGGAGAAGGACATTTGTCTGAATTTTTAATTAGTAGTTAAATAAAAAAACTAACAGTATCATCATAAAATGGCACCTTCTCCTGGATTAGCTGTAGGTCCCTTTTAGCCAACTGAGGACTATTTGATTTGGATGCCGGTAAATGGTGGTACCTGTTTCTGCACTGAGTGTTATGCTGACTCTGGTTAAACTGAATGACACTGTATCCAGCTTCTGGCAGGTTCTCCCAAGCGACACTCCCGGGACACTTGCGGCAAAGTCAAGCCTGATGTTCTGTTGTTGACGTACGGTCTGTACTTTTCACAGCTGGGGACCGTGCTTTAGAATTCATTTTTGGCATCTCGAGCTGCATATTCACGTCATGAATCTGCGTAGCCTTGTGTCGGGATTATTAAAACGAGATTAATCTAAAATTATAATGTTACGCTGTATGCACGGTGTCTTCACGTTACCATGTTGATCTGTTTTTTTACACGATGTGAGATGTGGTCTATGAGGCCCGTTGCCTACATCTATGATGCAGCGAGGCCGTGATGCTCCGTGAGCTCGGGGAGCAGACTATGGAGCCCCCCCCCTCAGCTTCTGCAAATGGCCTTGTCTGTTTTGGTGAAATCATGGGGTCCGTCTAATCTCCCCCAAGCTTTTGCAAGCCATGCTTCTTTCCATGATGTGTCCTCCGCTCACCCTGGTGACGGGCCTGTTGCACTGTGGGCCTGGTGGTCGGATGCTTGTTTCTGCAGCTGTGAGCTGGAGTGCCCACTTGCAGCATCTCCCCTGAATCCACGTTAAGCTCCTAACAGCGTCACGACAGCTGGGAAGCTTTGTGAAATCAGCCCTCAGGACCAGCATCATTGGACTTCAACATATGACATGTACTCAATGGGGGACTGGATCAGTAGCCAGGGATGTGTTCAGCAAGGTGGATGCCTGAGGTGATGTGAACAGTACAAAGAGCGGTACCTCCATTGTGTAAGGCTGTTATAAATCTCCACCCGCCGAACACTAAGAGCCATTGTTTACAAGATGGTCGCCACCGGGCCGTGCTGGTGGCAACGCTCGCGGCCGAGCAGATGGGCCCCATGTGGATGACGTCTCTGCCCCTCACTCCAGGCTTAACTTGAGTTTTGTAGGGCGTTACCATTTACGAAATGCTGGACCAAGTGTCAGCCAAGCAGAGATCATGAAAACCCACGTGTGAATGAGATGGTTGTGTTGGAATACATCCATAAATGTTTGTATATATAGATATTTTTGTATATATGTTCCCTTTGACATATTCAGGTACATATTTATCTACACATAAACGTGCATGTATGTATGTGCACGTATAAGTGAATATAAGTATGTCAGAATTTTTCAGCTGTGGTTTACTGTACACTGGAGAATTAAAATGTCGCAATGTTCATTTCTCTGCCCCTTGAGTTTAATCGGTAGTAAACATTTTCCAAAATGTGGCTTTGTCGTTCATTTTGACTGGCTTAAGCAGAACGTGTGCTAAGTTTCAGCACATCTACGGCTGCTTAGTTTGCATCCCCATTGTCTTTGTAGTTCTCCGCACTTCTGGATTAGACCCTGGTGCCACACATCCTTAGCTACTGCACTGTGTTTCCACGCCACATTGCACAGCATCCCTTCAGGCAGTTAGAGTATTATTTCTCTGAGTATGTGGTGTTTTCTACATTCAGTCTTCGATTCTTATGGGCAGTTTTTTTTTGCAGGTAAACTCTTGAAACAAGCCGCTAATGTGCTAAAGCACATTATCTCTATGGAAATGCTCAGTAAAGTTTAATATTACTTCAAATTTTTAAGTGTCTTTATGCCAGTCAGCAGTTTCCAGCTCTACTCATTATGATATCAATGAGCCACGAGTCCCATCTGTCCAGGAAAAAAAGATGAGACATCTTAAAATCCGGCTCCAGGCATTTCACTACCGACAAAGGTCCGTTATTATTCTGTACCTTGTGTCGCATTCTGGCAGAGATGTTTTCACTAATCACATCTTTGATAGGTCATTGCTGTTACCCTAAAAGGTGCCATGTAGATGAGTCAAAATGGAAGAAAATCTACAAGCAGCCAGGAAAACTATCTAATTGGCAGGACTGGAATGGAAGACAGGATGGACAAACTGGAGGAAGGAAGTCATTTTGAATAAGTTACTTTTTATTGGTTGGTTAAACAGTGGGAGTATTAACAGACATCTTCGATAATGTTATACTAAAAACAACAAGTTTTCGATATTTGATTTAAAGCCTTGGCAGCCCATTAGGCCAAACATATTTGAAAGAGTCCTGTTGGATTCTTGTTGGTATATGGCCAAGAGGCAGGCGCAGTGAAAGCAGGCTCAAGCCCAGCTCATCAGCATTCTGCAGACCCGGCTGCTGCAGAGCAGGCCTCCAGCAAAGGGACGCTGGCAGGAGTTCAGTCACTGCTGTGTCGCGTACTCTTGGGCGATGTTAGCATTAGCTGCCGATACAGGAGCTGGCGGTGGTGTCCACTTCAGCTTTAGCGAGGAGGTCACTCAAAACATTTTGTCATGGTAGGTATGCAGTGTCACTTGTTCTCTAAAATCATGCAGCTGCCCAGGGGGTAGCACTGTGGCTTTGGATCTGTGTGTGGGCTTTGTATTCCTGCTCCCTGTGTTTTCACCAGAGACTCTGGCTTATTTGCAGTCCAAAAACATGCATTTCAGCAAAATGGTATCTACAATTGCCCGCAGTGTCCGCTGAGCCATGGAGTGACGTCGCATCCAGGCCTGATGTGACCCCAAATGAAGTGCTTATGGAATATGGGTGATGCCAGGGATCTGGTCAGGTAAAGGGTCCTAACGGTGCTCCCCAGGACATTTATTATCCTCTTCTTTACGAGTGCAGCTGTGCTGGGTGTTTTTTTACAGCGGTTACATATGGCTGAGTGCGCCTTGAGCGTCACACTCTCAAGGTGTGCCTGTGGTCACATCGATGTCGTAACCATTCCAGTCTGACTGCCCTGGCAACTATATTGACAGACTTCAGTGAAGGTTCATAAAACAGTGTCTCTGATCTCATGATGGCATAGTTAGAAAATGCTTCCGAATACTCTTTTTTTTATGCTCTTTCATTTACACTTACATTGGCAAAACAGACTTGCACAGATTTGCCGGGTTATAGTGGCACCTGGGTTGCCCTGTATCTGTATGATTCAGCTCTCTGCTCTGTGTATACTGTTTAAACCCACCACCTTAAGGGGATTAAGAGTTTTTTTTAGTGTGTTGTATGGCTGCAGTAGATGTCTGTTGCGTATTTGAACAGACAGGTGGCGCTCTGTGCGCAAAATCTGACACTGGGTCTCCTGCTCCTGAACATGCAACTCAAAGGGTGGAGCCAGGGGCAGAGCTCATATTGGGCCCCTGCAGCTCCACCCACCACCGGCTGTTTAAATTGTGTCTACAGTGATGAGAATTAAGGAAAATCTTGCAGTTTGTGGCCGACGCAACAGCCTCATATTTTAGGCTTATACATCACCACACATACAGTACTCACAGAATGGTTCAGTTCTTCTTGAAGAACGAGAAGAGTTTCTTGTCCCCGTTCCCATGACAACGTGCCGTGGTTGACGCCGGTCTTGCGTTTCCACCAGAGAAGGAGTACGGGGAGACCCGGAACTCATCCTGGTGTTTGTCCATCAGTTGCTGATTGACGATCCAGAGCATGTCATCCTGTGATGGGGCGGGAGGATACATATGCTCTAGTTAGCTGATAATGAGCAGGAACGCTGAAAAGTCATCCAGAACGAATTGGACTGCTAGTGAAATGATCATTTGGTCATTGTTGTGTAAGCTAATTATAAGTTATGTGAGCTAATTATAAGTTGTGTGAGCTAATTATAAGCCTTGTTATTTGTTGAAATGGATCCCTGAACATGTTAAGCCTAAGATGGCCTGATAGGCCCCAGCATGGTTCAGAATGGTATAGAAAAGCACAAGATGGTGCTTGGAGGCTCAGCCCAATGTCAGGAAGGCAGAGAGGAGCAGTGGCAGCGGGGAACAATCTCTGCTGTTACACACACACAATCACCCTGCAGCCGGGTGGTGGTGGGGTTATCGCATCTAAATTTAAGCAGAGAAGGGGTTGTCTGACCCAGGCCCATTGGCCACAGGGCAAGTTATTTGCCCATTACTGCTTCAGTCATTTTGGCAGCAAATAATCTCGCTTGGTGCTGTAGGTGTCAGGGGCCAGGAATGTATAGTGCTTGGGTTTGGCTTTGGTTTTAGGTAAAATCAGGAGTCTTGGAACTCCATAACCCGAATTCCAGAAATGTTTTTTGGCCAAAGATGTGAGCAAAAGATTTGTGACATTTCTTAACAGATAATCACTGTAGGCAAAATCTGAGTTTCTCTTTTGTGTTTTACTAAAACATTAGGCAAATAAAATTAGCTTTAATATTAGCACTTATTCCAATATATTTTAAAATATATACTGAAAGTACCAGACTCCAGTCTTCCAGGACCAGGGATGAGCATCCATGCTGTAAAAGGTTTCATGCTAGAATGGTTTCCAGGCAACTGAGCCTTCACACACTGAAGAACATGTGTAATATGAAGAAGTTATAGCAGCCAAAATGAAGCACTGGAGCAGCTGGTAGGATCACTGGCACAGTTCCTGATTTAAACTGCTTCACCTTAAAAGCGTGTGTGAATACAACCAAACTACACTGAGAAACAGCAACACTACATTACGTCAAATGCTTCTTCTGATCCATAACATGGGAAATGTCATGCATGCCAATTTACCTTACTTTCAGAAGTGCGGTTGATTTTCCCAGTTATCAGTTCAATATCTAAGACACTTCCTTCAACATTTTTGTTGACCAGTGTAGCTCTGCAACATGAGCCGTGATCTTCAAACACAGACAAACCTGCCAGGCCTCAAGCTGTTGTGAAAGGCTGAGTTTCTGCTGGATGGCATCCAGCAGCTGACTGTTGAGGGACATGATGTCAATCTTGCACTGGGCCAGCTCCATCTCCATTGCCTTCCTCCTGCAATGGAAAAGGAAAGAGAAGAGATCTTTGTTGAGATTCCTTTCCTTTGAGATGTCCAACTGTGTATGAGGTTAAGCCTCAGTGCTGCACTACCAGCTGCAGCAGAAGAACATTAGGCTGCTTTTACTTGGCCATCCCTACTATTGAATTGCCCTTCAAGCTGAGAAGTGACATGGTTGTCATGCAACACACATTCTCAGTTCCAGACTCTGTGGGCAGCTGTCTGTTAGTTTTTCAATGGGAGGAAGTGGCTGACGGTATGAAAATGTCAATTTGTGCAGACTCTGCATAACGGGGCACGGCTCAGTTCCACTGCCACCCCTGGCTGTGCTCCAGGGTTAACGCAAATCAGCTCAATCTCTATGCTGAAATTGATTCAGCCCAGTCTCATGCCCTAATCAGATAAATGGTCTGTTTACTATTGGTTCAAGAATGCCCGCTTTGTGATTTGAATCCATGTTACGTTTTAGAGATTAAAGGCAATCTTAGAGATTAAAGGCAATTTTATGTTAGGCTAAAGAAATGAAGACAGTTCAAGTGTTTCCACCAAGCCCTCACATCTAAAGAGTTTGGGGCTGTGGCAAGTGGTCACCAGAAGAAATGGCCAGTCCATAACTAAACAATCAGCATCACCATGATCCTATAGTGGTTAAGTGACAAATGGATGTATCGTTTTAATAGTAAATTGTCCATTATACTTTATATAATTACATGTACAATGCAAAAAAAAATCCAAATATGCAAATACCAAATGTGCAAAGTGTCCTAAGAGAGAAAGGCAGAAATCACTCATTCTTACAGTGCGAGATGTAAGGAAGTGTTATTTTCAAATGCACAAAGCTGTTTTTGCAACACAGAAGAAAAGCAATGGAAAATGCACCTATAAATTAGGAAGTATATACATATATATATTTTTTTTTTGTGGCCTTGCTTCAATGACTCCACAAATTGTTTACGCAGCAGCACTGGCACAGGGGGAATTAAAATGTTTTTTCTTCTTGTCAGCTACTGACCACAAACGGTGAACCACCCAAAACCATGTTTCTTCCATTTCTGAATACATAAGAATACTTCCATATTTTATATTAAATAATATAATAATATCATAATCATCTTCAGTGTTCCATATTCGGAAATTCAGGGTCATAGCAATAATAATAATAATAAATCACATGCTACCAGGCTAGATACTGAAATTGACATTCATGATGTGGGTTTAATTTGCTGTTTGCAGTCTACAATGAAGAACAGAAAACCACAGTGGTGCTTTGAAAAAATGCTAGGACTGCTATTTCATTCTAGCCACAAGGGGGCGCTTCGCACACATTTTACATTCGTATCTCATGGATGGTCAGCATGACCAGTGAGAATTATATAAAAAGTGTAGTCCCACAATGTGGGGGAGCTGGCAAAAAGTGGACTGCAGCAGGTGCAGGGTTATGTTCCTGTGTCTGATGCCCTACTTGGCAACTGCATCGTCTCGGTCTCGTATGGCGCTCAGTAGTCTCTCCCCAGGTTCCCGAGGCTCTGCCAGGGCTCGCAGACTCCCAGCTTCCTCCCTCACAGAGCACAGCTCTACAGAGAGCAGCGCCACCTGAAAGTGAAACAAGGATTCATCCAACAGACATGGGCAATGAAGAAAAGTCAGGCCTGCATCAACTGGCATACTGTGGCAGAGGTGCACTGACCTGACTGTGAAGTTGCAACACCTCCTGCTGGCTGCTGCAGGACCTCTCCTGCTCTTCCCTATAAAGCTCTCTGGATCCCTGCAGCTCTTCTCTTAGTCTCCTCACCTGGTCCTCCAGCACCTCCTCATCACCGTGTGGTGAGACCTACACACAAAGTGTCCATCTGCAAATTTCTAATCACTCTAAAATGACCACTTACAGATTTGTCGAGAAGGACATGAATGTCGAGTTGCGTTATCAGTGAGTGTAATTTGACAGGTGAGTCATGTGCAGAATTAGCAACTCTGCATGCATATTTCTCTCAAGTGTCAGCCTGATCTTCCAAAGCGGCACCGTGGACTCTGTGCTGTCCGGCAGGTCGCCATGGAGACCGGTAGCAGACGGGTCCTTGGCTGCCGGAATGTCGCAGGACAGTGTGGGCTCCGTGGCGTCGCCGCCTCGCAGGTGCATGTAGGGCGAGCCCACCTGGTAGCGGGCATCACGCAGCCTGGACGGCAGCTGCGTTAGTGGCATAGGAGGTGGGGTGAAGACGGGTGTTAAGTACCAACCGCAAGACATTCACTTTACATTGACCCTTAATGTTAAGTACCTTTGTGCAGAGAGACCCCTGAACAAGATTCCTGTGTTTGAAACCAAGGCTCTCAAGCTGGGCATGACAAAGCCTCTGCGTATTTTTTATTACATTGTGGGGACATTTGGTACTTCTGACGGTGTTGGGGACCATTTTTTCATTCTCCACAAGGGGAGATTCAACTTTATAAAAATCTGTGACTGCAATTAAAAAGCTAAAAATTCCAAAAGTCCTGTATTTTGTTTGGTTACTTATGGTTAAGGTTAGGGCTGGGAAGTGGGTAAGGTTGTCATTGCTGGGATTAGAGTTTTTCCCATAGAAATGAATGGATGGTCCCCACAAAGATATGAGTACAGGTCTATGTTGTGTGTGTATGTGTTTGTGTGTATTCAGTGCTAACCTGGTTCTCCTCTTCCTCCTCCCGCTCTATCTCACGTTGGAGGTTAAACGTTTGGGAGTCTGGCTCTACAGAGTTCCCCTCCTGGTTCAGCTCCTCCAAGTGCAAGCCAAGCTGCTGGCGGGAAACGCGCACCTCCTGCAGGTCCAGCTGGCTCTGCCGCAGCTGTGGGATACAGTAGGGATCCTCCGATCAGACAGCTGGCACATGAGAAGGAGACTCGTCAGATGCCCTAATACTGTTATATCGATCGGCCAATACGCCAACCCAATTAACCGAATAAAACAGCCAGTTTGTTGTTGTATGAGCAAATACTCCACAGTTGGAAACTTCTGAGCAGCATTCAGAATAGAACAGTCTATGAAACTGGCTTTATGTTCTGCAGGTATAAGCAAAATTGCAGATTATAAAAGTTATTGTAGTTTTTATTGTTTGGTGGAATTTTGTATGAAAAACAGGTGTATATAATCATCGCTAAAATATCTGTTCTGAGCAGAATAAAGTTACGTGACTATTTAAAAAAAATTTGCACATTACTTGCAAATCCTTTTCACGACAGTTCTTCTCCAGCGCGAGCACCCGCTGGTGCAGCTCGTCCACGGCCGCGCGGAGCACCTCGTTCTCCCTTCGCACGGCGCTCATCCTCCGCTCTAGCTCTCTCTTTCTTTCAGAAAGACGCCGTATCTAGCGGAAGATAATGGTGGAACGAATTAATTTTCGTGATACGAGACATGCCGGGTCAAACACAGAGCAGGCATTTTGAAAGAACGTGAAAAGAATAGACACTGCCTTCTTGGAATTAGTAGTCTTCTCGTAACGTTTGACTGAGGGAATCAGCGAGATCCCGCCCGTGGATTACGAGTGACCTATCCTCCCTGACATTTTTTTGGAGACATTTATGTATAGCAAATACAGATTTCAGCTATAGAGAAAGCTTGTAGCTTCATTTTATTTTGGTGCAGTTGACTTTACTGCTCTGTATTTCTCTTTTTAACACATAAATACAGTTAAATGTCATTTCAGTGATTCCTTCTTGCTGCTACAACCTACACCAGCAGGTACATGCATTGACAGGAGCAAAGTGCAAAAACTGACCCAAAACACTTCCGGTCCAACATCATTCCTCTGACCAAAAATGTGACTGTTAAGTATTTTTCCACTAATATTAATTATAATATTTATTATGCATCATTTTCTATCCTAGGATATCATTCTTGATTTTTTTTTTTGCCAAAATATGCCTTGTTATTTATTGTATTTATTTTTTTAAACTACACTGAAATTATTCATTGAAATGCAAATGACTTTTAAGCATTCTTTGGCTAAATATATGTCAATTTCACCCTCAATTTTCTCACAAAAGCCTACAAAAAACCCACTATAACTAGGTACCAAAGTAAAGTTTTTCCACAAGATTTGTAGCAAATTCCCATCATCGGCACTGGAAATGAAAGTGAGGCCCCAACTGATCAGATCAGGAGGTACTCCAGTTAGCGTCTCAAAAATGTGTTGTTTTTTTGTGTTTTTATTTGGTTTCAAAATAAAACATTCTGACTTATTAAATCTAACATTGGCCAATTTTCAAATTTTACTTGCTGGTACCAACTAGAAGGTATAAATCATTACTGGTGCTTGTTAATCTTAAGTGTTTCACAGGGTAAACTGTGGCTGTTTACACATCACTGGCATTACAACTGAGTCTGGGTTTGAAGACACTTCTCCTCACAGATTGCTTGTTTCTAAGGTTCTGGGTTGTAAAAGATGTAAAATGAACACTTTTTTGTAAACCAACGACTATTTAAATGAATGACGGTGACGACTGTAACCAGAACGAGAACATTGACATGGTTCTGCTTAAGCTGGAGGATCTTATCAGTAACAGGTTCTCAAATGAAAACAGTTACTGGCTTTGTCTGCCTGTTAAGTGACTGGGGGCTCAGTGCCTAGGTCTTTTGCTCGATGTTCTGTGATGCACACCTCATGAAAAGAGAACAGAACTGCTACCAAACTGTGAGCTTTTGTGAAGTTTTGGTGTGTGGGACATGGGGATGACATTGCTGACATGAGAAACAGATTTGCAATTTGATATGATTAACAACTGGGAAGGAAACTTAGAGGAAAGCGTAGCTATAAATTATACTTATTAATCATTATGGACAATGACATGGGCCAGATGATTGAATCTGACACGTAGAAAGCGGGAGATATACAGCATATCTTTTTGATGGATGTGCAGTTGAGTGGGTGAATCTCATCCCTTGCAGCACTCAGACAAGCTCATGCAATGCCGGTGGAGAAACCAGTCCATCACAAAAAGGCTTACAGGCATGCAGATGGAGCTTTTTCTGCTCCATTTAAGGACAGAAATATGGCACATGGAGAGCATACAAGGACAGCAGTGGAAAAGAAACTCTGGAGTGGAGTTTGAGATAATTTAACCACACACTCCTATTATTAGGATCGTTTCATGCTATAATGTATCCGCTAAACATTTTCTCTGTTTTTTTGCCCTTTTGTTTGTGCTATTAGCGTTAATAACAGCAGCGAATGTAACATCCTCAACCAAAAAGCCGTAATGTATAGCAGTGGCTGCTCTGTCCTGACATGGTAAAGCTTAAACGTTTTCAAACACAGTATTTTATAAAATGTTGGATGAATAGACATAGTTTATTGATGATTTTATGTTCGTCAAAGTTTTTTAAACTGTATAACTGCATAACTGTATAAAGTCAAGGTTTTTAATGCAAATACGTTCAGGTGAAACAAACGTACAGTTTGCGTAGAGTTTCAACTCTCACGCATCTGGCTTGACACACGCTTTCGCTCACGCCAGAAATCTTACGGTAAATCTATATTATTCCATTACAAACCTAAAATTAGCGACATCAAAAGCCTTAGGATAGTTTTCAAAATTTACAGACTATATTCAACGTAATAAAATTGTTACATACATGTAGGCCTAAATATGTGTGCAGACTTGTCTCGAATTGAAAATATAACGCCAGCCAGCTGGCCATTTGAAGTGAACTGCAAAATGCACTGTTTTCAGCCATTGTCATTTCGTTGGTTTGTTAATTACTATTATAAAATTAAATTAAATTATAAAATATGAGAAAGCATTACCTATGGAGGTAAGGGGCGCGAGCTGATTACTGCGCGTTGCCGCACTCACTACAGAACGAAACACCTCAGGGATGAGAACCTGAGTGCGGCTGCGCAGTGTGTGAAACCTCAGCACCACACTAATCCGAATAGACCAGCGTGAGTGCCAATCCTGCCACCATCACCAATGTCACTTTTTATATATTTTCGAAATAATACCGCTCATACCCAAATGTAACTGCAATTAAAGTGCACTTAAAATGTTCACATTCATAAAATACTTTTTTAATTCATGAAAAGGAATAAGACATGCTAATCCGCTGAAGACTTGGAACAAAGTAATAACGTGATATAATACCGTCACCCTACAAAAAGTGAAAAATACCGTGATAATAATTTTAGGTCATATCGTCCACCCCTATGTTGATGTTCTATTTCCTATTACTGCACTATATTTTGTGAAATCAATTTAGTTCAAAATTGTTTAAAATTGGGTTGTGACTTAATCACTAAGGAAAATTGTGGCTCCTGAACACTGGGTCTAAATGGTAGATAACGCTATATACTTGATGTATGGTGCCAAAAGAGGCACATTCTCTTATGAAATTCATTACAAGCATTCAATTTGTTAAATAAACATTCTTCGTTAAAAACATTTTCATAGGCTACAACTAGCATTCATAGAAGTAGACAAACAGGAAAAGGATTCTTAAAATCTTCGATTTCAGTTGGGCCAAACATTTTCTCACCTCGGTTTGTAGGCTTTCAAGACGAGACATGTGCTGATTGATGGAGAGGTTCTTCTTCCTGAAGTCTTCCCGCAGCACCTGGACCTGGGTAGACAGCACCCTCTCAGCCTCTGTCGCCTAGAAGGAAGTGGTGTGACTGTGTGATATAGAGGTAAACTCAGCAGCAGTCACTGCTGGCTGGCAAGACCAAACAATATTCCTGACAGATTGCTGGCTTAGTGTGCGGCCTATACACCGACGCGGATTTAACTTCAATTTTACGTTTTGCCAGAACATTCTATCGTCCACTATTAAATGGACGTGTTACTGGGTTGTCCAAGCTACTTACATTTGGCTGTCATCATGTATGGCCCAGTATGATCACTGCACTGACTTATTTTTGTTGCTGTCTTCCTCACAGTGCATCAGAATTTAGAATATCAGTTGCCGCAGTCTGTTAACCTACAGGGTAGGGTTGTTTTTGGGCTGGGTCGCCCCGAACCACTCTTGAGAAAGGATTAGTAACTGGATTTTAGGTTGTGATGTAGGATGTACTGTAGCAGTGTGGGCTATTGCGGGGCCACTCCCTTAAAATTGATATATTGGTCTGTCTGGGTACACAGATCCACAAATCAGCGAAACGGCACCTGAAGATTCAACAAAAGACATAGCTAGGAACATACCCTGCTGAACTGATTCCAGCAGTAGTAGCCATCTGGAAACTGCCTGAAGTTTCCGGTAAGTAAATCGCAATTACAATCAGCAAATTGTAACATAATCCTGCTTTGGAAGGCTATTCGTAAGGAAAGAGAACTTTCAGAGAACATCAGGAGCTTACAGGGGAGGAGTGGATTCTTAATGCACTCACCTGTTTTTATTAAACAAAATGGAAGCTTTTATTTGTATATCCATAAAAGGACTGGTGCTGACCTTGCCTGATGATTGGCATGAATGTTTGTGCTAGCGTGGGGTCAGTATGCAGAGCAGACCTCTGGGGTGCCCGTGGCTCTTCTGCAGAAACATCTCAAGCCCCATTTCCCCCACGCTTCGGGGCACTTTGTATGCAGGAGTTTTTAAAATTGTGGCCATTTTTAACTTGGTCATATTCATTAAATGCACTGAAAAAAATTATTCTTTACCTTAGTAATCTTAACTCTTTAAAATGAGAAGATTGTGCCTAAAATGCCATTTTCTAAATGTATTTAATTAAAAGAGTATGTGTAGCCCAATATTTCGGATTTTTATTACACTCAAAATTTTGTGTAAACGCTACTAATAAATTTGAGGAATGCCAAAATTCGCTAGAAGTGAGCACATCTAACTAAATGTTTTAAGACTTTTTAGGATTACACGTGACATACAGTCAGGGCGAAGAAGAGGTTTGCAGGACATGCTTACCAACGAATAATTTTACAGGTAAGAGCAGACTGTTCATTTTGATGAATTAAAGGTAAAGAATGGATTTTGAGTTTAAAAAATAAGCATGCATATTATCTGTTAGTTTACATCTACACTAAAAAAGTATTTTCACTGCACAGAATTTGGGGCG
>JAODKF010000126.1:24404599-24431676 GCA_026779585.1 Mormyrus proboscirostris
AATGAAGCATTGCAGAACGGAGCTTATCCTGAAGTAAATAGGCCAGCTTTCTGCTGCTTGCCCCCCCCCGCCACTCCGGCACAGGGCTGCAGCTCTGTCGGTAACGCAGCTGGAACCTTTATCGGACCAGCCATTCTGGAGTCTCCCCCGGACCCAAATTCATTGCTCCAGCGTTTGTTTATGATGTTAACGTAATATGAACAGATGATATCTAACTCTGTGTAGGTACTGCTCTTCTGTATCCGCCCTCTGAAGTGAAAGGAAGGTTTTATGGGATATTTTAGTTATTTGGTAATTAACTGTAATGTGCTGTCTAACAAACACTACCTAAGAAGCTAAATGAATGAAGCTTGTTGTGGTTCTGACTAAACTCAATTTTCTGAGGATATTATTTCTGCTCAGAGCTCAATTTTGCAAGCTTGCAAAAGGCTTTTGCAAAGTATATCTGTCTCAGTGTTACATTGCTGTTGGAGTCTGATAATTAAAACGAAATGTTAAATTTGAGGCAGTGCTTTTAGTGCGATTTAGGTTGTGTGCAGTTATCGAAGGGGGGACAGTAGCCAGGTGCTGTTTTGTGGCCAAAAATGATTGGTTCCCCCACAACTCTGGCCAGTGAGGTTTTCTGAGGGCTGGAGCAGAGCTTTGTTGGTGGAGACAGAGCTCCGATGTTGTGTCTGTGTGGGACGAACTCAGCCTGAAATAGATGGACTGCAGAAGGAAGAACCAGGAGTGTGACCAGCAGATGGATGCTTATTATATTTGTAATTGGTGTGTGTCAGAGAGGAGTGTGTATACACATAAAAAGTACCCATCTGTTCATATTCCTGTTTAGTTATGTACTTCATTTTACTCAGTTGCTTGACCTGCTAATCTTACAATGAAAAATGTGTGAATGTCTATTTAACTGTCCCATTTGATAATGTTAAAAATGGTTTAATATAAAAACCTGGATCAAGTTCTGCTGCAGCAGAACGTTTCTGATGCTGAGGTAGGAAGCCTCTTTCTCTGGGCTCCCGTTTGTCTTTGATCGCTGTCTCTGTGACAGAGGAGTCCAGCGTGTGAGGAGCACATTCCTGTTTTCATTCCAGCCACTGCCGTACAGTGCAGCTGCTGCGGATTCCTGTTTTGTGTCCGTACATCATTAAGATGCTGCCGGACGGCCGGATGTTCTTTCTGCCTCGTTGCTCCTTCGTAAAGCACATTTTATGCTTTATATAATAGGTATTAAAAGTTGTAAAATGAGGACTAGAAACTTGAAATGTCCCTGTAATTTTAACTCTCACTGTTAGCCGTTTTATCTTTGACTTGCATCAGGAGTTAAGTATGGCTGTAGGGTAAATGTGACTTCCATCCGTATGGGTGTTGATGGGTAGCAGAAACGGGAACATTTCCTGCGATTCGGAACCACTTTAGAGTCTGTGAGAGCAGAATAATGGTGAAACGGGGTTTTCTAAGGCTTCCCTTGTTCTGGCGCTTACTGGATATGCCTTAATGACAGCTGTGTAGCTTACCATGTCGACACTAACGTTTGTTTAGCTGTGGCTCTGTGATCCGGCTTTGTACGTGCAGATTGAGAATAACTGTCTGGTTGTCATCCCTGAGCCTGTGCCTTATGGTGCCAGTGGCTTTACTGAAAACAGTCTGGAAAAGACGAACATGGAATTTCTTTGAGGTTCTTCAGGTTGCATTTGTTAGCTTCACTAATAGCTTCCTAGGAACTTAGGCAATTGACAATTAAATTGGCACTTTTGTAAGTTTTCTATTACAAATAAACATTAGTTAATATCTTTGCTTTGTTTGTTTTGATATGCACAATATTCACAGAATCTGAGAACTTGCTCAGTATCTGGTCATGATGTTCATGAAATATGAGCTATTTTTCAACACGGACAGAAGCTGCCTTTTCAATTTTGCAGCCAGAAAGGAAAACGGCGGAATGCATGAGTCAGCCTAAAACAAAGGGATCGATGAATATATTTTATTTTGGGCAAGATGTTTAGCGTCTTTAAACTGATCATCGGGGTCTGTTAACACACAGTGTATTTTACTCTTCACCACTGCATGTTTTATTAAAGCGGTTCCACTGACGTGCGTCAAAGATATGATAATGATATGTGTATAATATACTTGACATTTTTAACCATTCAGTCTGGTTTCTTGGGTCAGTGACCTTCTAACCTCCCGTCTGTGACTCTTTTTTTTAATGTTTATATTTGGTTATTCTAGTGTTGGAATTGGCCGTTCAGTGGAAACCATTTCATACATGAGGAATAATGTAGATAACATAAAATGAGACTAAATTAATTACTTCAATTTTTTTAAGTATAATGAATGTAGAATGTGAAGACTTGCTTTAATTGTTCCTCTTATCTAGTGGTTGTTGGCAGTGTTTTTTTAAATATCTCTTTTTAATGAGATGAATATCTGTTTAATTGAAATTTATGGAAAGATATCAAATGATTCATGGTATGGTGTAGAGCCCTATTATTCAAATCACGGTCCTCGAGGTACGAGCACTGCTGGTTTTCCAGCCTTCCTTTACCTGTGAGCCAGGTGTGAAGCCTCTGACCAATCAGAATCAGTAATTATTAAACTAAGTACCTGGGAGAACAGGAAACAAGGCCTGGATTTGGAATCACGGTCCAGATTTGAAGAACCCTGCTGTACGAGAAATAAAACTGAACAGCATAAGCCTGACTTGTAGGAAGCGGAATTGGGCAACATAAACTAGCATCAATTTTTAGGCAGAAGTAGATTTTTTCCCGCTGAAAACCATACAGAACTTTATGTAAGACTTAATGAACAGTGTTACTCAGCTCTTCCCATTCTTACCATGCATCACAAGAACTGTCAGCATCACCCACTCTTTGAATTGTCTTCCGTTTTTCCGTTTTTCAGCTGCTCTGGAAATAGCTCTTTGCTTTGCGCTTCCCAGCCCACGGGCTGCAGCCGTGTTTCAGAGCGGGGCATTATCTGCCATTGGGACGGGGGGGGGGGGGGCTATTCGTTACAGGCGTGTCGTTTTGGGATCTGGATTCTCATTGGTAGTACCATAAGAGACACTCGTGTCTTCAGCTGGACATTATCTCTTTCTTAATATGAAATATTGAATTGCTGGCTTCAAGACAATTTCAGCGCAAACAAAAAGAGAGAAATTAGCTTTGTCATTCTCACATTCAGTTTGCCATTAGAATCATCATTCACCTGCAGGGAAACTGAAGGTGTAACTCACTCTAAGGTCTTCTCCTGGAAACACCTTCTGGCCCATCCTTACTGTCTTTGATATGAAACTCAGGGGTTGCCCCATTGTTGTCTCTGTGGGCTATCACTCCGCTACCTTGACGTGTTATTAATCACATCATTTATCTAATGTCATTAATCAAACATTGTAGCGGTTTAAAACTATTTTAAAACTGTGTCAATTTGTATATAAAAGGTAATCACAGTTTTCAGCTCTAATTGTATTTTTTAGATGGCCCCAAAGACATAGTTGGTTAGGTGCTCTCAGGGTCAAAGATAATATAGCACAGTCATCTTTGTTTACGTTTTATGGAAGTGTCATAGGTTATGTAAGTAAACTCCAAGCATTTCTGCTTCCGGCATCAACATGCATTTATCGTTTCTGAGTGGGCGCTTCGGAGGTCCAAAACTGAGCTGTTACAATAATAGCATATATAGACCATGACCAAGATCAGTTTCTGGCTTATGCCTTTTATTGCCAATGTCCATTATCAGTTTTAATTCTTGAGGTTTTGTTGGGTTTTAGTAGTGCACAGGTTAAACTGTTGAGCATTATGCCTCTCTCTCTTGCTCTCTCTCGCTCTCTCTCGCTCTCTGGTTCAGCTCCATGGATGATGTTTGCTGGAGCTGAACTATATTTAAGCGTTTAATGGCATTATGAATGGTAATTATGTACATGAAGAGTACCTTTGTGTTTAAATGGGAGAGCTGCTTTCCTGCAACTTTTTCTGAAAGATGCTTTTCTGCTCTATTTTCATCGTAATTGTTAATCCTTATTTACCATTTAGTCCTGGGGAGGTAAAAATAGAGCTCTGAGGAGCTATGCTGACCAGTCTGTGCTATTGATATTGTTCTTATAGACGATTATGTGTTGGGGAAAAAGAATGTAATGGCTGTTTTGAAGCAATGATAGTAGCACTGAACCAAACACTGGCACATCTGGCTCGTAAAGGGTCTCTTCCTCATGCAGACATTTATCACGTGAGGATACACCACCTTTCCCAGCCTCTTAGAGCAGTGTTTCCCTGTCTGGTCCTCGGGGACCTACAGACAGTACAATACAGTGGATC
This sequence comes from Mormyrus proboscirostris, assembly GCA_026779585.1. NCBI lineage: Eukaryota > Metazoa > Chordata > Actinopteri > Osteoglossiformes > Mormyridae > Mormyrus > Mormyrus proboscirostris. The sequence goes on from JAODKF010000126.1 coordinate 24,408,910, forward strand.
GGACAACTGTGTTTTAGAACTCCCACTCCGTCGGAGCCGATGCCGACCAGGGAGCGCAGATGCCCTGGCTTCGCTGTAATCGGCTCCATAGTAGCCTGCCGGAGGGCTGTTCCTGTCAAGCCTTTCCTGGGCGACCCTCAGCCATTCTTCACTGCAGCACACCTGATACAGCTAATGAAGAGTCTGATGGATAACTGCGAATCAGCAGTGCCGATGGTGAAGCGTAACATATATATGAGGTGAAACAAGTAGGTGTGTGTGGCAGACTGGTATTTCTCGCTTAGAGATGTTGCTGTCTGTATGAGTATTGATTAGCATAAAAGTACGGCTTACGTTAGGTGACGGCTACATTAATTACATGTTAGTACACCAGTAGGATTGGTCCTGATGGTTCAAATGCTAGGAACCAGTGAAGGGGTCACATAGAGGGAGAGTCCTCTTCAGTTTTAATTGTTCTTATTTTTTCTCGAGTGGTCATTAAGCAGGTAATTTGCTAATTATCTACATGAACAATATTAGAAGGAGATAGTCAAGGTCAGCAGCTCAGTTCTGCTATTACTGTTGGTGGTTGATTGGCTGCCGCTTATGAAGTATTTACGTATGGTTCTCATGAAAATACTGGTTGCATTTGATGAATTAGGGTAAATGAGAGTCAAAGGCCAGGGCTCTGTAATGCAGTGTTTTCCCAATCCGGTCCTCAGGGACCCACAGCCAGTCCATGTTTTGGCTTCCTCCCAGGTCCTGGGAGGGAGCAAAAATGTGGACTGTGTGGTAGGGAGTTCGGAGAGAGCAAAAACATGGACCGGCCATGGGTCTCCAAGGAGCGGATTGTGAATCACTGCTGTAATGTAATTACAGGCAGTCCCCAGGCTACTCCTATTTACAGTCATATTTTGAGAACATTTTAAAACAAATTTGAGGACGCACTTCTTTACACAGCGTGTAGTTAGAGTATGGAATAGTCTTCCTGCTACTGTAGCGGAAGCTAAAACCCTGGGTTCCTTTAAATCAGAGCTAGATAAGATTTTAACAACTCTGAGCAATTAGTTAAGTTCTCCCCAAACGAGCTTGATGGGCCGAATGGCCTCCACTCGTTTGTAAATTTCTCATGTTCTTAATCAGACAGGCATAAAGCCTATCATATTAAAAGTTAAAAGATTTAAATAAAATAGTTTGTAATAAAGATCGCATGCACCACTTTGTGACGTTCTTGGAAACATTGCATGGCTACAGTGGTTTGTCGGCTGAAGGCACAGGACAGATCTCTGTGGTTTCTTCTTATTATTATTATTATTATTATTATTATGTTCTGTATTGTTGTTCTGACTTACCTGCAAATCCAAGTTAAATGCAGACTTAAGGAACAGATCTCGTTCATAACCTGGGGACTGCCTGTATATTCAGAATCTGTGGGCTTTAAAAAGTAAATATGAAACAGAAGGAGGCGCCACTCAGTGCTGTTCCGTAGGTTTGGGTGTCTCTTCTTCCAAAAATTGAGAGAGCAAAACTTGAGCAAGGCAGTAGCAAGCGGGTGTCTGTGTTCGTAACCAGAGGCTCCTAGTGCTCTCACCTGTTACGCAAGGAGGAGAGTTTGGCGTCGCCTCTTATCGCGTGTCTGTGTCTGTATATATGCATTCAGGCAATGCACCGATCCAACTTTATCAGTCCCGATAATGTTACCTTGGCTTAGGGTTTGAGCCGATGCCGAGTACCGATCCAATACCAGTGTTTAATTAATAAGCTTTACTGTGTTGAAGAGTGAAGGGTCACGCAAACATGTCCAAACATGACCTAGTTTAAATGCCGACAGTCGGACGCTAACAAAACACAAAGCCTTTTTCAAAAGTTTTGCTTCAACAGACAAACTAGAACTGTAAGGAAACTTGTGTGCGCAGACATGCTCTCTTTCTCTTGGTATAATAAGCATTTTGGAGACTTCCGTCCCCAGTCAAACATTCTATTTTTCAATTCAATCTTATATATCAGAATTCTCTGTCCTTACCTTGAATATCTCTACAGAGGAACAAAACCTTAAATATAATGGTGATTTGGTTGTGAATAAATCATTTATCCAAATAAAAATAGACTGCCAAATTCAACATTTTCGACAAGTGCATCACCACACTGGTGCATCTGAGTCACCCCCCGAATCTGCGCCAGTTCCTGTCACACTGGTTCCATGCAATCTGTGCAGGTATCTGGCTGCTTAGCCATATTTTCATTAATTTTGGGGGAAATATTGGTCATTGTGATTCAATCAGGTGCAAATAAATCCCAGAGTAACTTCAATATATACCCTTTTACCTAAGAATCATTGTGATGTATAACGCATGGCTTGCAGTGCATTAACTTGCATATACCACAGTCACCACACATTTGGCTGACACGCTTGTACTTCACATCATTTTCATGAAGACTGATTTATTACTAGAAACACTGTTTAGGCTTGGGCAGTATAACGGAAACGCAGCATACCGTGATATTTCCTTTTAGCAAAACTATCTTCGGGTATTTCAAAATACCGGAATAGCCTTTTTAAAATACCATCGAAATGTGACTTGTTGGCATAGCAACTTCAAGTGTGAAATACCTCCAAACTGCTGACTTTTTAGCTCCCTCCATGTGACGTTGACGCTACTTCTAGCAAAATGCACAGGTCTACCGGCATTCTGCTGAGGCATGAGGCAGTACGCACATGTGCATGTAACCGTACAATAACATAGAATTGAATTGATTGGTCCCAAAAAACGGCCCCATTGTCACGATGCCCAATCAGCTATTTGAGTCTGTATCAGACCGATTTCCAATATCAGTATGTCATATATGTATATGTATGTATGTTTGTTTGCTTGTATATGTTTATATGTATGTAAATTATATATGTTTGTTATTAATGGTCACATTGGGAACACTGGGAAATGGCTTGTCAAGGCAGTGTTATAAACAGTGTTATAAACAGTGTGCTCATCCTCGCTTACGTTTTGAGGGAGCAGTCATGCAGGCAGCATAGGCTGCGGCATCACCCTCTCCAGAACCACGTCCGCCTGCCGCCCGGGTCGGGATGTCTGAAATCCTAAAGACCGCCTTAGCTCATCGGAGATTAATAAAACATGAGTCTAGGGCTTGGATTGATGCATCAAACATTTTGTCCAGCCTAATCAACTGTCAGAGGGCCCTATTAATGGCATTTTTTCAGATTCCCCTGAGCTTAATTTTCAGAAACTCGCAGCGTTCCTTCAGTGGAATTCGATTAATTTCATGAACCAGTGAGAGAGACATAAATATTTAATCATTGCTAAGAGGGCAGATTTGGGGATCACATATGAGTTTCAACATTGGCATGGCTAAATTATTGTAGGAAGAAAACAACTGAGTAAACTAATTTTGGACTATTATTCCGGTTTATGAATTGACCCCTCTCCGCCTTCGTTTGTGGAAGAATGCTTGTGTGTTTCCTCTCTTTTTTGAGGTTAGCATTAAATGAACCTCAACCTGTAGGGCAAAGCTTCAGGTTTGCACTCTTCTTAATACATGAATGCCCTCTATCATCCTATTATCAGCTGTTCAATTCGGTACTTCGTTTTTTTTCCTGGAAAAAAAAGTTGTAATGTTGCTTTTTCTCAGTGGTATTTATCTCACAGCCTGTTATCCACAATCAGGATCAGTGTTATAGCAAAAGCATCTTCACTGCCGGTTCCCAGCACGCCCTGCACACCGTTACCCTGAGACTGCTTCTTCCGGCTGATGGATTAAGGGGCCACTACACGGTTCTCTGGGGTAGAGGATGGGGTGAAAAGGGGAGTCTGCTCTTATCAACTGGGCCCTTATGTCCTCCTCCCTCCCTTTCAGCCACATTCATTTCAGATGTTGTGATGCATGTCCGGCTGAGAGGACGTGCTTTTTTCTTCTTTTTTCTTTTTTTTTTAAATCTGTGTCCTGCTGCCTGGATATTTTTCATGATCGGTTCTGGCTCCTAAAGCCTTCGGCTGTGCATTCTGTCTGCATGACCATTCACAGCTTTGTCGATCTTGCCCTCCTTGCGTCTTCTTTCTTTTGCTCCCGTGGTTACAGGCTACCCGCCGCCGGCCTCAACTCACCGGCGAAGACCAACTCAATGGAAAAAAAGCTTCAGGTTAAAAGCAAGGAATTACAAGAAACCCAAGACAAATGTCACAAGGTATTTGTGCCCATGTCTACAGAGGGGGGGAGTTCATGCTGCATGAAGAATATCGCGCCATTTTACCTTACTGCCGTGTAATTATGGTCTTAATATGATATCTGTTGGTTCACTTCACACCCTGAAAAACATACAAAAAAGGTGTCCGTCTATCCATCTTCCAAAGGCTTATCCCTGTCAGGGTCAAGGGGACCTTTGTGAGCCCTGACTGGAATAATCAACAAAGTGTATTTGATTTAGAGACTGTGTTTTATTTGGCTGGCTCTCTCCCAGTGCATCCCATAGGGTGTTTTCCTGCGAAGCAAATCAGGAGTAACACTTAGAGTAAACAGGAAATAGTGTATAAACACCAATCAGTGATCACACTTGAAATGGATAGTATGTTTGCTCCCTGGTAGGGATGCAAAACTGATTATTTGATTAATTTGGTGCAACCTACTGATTGATTGATTAGTTTAGCAAAAACATGGTTTGAAAAGCATGTTTTTTTTTTATTTATTTTTTAAAAAAAGTTGTATTTACACTTACAATAAAAATGTTAGAAATTGGACAGAATATAGAGGTGTGACAGTACACAAAATTCACAGTTTGATACACATCTTGGTTTTGCGTTCATGCTACAATGCAATTTCAATACAGCAGGGAATCAGAATTGGTTCTGACATGGTTTATTATTAAAACTGCAAATGCAATTAGGAACAGTTATAAACCAAACACAAAACAGTCTGTTGATGTGTCTGAATCACAAAATTTAAGAGGTGCTCATTTGTACACTCAAAATAAATATGTAAAATAAATAAGAATGTAAAAATAACATTGCGTCAGAACCATCGTAATGAACTAAATATCATATTCTCTGTTGCTGAGTATGGGTCCATATCTGTAGCAGTAAACACACCTACAGTCATAGTTGCGCTTTTGCCTGGAAATTCAAACCAGGCTAAAACCATTACGTACCATGCGGAAATGCACTTGCAAAGGCTGTTTCTGCCTTGGTCCAGTCGTACACGTGCTCAAATGATATCGCTCAAATGAGGGAGCACATTGGATGTGTTTCCAGCGACATCTGAATTCAGTATAACAGAGCCGACAGACAGTCTGGTCTCATCAACTACTCTCTTTCTGGTATTGGCGTAATTTAATGGGAAACCAAAATGTTCACATACTACTGACCTAAGTGATGTGGGAAGGTCTTTGGGCTCTCCAGCCGACCCCTAAGCAGCCCATCCACAATTAGCATAATGTTTTCAGAGTTGAGCATCTACTTCTGAATTTAAGTTAATTAATTTTTTTTGTGTGTACCAGACTGAAAGTAACGTAGCTGAACTGCACTCAACGAATGTGTGCTGTTACACCCTAAGAAAATCTGTATTCAATATATTGATTTGGAAGATGTTGCAGGTTATTAGCTTCCTTGATGACGGAAGATTAGAGTGATTCCACACTTTGGATGTTTTGGTCTTACATCAACCCTCCACAGATGAATCCGCTGCCTCTGTCGTGTTTAACCAACGTTAGCATTGATAGGTGATGTCATTATACACAATTTATGCAGCAAACCTCCAAATTGAAACCATATCTGTAGAACCCTTTTAATCATTTCTGACACAGCATCTTGCGCATCAGTGGCGTCTATTTTTAACTACTTATTGTTGACATTATCGATGAGTTTCAGCTCTACTCTTTGTACAACGATCATGAAGACTTTCAGGGGAAGATCATGCAAGCAGGAGAACTACATATTTTTGTCTAGATCACCTTCTGAAATTCCGTCTGCTTACTAATGTATTTAATAATAATAACAATATGTTTATTTTGTCAGATGGAACAAGAAATCTCTCGATTCCAGCGTAAAATGTCAGACCTGGAGTCTGTGCTGCAGCAGAAGGATGTGGAGCTGAAGGCGTCAGAGACGCAGAGGAGCATCCTGGAGCAGGACCTGGCAACCTACATCACAGAATGCAGCGTGAGCTCTCCGGAATTACCCCATCCCCACCCCCCCCCGCGTCCAGGCCCGGTTGCCGCAAGCAGACAGTGGCTGGGATACCCTGCATGCCAGAGAATTTTAAATGGAATGTCTGCTTTACGCCTAATGAAATGTCTGCCTTACACCTAATGAAATGTTCTCTGTGTGTGGGGATGTTTAGACAGGAAAATTTATACCTGAATTTTCACTTTATTCCCAGTTTTTTGTCTTTATTATGTTGGATTTTTATCATTTGCGGAATCGGTATCTTCTCTGCATGTATAGACTATGAATTGCTGGAATATATTTCAGAATAAGACTGGCCGCACTGCATGTTAAATCATGCAGTCTGCATACTTAGAGTTTTAAGCTTGTAGGATTGAGTTTAGTGAGCCTGTGTGACCTCACAGGGACTCTAGGCAGCTTTGGTGGATCTATGGCAGCGATTGGCACTGTCGCACTTATGCTTCTGCATGCATCTGCACATGTTTCAGAGCCTGAAGCGCAGTCTGGAGCAGGCGCGTGTGGAGGTCTCCCAGGAGGATGACAAGGCACTGCAGCTACTGCATGACATCCGGGAACAGAGCAACAAACTGCAGGAGATCAAGGAGCAGGTAGGCTGCTGTACTTTCAATCTGAGCACCCCCTTATTCTGGGCTTACAGATCTCCCTCAGTGGGTCGTACGGTGAAGGTTGACTCATCCTTAAACCATAACCCTGTTATGTGTTATAACTGAAGGTTGATGCCTGCCCCAGTCTGCTGTCCCCTGCCCTCATCCCGAATGCCCTCAAGTTGTGAGAAGACTAACTGTCAAATCAGCTTCTGCAGTCTTTGCCAAACACAATTACTACCCCCCCATTTCCCCCGCCCCTCATCTAAGCTTTGTGGCTGGGAGTTCCTATGCATTTACATGCCCGTCATGTAACGATGAAGACCCCATGCGCTGAAATTGTTTAGCGTCCATCCCAAACAGCTATGGGAGTGCCGGGATAGCGGATCATTCCCTCCGACACCCGCTTCCCTTCCATAAAAACATAGCCGGACTCTCTCTCCACATTGCCAGAACCAGCCATATTGACCCTGTAATTAGTTTGTCCTTCAGAATGCTTGTGCTGCCGCTTGTTGCTGTTTGGTGGAGGTGAGCTCAGTAGGGCTCCTTGACTTGGAGTATGACTTTGGATGCTGTTCTTCTGGATCGATATGGCTGAATTAAAATGAGGAGACGCTGGCCGCTCGGAATTTTTGTGACTTTCTGCGGGTAGATTCTTGATAGTTCCTGGTAATTTTTTTTTTATTGGTTCATTAGAAATTCCAGTGCAGTCCTCTCCTGTTCCTCCTCTCACAAGAGCAGCAAGGTCACTGCTCCCTCTGACGTTCATGCTTTGAACACACGGCGGAATTGTTGAGGGACTCAGAGCGGCCTGCTGAACATATACTGCCATGTTACTTCGTTTCATTGATCCTGCTTATTGTGTCTGTCCTTATTTGCATCTTGTTATCGTGAGGAAGTAACCAATTTCATGAAATGATGATGGATTTCTAAATCTGATATACTCAATCAGATGCAAGTCCAAATATAACAGTGAAATATGCCACAGCACTTTTAGTAAGCACTAAGGAGTAGTTTTTTTTATTTGGTGGTAGGCAGGGAGTATTCTTCTGAAAGATGGCGCAGTGATTTTCGACTTCCAGACATCTGCTGCAGTTGTCAGACGGATCTGTTATTTTGGTACTGGTTAAACGGGGCTGGGGGTGGGGGGTGGGGGGGGGGTGTTTCATTTCACTGTCACATCTCACCTGCGCAGCCATCAGCCGGGAGGAGCTCTTCATCCCACCAAAGAAGCCAGAATGCCACTAGGCTTGTCATACGCATCACTTCCTGCCGTTCTGCAGGCAGGCAAAGGATTGTGGGGCGGCGGGGAGCTCAGCCCAGAGACGGGAGGCTTCATGTCGAAAAGGAGCAGTTTGCTATTACATCTTAATTGTCTATGACATTTTTTGACTTTGCCCATAATATCTGTAGATCCCCTTTAATCATCCCTGACACAGCATGTTGAGCTTATACCATCCTCCATCTGCCCGCGGGCAGCCATGTCACATACTCCTCTCTTTAAATCCACACACGCTTGGCCTCTAATAGCAGTTTTTTATTGCTTTGTGCCTCATCTACGGCAGTAGAGGTGATAATGGATAGCTCACAGTACAATTGCTGCGCGGGCAAGGGTGGGTCCTGACGGACACATTTGGGTTGCAGATATTCCTTGCTGAACTCTGCCAAAGACCCATGAGTCTTAATCATCTAAAAGCCTGCAGACACCCTCCCTCATGAAGTTCTCTGCCTTAGAATCATCTGCTGATTGCACGTCTGTTAGTCCGTCTGAAGGACTCTTGGAATAAAAATGCATTTCAAAACAGCTAGATGGTGTCAGGTCTGGTGATTTGTATGATTTCTCTGTAACTGTCGTTAAAATTGCTTTAGTACCTCACTGTTTTTTCTTTTTTGTCTTGGATCCTGGGACTGGATCAAATAGATTTAATTTACAACACATCCTCCATCATTCTTTCTGGTTTTTCAAAAGGACTGTACAAAGATCTCACAGTGTTGTCCATCTCCATTAAAAAATATGTAATATTTTCTTATTACAGCAGGGACCTTTGTGATAGCTGACCTCCCCCTGTGTTATACAGTAAAGAGTTTAGCCTTGCACACAGCAGTCTTGTTATACACTTGGTGCCTCTGTATATTTAGCATTGCCAAGCATGGAGAATTTAGCCTCGTCCTCATTCTAGCTAATATGCGTCTTTCACGTTGCAAATAAATGCTGAGTTCCCTACAGATGTGAGCATCCTCTGTCACGGGGAGTTCAAAGGGAGCCCTGAAAACCTGGCCTAAGCTTTTTATTGAGATCTTTGCACTTCCACCTTTCTCTCTGCTTCTCTTCCATTATCAGTTTGTCCTTTGATCTACTCTGTCCTCCTCTCCTGCATTCTGTAGACGCTGCCCCCCCCCCCCACACTTCACCCTGAGGCTGTCTTCATCTGTGGTCAAAGTGTTTTTTGTGTAGAAGACAATGATTAATGGCCCCCATTTGTGAGCCCAGCCCAGCCCCCCTTCTACCACAGGCCAACTTGTGTGTTTGAGTTTATTCCTAACATGATTAATATTAGTAACTTAAATATTTCAGTTAACATCCCAGACATTTAAATAAATCTGTTCTGCCAACCTTCTGGTATCTTAGTTTCTCCTAAAAACACAGGCAAAAAATAAATATCTGTTTTAATCCTTGCTGAAAACAAGTTTATTCGCAAGCATTTTGTGGTCCTCAGTATAAATATAGCAACTTTGAAGTAATCTTTGACTAATTTCTTGTGCACTGAATTTTCATAAGTATCTTCAGAAATACGTATTTAACAAGCTTCATGGACTATTTACTCTGACATTTTTTCAGCACTGAATCATTATGGTTTAAAAAAAAAAATAGAATACAACCTCATGAATTATTAATCCAACCATGACTCCCTTTTGATGGTGACATATGTCTTGTCATATTTGAGGGTCGAGGTTTGTCACTCTCTGTTCATTAGCTTAAAGCTCATTAAAGGGATATAACAAGTGAGCTGTCCTCACCCCCTTGGCTGCATCGACACTCTCCTCAGGAGACGCACTGCCAGGCACCGAGGGTGTGGATTTCAGTCTTTACTCTCAGTTGGCTTGAACTCGAACTTGCTGAACTCCACATATGCAACTATATGGTCACAGATCGATACAAAACCTTTCTGATTGTAATAGTGGTGTTTTATAAAAAAAAAAAATTCTATTACCCATCAACAGCCCCAGATATTCAGTTTTAAAAACACTCAGAAGCTTTTATTTTAAAGCATATTTTGCTGTCAATTAGGTTCGTTTATTATGTCACTGTGTCCCACAGGAATACCATGCCCAACTGGAAGAGATGCAGGTGACAATCCGGCAGCTGGAGGAAGACCTCTCCTCTGCCCGTCGCCGTAGTGACCTGTATGAGGCGGAGCTGAGGGAATCCCGTCAGACCAGCGAAGAGCTGAAGAGGAAGGCTGCAGAGTACCAGCTGAGGATCCAGAAGGTCCGTCCTGCCAGGGTGCCAGTCCTGTGGTTACTTAGGGGCACAGAAAAGAAATAGCGTGTTCGGCTTCTGGAGGTCCTAGTGACAGTAGAAAGAGAGGCAACGGACTGTGTGCATGCATGAGCCCTGTGATCACCTGCTGATTGGCTCCTGTGCCCTCCAGGCCAAAGAACAAGGCAAGGCTGAGGTGGAGGAGCTCCTCATCAAGCTTGAGAAGGTGCGTGCTGTTGTGGCCTGGCATTCAAAGCAGCCTTAGCATTAGCGTTAGCATGCACCTGACATCACTCTCCAGATTCCCTCTCCGGACACCACTGCCTTTTAAGGCTTCATCACCACCTCATATAATCAGTATTCCTTCATTTGTGTTCCATCATTACTAGTATTAGTTACAGTCGTACTGTACTGTATTGTGCTGCGTTTTGCTCTTAGAAATAAGTCTTGTTATATCAAAATAAGAAAGCTTTAAGCATTTATTGTTTAGCAGTTTTACAAGGGTTTTTGGGTAACCTAATCTGTGTTTCCTGGAAGAAACTATATTTCATGTGATGGTAAATGCTGCCATGCCTTCCAGACCAATGCAGAACAACAAGCAAAGATTCTGGAGCTCCAAGACAAGCTGACCAAGGTAACTCACCCCTGCTGATTGAATGTAGCCCTCACTTAGAATGGTCTAGTCAAGTCACATTTCACTACATGTTATTCGTGTATAGCTATGTGTGTGAGCAATAGACCTCTCTTTGACTGAAGCATAGTTATAGTTTAGCAAAAATGAACTTAATAGAGATATGATTAGAAGAGTGACAGAAAAGGTGGGAAAGTGAGTATCAATCTTGAGCTGCTTCATTATGGCAAAAATCATAATTCTGACCAATATTGAGATCCTGATTATTTACAATGATTATTTACCAAAATTACTCTCGACAGCAGAAACAATATATCTATTGAATCTTAATAATGAAACTTATACACGTACATTGACGTTGAATTGAACCCAAAATAATACTTTAATAAAATAATATATGTGAATTATGCTGAGATGAACTGTTCAAAAGCTGAGGTTCAAAAGCACTAAACTTGATTTTTTCCCCCAACTATACATATTAGAGTCAACTGCTCAGTCAACTGATATAAAAAGTGCTCAAAGATTTTTAGCAAGAAAGCTAGTCTGTTTACATTAAGTTGTTAAATAACTTGGTCGTGTTGCCTTGTGATGCAGACACAGTTTTGAAACATTCTGCAAATAATTTGTTCTTGGTCCGATTCATTGAAACCAAAAACGATTCCAAATAACTCATGTGCATTTAACTGTTTTGTCGACCAAAACACCCCACCCTGCCATTTCGACCGTGAACGCGTTTTGACTGCTGTGCTGTAGGGAATTCGCTATCAGCATTTAGTGAGGGGCAAAGCGCACCCCCCCCCTAGGCGGTAGGGCATCATTTCAATACGAGATACAAACAAAGATCGTTTCAAGCTATTATCATTTTTTCATAATCAATAATAATCAGTATCACTTTATTTATCCCCATGGGGAAATTGTCTTTATGCCTCCCTCAACTTGGTCTTTGTAGAGGGTTAAGGGTCTTGCTCAAGGACCCGCAGACGTGCTGAGGCCGGGTTTGAGTCTTGTGATTAGAAGCACATTAGCCACACGCTGCCCCCCGCCCCCCCGATCGTGGGAAGCCATAATTGTAATTGCGATTCAAATTCCATTAATTGCACAGCTGTGGTTGGGATTTCGTGGTTGAGGTTTGGTTGTGGTGTTCCTTGGTTCCCTGCGCCTCTGCAGGCTGTGAAGGCCAGCACCGAGGCCACAGACCTCCTGCAGAACATCCGGCAGGCCAAGGAGCGGCTGGAGCGGGAGCTGGAGAGGCTGCGCAGTAAGGGCGACTCCACCGACACCTTACGCAGGCGTCTCCGGGAGACTGAGGTACACCGCCCACCGCTCCGGCCGGGCACCTGCCTGGTACCCGCGCTCTTCCTCTCAAATCAGGCAGGGAGCCTTTCCATATTGTTATTTTCTTGTTCTATGAAAGCTAATGATTCAAGACTTAAAAAGTTTATGTAATTTTTAAAGCTTGCTTAAGTAATCTGCCTGCTGGTTGCTTTTTTCATTAAATAAAAAGACACATTATTCAGAATTAATTTGACATTTATGGTTTCTGAGTAGGAAAATGAATCTGAAATCAAGGCTTTTATAAATGTGTTATCAGTAGAACAGACTGTACTGTGTAAAAGTGTTATATTAACACGCGCCTAATGTGCTCTCTGCCTGCGTTAGCGACCTGCCACTGTGTCAAAGTGTTAGTGAATATCCCATTTGGTGAGAGTAACTCCTGAGTGTAAAACTAATTACGTCTTAAAGCCTTATATGGAAACTTGGGGAAAACAGGCGCAAAGCCAGGCTACAGTGCACGTTTCCATGGGACACCAGCATTCATTAACAATCTCACAAAAAAAAAAAATCATGTTTACAGCCGTCTGTGATGCATCTATGTGTGCACAGGAGGGCAAGAAGACCCTGGAGAACCAGGTGAAGAGGCTGGAGATGGTGGAGAGGAGGGAAAACAAGCTGAAGGATGACATCCAGACCAAGTCCCAGCAGATACAGCAGATGGCAGATAAGATCCTGGTGAGAGGTCATGGATAAGGCCCCCCAAGACGCGCGCTACCCCTCCCTCCCCCCACCATGGTTTCTCCCACATAAGCTACCGACACTCCTGTTTTTTTATTATTATTATTATTTTTATCCAGGTTCTCCCGTATTTCAAGGCTGTCTCCTGTCCGTTTATTTGTTTACTTATTCAGAGCCATATTTTGGGACTGAAATGCTAGCAGGTTTGTAAGCTTGTTGCTGCGTTTTGGTTGTGGTCTCGCACCCGGGACTCTGTCCTCACACACTGCTCCTGTGAGCTTCCTTGTCCATGTAGAGCCAGAGGAAGCTCTCACGGTCACTTAGCCCCTCTGACATCATGCTGGCCAGCCGTGGTTCAGAAACTCCTGCCCCCCCCCCCCCCCCCACGGGGGTGCCAGCGAGAGTGCCCGGCGCTCCCTGTCCTCCAGCCCGGTTCTGCCCACGCTGGCATATTTCACCCGCCCGCGTCGCCTTTTGCCTTCTATTCATCTCCACAGGAGCTGGAGGAGAATCTGAGGGAGACACAGGCTACCGCACAGAGGATGGAGGCCCACCTGATGCAGAAGGAGAGACTTTATGAGGACAAAATCAAGGTGAGGGGCTGCTTCAGCCAAGGACCCTGCCCCCCACTACCATAATGCATCGGCTGCCCCTCGCTCCACCCCCCCCACTCACTCGCAGGCTATTTGTATGCTTTGTAACCGTGTAGTAATAAAAAAAATAAGCATATATAGTCTCTTTATGTATGCATTATATTAAGCAGTTACAGTGTTGTTCCAAAGGACAGACTTAATGTTGTTCCAAAGGACAAATTCATTAAGTGTCCTCCTGAAGATATACTAAGCTGTAGTGCCCAGCATCTTTTTATACCTGTAATTTTGAGAGCTACTGCTCACTTCATTTGGCCTTCAAAGTGCCACCAATACCACAAATCAATACCACAACCACAAATCAATCATATTGTAAAAGGTACAAAAAAAAGCAGGGACACATGGTTGCATTTAGTCTGAATATTCTCTCTTCAAAAGTATAAAAAGGGTGAGGATGACCACGATGATGCTGATTTATGAAGATTATTATAGATGCTTGATCTCTAATCAACTAAACAGTCCATGAAGCAAGAATAGAAAAACTGGCCAGGAATAGAGAAATGTAGGAAGTGCATGATGGGAAATTGGATTGGTCTATTGCGGGTCATTTCCTGTGGGTCAGACCCACGAAAGCCTGCGCCGGGGTACATATTTGTTTTGTTGTGACTAAATTATCGTTTCTGTTTAGGTTCTAGAGGCACAAATGAAGGCTGACATGGCTGAAAAGGACGTTCTGGAGTCCAAAAGGGCTAAACACGAAGAGGAGGCCCGGGAGAAGTGCAAGCTCATCAGTGAGCAGAAAGCGGTGAGGCTTTGGCTCTCTCCTCCTCTGCCTGAGGACATCCACAGAAGCTGTTTCAGACCAGGCTTTTTGGAGGATGCCAGCTTTGTGCTATCATTGTATGATATGCATAGCCTCAACATTAAATGAGCTTGATGACTGACTGATTTGCACTGCAGTTACTTTGCCGGCCGAAATCCAGACCAATTAGACCAGCAGAAGGAAACTCAGAACATGGGGACATCATGTCAGCTCCCCACCCTACCCTGATTAACAAAACCAACATTAATTAATTGAAAAACAAATGTGGATTATGTGAGTGACACTTAGACAACAGAGTCAAGTTTAATAGATGGGTTAGAGAGCTTAAAATGTTCACACCTTAGACTGTTTCCCATTGGTGTCTTCCCCAATCAGACCATCAATGCCATGGACTCCAAGATGAAGAACCTGGAGCAGAGGATCGCTGAGCTGTCCGAGGCAAACAAGCTGGCAGCCAACAGTAGCATCTACACCCAGAAGAATATGTGAGTGTCACATGACCTCTTCCCTTGTTCTGTCAAATGTCTCTAGAAATCAATTCTTGAGGAAGAATCACTGCAGTCAAAACCTAGTATTCACAGGATTCTGTATACATTTTGTCATTTGCACAATATGCTAAGTGGTAGGGAAGTTATGGTGATCTGTGTGTCAGCTTTGTGTACCCAACTATTTGAAGTGGTGAGCGAGGAACCCGTCAGGGGTTGGAAGAATTTTTGATATAATCTTCCTATCCACTCCCTATGTAAAAAATATTACAGAAATAGGACCTTCCCAAGATGCTTAAAAACACCTACACAACTTGCACTGCATTCACAAACACGGTCTGGTTTGCATCCTGGCAGTCATGAGATGCGAACAAAACACAAACCGATTTCTAAAAGTTTTACTTGGATGAATAAACAAACACAAACTGTGGTGGTATTTGTGCTGACAGCAGTTGTATTCTGGTTTTCTCATGGTATTACAAGCATTCTACATACCCCTTCCATTGTGCAAAAACTATTTTCAAAGCTCACCCTCAAGAACAACCGATATAAATCTTGTCTCGATTGTTTCAGAGACCATTGCATGTGGTCAGCTTTTCCCCCACCACATCCAGATTACCCATTCGACGCTGCAAATAAAAGGTTAAAAAATTGCCTTACCTGTAGTTTATAAAAAGTGATCCCCCCCCCCCCATTGTGCAGCAAATCTTTAGGGAATGGTGGGGCTTGTGATATTGAGCTCTTCTTTTTACTGGCTGTTCCTTACCTCCTGATTTACCTAGCTGCAGGTTATTGAAGATTGAGAGGTCCTTCAAAACGGGGGTCAGTAGTCCTCGTATTAGGTGCTTGGCTGAGAACCATACAGCGAAAACTGAATGAATTGGCCTGTATCCTCCGCCTTGTCATTTTGTTCATTGGGCTGAGAACTATGTAACGAATTGTGTATATATTACGGATGGGCCGTTCCACATTTTTTCAGTTCCGATCCCGATATTCAACTGCCGGTACAGATTCTGATACATGAGCTTTTTTTACTTTAGTATTTTAATATAATAAATATATTTATGCTTTATATATTATTAATATTTTTTAACTAGTAAATACAGATGAAAAACGTATGCCAAAAAATCTTTAATCAGGCTACTAGAAACACGCATACTGTCCTGCTTTCTTTCTTTATCTTCTTTTAAGCATTTTTGAGGCAATTGCAGTTCAATTTCAATATCTTCCAAGTGAGGAAACACAGGTGGCGAATGCTTAAAATGCCCCACAATTGCAACAGCATCACTTACACTTTGTTGCGATAGCAGCCCCTCGGGCATCATAAGCCGTAGCGAGTGCGCAAAACAGCCCAAGTTGTGCGCATTTCGACTGGCGGCCATGTTGAAATCTCATTAATATTTTTATTTAAGTGGCTCTATGACCGGATAATGGTTTTTAATGGTTGGAAACTTTTATTGTACTATAAGTCACTTTCGTCCTGGGTTTTTTGCTTTATGATTTATTTTCCTTATTGTATTCTAAGCCTGTTAATGAGCAGGGGGCCCGCAGACGGACCATCCTAGAAGGGGCACTAGGAAGAGGCTACAGTTAGCGCTGTTTTAATAGGAATGCTGGGATAGCAATATGTGGCAGCGCTATGTGAATATATCTGGATGGAATACAGTGACGTCAATATTGCAATATAATTATAGCTATAATATATGCAGGCAATAGTTACCTGGAGTACAAATAATAAGCCATATTGGAAGAGGAGACTTAAAAATGCAGCACTGCTCATTTGCCAATAAGGCTTGTCGCCCAGTAATGAGTAACAATATTGTGGACCATTTTGCTGCTTCACATCTGTCTTTTAATGCTGGTCTTCATTTGGATCAAATCAACCTGTTATGTTACTGATCGAATTTTTCACAGCTGCCGAGTAGTTATGCTGTGAAGGATCCTGTGTAAAATCAACCTGTAAAAGAAAACAGGGCGGCAGCCTGGAACAGCTTGCTGATGGTGTATCTGTGTCGGCGCTCGTCCACCTCGACCCTCAGGAAAGCCCAGGAGGAGATGATTTCAGAGCTGAGGCAGCAGAAGTTCTACCTGGAGTCACAGGCTGGAAAGCTGGAAGCGCAGAACGCCAAGCTGGAGGAGCACCTGGAGAAGATGAGCCAGCAGGAGCAGACCAAGAAGACCAGGCTTCTGGAGCTGGAGACCAGGCTCAGGGAGGTGAGGAGGGCGTGTTTGAGCGCCTCTCCTGCTCGGTTGGGTGTCCAGGCACATCATGGTTCACTAGCAGCATTTTCCGTGCCCTTTTTGCCAAATGCAAACGGAGGAGTGAGATGGTAGCAGTTCTTGCTTCTTGCTGTTGACCTGACATCCGCTCTGGCTGTCAGCTCAGTCGGGGGCGATGGAGGAGGGCAGAGGTTAGAGCTTAGGCCTCTTATCAGTGGGTGAGCTGTCATCCAGGGGGCCATAGGTTTGTACCCATGAACTGTGGCGACAGCTCATTTGCTTTTTGCTAATTTGTATAACTGGATATGTTAATATGTGTAATATGCTCATAGAATAGATGATTTAGGCTGTGAGTGGTTGTAAAAGAGGGAAAACGGTCTGTGCGGTCGGTCTTTCTGCCGTGACCTCAGATGGGCCTGGAGCACGAGGAGCAGAAACTGGAGCTGAAGCGGCAGGTGGCAGAGCTGACGCTCTCTCTGCAGGAGCGCGAGTCCCAGATCAGCGGTCTGCAGGCGGCTCGTGACGCCCTGGAGAGCCAGCTACAGCAGGCCAAGACGGAGCTGGAGGAGACCACTGCTGAGGCAGAGGAGGAGATCACGGCGCTCAGGGTCAGGACCGGCGTGCTGGCTACAGATTCTGGGGCCCCTGATAAAATGACAACCCACCCAATTGTACATAAAAACTTAGGCATTCAGAGGCCCCTGTAAAGTGTTGGGCCCCCTGAATCTGCCTGGGTGTCCATGCCCCTAATGTGGCCCCTGTAAAGTGCAGAAGCCCAGCAGATGTTCCATTTAACTGCCCCTCTGTCTCTCCCTCTCAGGCCCACAGAGACGAGATTCAGCGCAAGTTCGATGCTCTGAGAGAGAGCTGTTCAGTGAGTGTCCTTTGGCCTTTGCGTTCGGCCCTCATGTTAAAAAGGCACCTCTGGGTCACCAAGACGTCCCTTTCCGTGTCAGGTGATCACTGAGCTGGAGGAGCAGCTGACCCAGCTGACCCAGGAGAACGCTGAGCTGAACCGGCAGAACTTCTACCTTTCCAAGCAGCTGGACGAGGCTTCGGACGAGAGGGAGGACCGGATGCAGCTGAGTCAGGATGTGGACCGGCTGCGCAGGGAGGTGGCCGACCGGGAGATGCACCTCAACAACCAGAAACAGGTACATCATCCCTTAGCAACCAATGACAGACACACATCCCACTCTAGTGACCCGAAAGGCACATGTCATCACAGCTCCATTTATAAAACATGCAGTTAGTCACGTCTGTCTTTGCTACCATGATTTGAAAGTAATCTTCATAAACGGCTTCAGTTTATCAGCTGGGAACTCAGCCACTGTGTTACCTTGCGAAAACCTCACCAGCTCATGGAGAAATATTGTCTGGCTGCTTTCCTCAGAACATGGAGACTCTGAAGACCACGTGCACCATGCTGGAGGAGCAGGTCCTGGAGCTGGAGACGCTGAACGACGAGCTGCTGGAGAAGGAGCGGCAGTGGGAGACGTGGCGCGGAGCGCTGGAGGATGAGAAGAGCCAGGCGGAGAGGAGAGCCCGGGATATGCAGCGGCTGCTGGGCAATGAGAAGCAGAACAGGTAGCTTCCGTATGCGCGGCCCCACACACACACACACACACACACACACACACTCATCCAGTAGGCCTTGGCTAACTGCCCTGCCTTCCTGAGTCAGGTTGCGTGCAGACCAGCGCAGTTCAGAGTCTCGCCAGGCGGTGGAGCTGGCAGTCAGGGAGCACAAGGCTGAGATTATAGCCTTGCAGCAGGCCCTGAAGGAGCAGAAGCTGAAGGCGGAGAGCCTGTCTGACACAGTGAGTCCTCCACATTGCTCCCTCTCCTTTGGAAGGAGCGGCCAGCTCATGAGGTTCCGGTGCCTGCCCTTCCCTGCCACAAGGGGGCACTGACAGCAATGTATCGCCACCCCTCTTCAGCTGAACGACCTAGAGAAGAAGCATGCCATGCTGGAGATGAATGCGCGCAGTCTGCAGCAGAAGCTGGAGACAGAGCGGGAGCTGAAGCAGAAGCTCATGGATGAGGTGCGGAGGATTCAGCATCCCATTGTCTTGCACGCAGATGCATACACACATGCGTTACAAAGGTTAACGCCTCAGGGATTCTGGGATTGTTAGAAAATGTACAGAGAATAAGATGTAATGCAATAATTAGATGCATCCCATCTTGAGAATAACATCACACAATCGCACTACATCATTAGTGAGTATTTTTAGCCGGTATAAAAACCAGATAAAGGTCACCTACCGTATGTGTCACCAACACGGCGTCTCCCAGCAAAGCAAGCTGCAGCAGCAGATGGACCTGCAGAAGACGCACATCTTCCGCCTGACTCAAGGTCTCCAGGACGCCCTGGACCAGACCGACCTGCTGAAGACAGAGCGCACGGACCTGGAGTACCAACTGGAGAACATCCAGGTGTGCCTTTACACCGCTGTGACACACCACACTCACACTTACTCACACGCATATGTTTGCAAATGCACACTCAGATGGATGCTTGTTGCCCTTATGCAACAATGGTGTCCCTTTCAAAACGGCAGCAGGTAGCAGTGGATAAATTACTCTGCTCTCAATGGTGAATTGGAGCCTTTCAGCGTAACAGCAGCCCTCTACACATACAGCGGTTCTGTCAGCAGACTGGACGACAAAAGAGTTCTCTGACTGGTACGACCCCACAGGGATGCATTTTTTTCATATGTTTTGCTCCGACGTGTTGCAGACATTCAGGTCAAGAATGGTTGCCCGTAGTATGAAATGCTGATGTTTTTGATCCTTTGATCATTTTTCTCTGGTCATTTTTTGATCATACCCGAGACGTTTTCCCCCTTTACGGTAACATGACATTTCTGGCTGTGTCACTCGGGCCCGATCAGTTTAGATTATGACTGGGTGACTGGCCAGCACTGACTGAAGGCCCCTGTCAGGAGAACTAATGAGCTTCGTCCTGCAGAGGGTGCCGTCAGTCACACCTGTTTGGGGGGGGGGGGGTACTTTTCCTGACAAAATGCTGAAAAGCTACATGTTATTACAGATTAATATCATCTGCTAACAAGATGCCGCACCAGTTCAAAAAGATGCACACAGAGCCCATCATTAAAAATGTGCTTACCGACATTCCTATCGGGCCACAATCTCCACAGCGAGGAGAAAAGCCTGTCAGATTCAGGAAGCCGTCGCCGCTCCGGAGGCTCTCATCAGACGAGCTGTTCTGACGCTACGATCGGAAGACACACAGTGTGTTTGAATTAATGCCACCTACTGCCTTTTTATCCTGTCCTGCCCTGCGCTATTGTGGTAGTACAAAGGAGGTGTGCAGATCGGCAAGGGACATAAATACAAGGCTGAAACACTGCACTTATTTGCAGGAAAGGATAGGAATTATTGATGGACCTATTGTGAGAATGGGCTTATCTCATCTGCTGCTGTGTGGTTATGAATTAATGAGCGCCGGCGCTATAGCAAGTCAGTGGATGTAATCATCTGCAGGGCCGTGGTGTTCGTTCCTGAGCAGCCTGCCGGGCTGTACTGCTGCCTGCCTGGCTGTACTGCAGCCTGCGTTACAGAGCTCTCAAAACCCGAGCAATTAAAAACATGGACATGGTTTAATGCAAACACATGGCAGGTGCCCACTGATGTGGAGCGAGATCCACAGCCGGTAGACTAACGTTCTTCTCACGGTGCTGGTTTCGCTCGGCCGAATCCATAAGAACCTTCCACTTCCAGGCGGTGTACTCCCAAGAGAAGGTGAAGATGGAGGGAACCATATCCCAGCAGACCAAGCTCATCGACTTCCTGCAAGCTAAGATGGACCAGCCCACAAAGAAGAAGAAGGTAAAGGGCAGGGCCGTGACGGGACTTCAGAAGGTCCGTCGATATCCGTCTCCGAGGAGTAAACCCAGGCGCCTTCAGAACGTGACGCCCGTCTCTCCCCTCCGCCAGGGCATTTTCGGGCGTCGGCGGGAGGACATGGTTGGCGCGGTTGGGGGCGTGGCAGCGAGCATGTCCCAGGTGCCCGTGCCCTATAACGACATGAAGGCGGCGCTGGAGAAGGAGCGCTCTCGGTGTGCCGAGCTGGAGGAGGCGCTGCAGAAGATGCGCATCGAGCTGCGCTCCCTGAGGGAGGAGGGTGAGGGGCGGGGCTCTGGGGGCCGCACTGAATTGCGGGCTATAAGCGATGGACTGGCATCCCGTCCCGGATATACCTGTACCCAGTGCCTCCTGGGACAGACTTCAGACGGGTGCCTGTGACCCGGTACTGCAGTGTCTCCCGATCCAGTCCTCTGCGACCCACAGCCGGTCCATGTTTTTGCTCCCTCCGTGCTCCCTGCCAGACAGTCCTCACTGCTCATTCCTCCCAGCTCACTGTCTTTGGGTCCCTGAGAACTGGATTGGGGAACACTGCCCTACTGGATGGGTAACTGGAAGACAGAAGGAGGAATTTCACTGTGTCCCCCGATTACATGACAACAAAATCGTGAAAGCTTTCATTTTTATACATACCTGTACGTATAGTAGTATTTATATCATTATATAACAAGTACTTATTGCATCAAGTGTAGGTTAGTCTAAGTCCTTCTGTACAAGTAATAAATGCCCAATATAGTAACAGTGTTGCATAAACCTGCTTGTTGAAGCCTAATTGCCTGTCTGCCCCCGTGCAGATTTACTGAAATCACCAGATTGATGATCCGTTCAGCATGACTGAGTCACAGGTCCGCAGTCGGCTTAATACAGTCAATGAGTCGGGCTGTGAGTGGGTGAAGATCTGGGTTTGTGGAACACGCAGTGGGAGCGCGTCACGTGTGCCTCCCGTCGTAGGAGCTGAGTCAGTGCTCAGCCGCTCTGCCTGATGCCCAGCCCGCGTGTCCCTGCTTCACACCAGTAAATACCTGTATCTACTGGGAATTAATTGTTTTCATGAAGCATAATGTGCCCTGTATCAGTGATTCCGTGCCCAGTTCTGCTTTCACTTTCATTTTGCTCCCGTGTTGACCTTTGACCCCTCTCTCCTCCAGGAGCCCACTTCAAGGCCATGGAGCACGGGGCCCCTTCCACCCCAGCCACGGCCCGGCAGCAGATCATCATGTCCGCCATCGTCAAGTCGCCAGAGCACCAGCCCAACCCGAGCAGCCTGCTGGCCCCGTCCAGCTCCAGCCGTCGCAAGGAGATCTCCACGCCCGAGGGTGAGCTGGGTACTGGGGGCCGCGGCGCGGCCTCTGCCGTCCTGAGGCTCTTACCTTGTTTACCAGTGAACAAAAGCGTACAGCCCATGTTAGCTATTGATTCCTTTGGGTGTAAAGCGTGTCTGACTGTCCCTTCACCTCCATCACAAAGGAGATGTTTCTGTGCCCTTTGTGTCTGCGCCGCCCTCTTTCCCAGCTGTCTCTCCTCCCCAAACTCTCTGATTCTGTAGATCGCTTATCTCTTGTCTCTCTCACTCTACAGAGAAAAGGAGGGTGACCTTTGAATTTATTTTTACGGCCCCCCCCCCCCCCCCAAGAAAGGCTCCTCAGATAACCACTCATGCCCTCTATTTTCCTGCCCGCACCCTCCCCTAGAGATGGGTCAGAGGTCCAGATTTAAGCGTATGTTCTCGGTGGCCAGCCTGTGTATCTCAGTGCCAAGCTGGATAAATCTGGACTTTGACGGCCCTCTTTGCCCGTCCAGCCATCCCAGCACGGGTTTGCCTGCCTGTCGCCTGCGGGGGGGGGGGGGGGGGGGGGGGGGGGGGGGGGGGGGGGGGGGG
>JAODKF010000126.1:24431785-24444678 GCA_026779585.1 Mormyrus proboscirostris
CCCCGCCGCCCAACAGAGTCGCAGTATCGAACTGCCCCGGAATGAAAAAACGGAGAGTTTCATGTTCTGTGTGTCTTGCCTTTGGATTTTATGCTGTTTTATTTGTCGCGGTGTGTTAATGTCATTGCAATTGAATGCTTGCACTCTCCCCGTTGCTTCTGAACATCCATCGTGTGTCGCTCGTGTGTCGCTCGTGTGTCGCTCGTGTGTCGCTCGTGTGTCGCTCTGACAGCCTCTTCAGACTCCAGGTGCACTAGTCATGAACGTATCTTGGAAACGAGAAGCGTCCGGCAGAGTGGGCGATGCCAGTGCGGGTTTAGTTCTGAGCAACGTCCTCTCTGCCTGCCACCCTTCGGCTGTGTGAGGGGTGTGGCCGTGACTGACACGCCCACTCTTTCTGTATCCCGATTGGCTGGGTGCAGTAAGTGGCACAGCCTCGGGTGACACACCTGCTGTCTCTCTGTCCCGATTGGCTGTGTGCAGAGTTCACCCGCCGCGTGAAGGAGAGGATGCACCACAACATCCCGCACCGCTTCACTGTGGGACTCAACATGAGGGCCAGCAAGTGTGCCGTGTGCCTGGACACTGTGCACTTCGGCCGGCAGGCAGCCACCTGCGTGGGTGTGTACCGCTAACCTGGCCTTTATACAGCCTTCACTTGTGTGTTCATAACCCGCCATCATGCTTGGGTGTTTTCTGGAAGCGAGTCCCCATTCCTGGGCCCGTGGAAGCTGATCTCCGCCCCCTCCATGGGAGCAGTTTCCATCCCGCTGTCACGGGGCTCACCGTCTTGCCGTCCTCCCCTCTCCCTCTCCAGAGTGCCACGTCCTGTGTCACCCCAAGTGCTCACCGTGCCTGCCGGCCACGTGCGGCCTGCCCGCCGAGTATGCCACGCACTTCTCCGAGGCGCTGTGCCGCGACAAGGCCAGCTCGCCGGCCATGCACATGAAGGAGGCCAGCGGGCACGTGCGCCTGGAGGGCTGGATGAAGCAGCCGCGGTACGTGTGGGGGGTGCGCATGCTGGCGGGCGCCGTCACGCTGACGGCCGAGCTGAACGCCGTGCCGACTGAGCACACGAAGCCCTCTGAGCCGGTCTGTCGCCACGATTCGGGGTTGATTACGCCAGCCTGTCTGTAGGGCGTCAGTATGAATGACGGCCTGCTGCTAATGGTCGGCTGACATTCTCGTGGATCTGGCTGCCGTGCCACCACGAGCACCCTGCCCTCGGGGTCTCCGCCAGATGGTCCTGACTACTGGCCGTGTAAGCGAAGGCCCACCTGCCCTCCGTGTTCCCTGAGGGATCAGGACAAATGAATGTGATTAATTACACGGGGCGCCCTTTGTTATGCCTGCTCTGTAACGGGGCTGCCTGAATGGCGACCGCGTTCTCCTCTGAGCCCCTGTCACTGTAGCGCTTTTGCATCCCACAGGAACGGGAAACGTGGCCAGCAGGGCTGGGAGAGGAAGTACGTGGTGCTGGACGGGACCAAGCTGGCCATATTCGAGACGGAGCCCAGAGAAGGTTCTTACTCGCACTGTTCGTAATGGCGTTCGCCCCGGGGAATAAACTTCGGGGTCAGGCTCATCGCAGTGAGGAAACGGCCAAGGCATTTAAGTAGCCGTTTGACTATAAAGTGTCTATTCTGATTGAAGTGCAGTTTTAAGTGAACAGCTTCTGCCCCTTTGAACGTGTCTCGGTAAGGCGTGGCTGCGCTCGGCCTTCACCGGCCAGCCCTCCACTGAGGAGTGCCAGTGGCTAAACGTAGCTGCTAATGTGGTGCAGATTCTGTCACGCCCCAGGAGGAGTTCGAGCTGTGCCTCCCGGATGGGGAGGTGACCGTGCACGGCGCCGTCGGGGCCTCCGAGCTCATCAACACCGCCAAGTCCGGTGGGTCCCGCCAGGCCTGTCGCCAAAACTGCTTCTGTTGGATGATATATTGCTCCAGTAATAATTACAATAAATGGTGATATCCTCGTTTTAAGATAATTTTATGCCACTGGAATAATGACAGTATCACAATAATGCAAGTACAGCCTTTCAGAGAGCAGTGAATTTTTAATTCTCAAGAATATTCAGATATTGGAATGTAAATATACTAAGTAAATAAAACCACACAACCAAAAACAATTTCATAAAATGGACTCTTGGGCTCTGTTAACAAAACCTGCACTAAATATTAATCATATGGCACAGTGGTATGATTCAATGATTCCTTTACAGTAATGCTATTGAACCTCAATTGTTCTTTGGCCAGGGAAAAAGTAACAGGAAAGACAAATATTATACCTTTTCTACTTCCATTTAAAGTATAGGACAGTTATTTTGATACTATAAATTCTTATACAAATGTACATTCAAAACTACAGGTAGGATATATTGGCAAAGTAGCAAAAACTGACAGGTATAATCGGAAATTTCTCCTACGGAAGCAAATTCCACAAAGGCAGCAAAAATGGCAGAACACTGTCATTTATATGAATTATAGCTACAGGAATTTAGACTCCTTGATGGCTATAAACTAAAAATACATTTGTACTGCAACACCATACACCCGTGTAAGTTTTTGCGTTGTTTTGATTCTTTTAATTTAGCTTTTATACTTTTCATTTGAAATCTCATTTAGTTTTAGGTGTGGTTTCATTAGTGTTTAAAGATGTAAATATATTTTGTTATATATTTTAGGTTTTACTAATTTTATTTCTAGGAATAGAAAGTTGTAGGACTTTGCTGGCCGCTGCTAAGTGTGGTGATGTGCTGCTGCTGGCTCTTTCTGTGGTTCAAGTTCGTTGCACAAGAGGCCCAAAGATAAACAAATCATTACTTTAGTTAAATAGTATTGAAAAACAGTAACAGGAACTAATTTATCTCCCAGTATTTATAGTCATTTACTGGCAGTGTTTATTTTTGTACCATTTTATTTCAGTTTATGGAAAAGTTATCCAGGTTTTGTCCATATATGGTGCGATATCGCCATTACCGTGACGGTCTGGGGGGGGGGGTCCGCTTACCTCTGAGCAGGCCGGTGTTGTCCGCAGATATCCCCTACGTGCTGAAACTGGAGTCCCATCCCAACACGACCTGCTGGCCGGGACAGGCCCTCTACTTCATGGCTCCCAGCTTCCCTGACAAGCAGCGCTGGGTGGCCGTGCTGGAGTCGGTGGTGGCGGGGGGGCGGAGCTCGCGCGAGAAGGCGGAAGCAGACGCTGTGAGTATCCGGCTGCGAAGCCTGACCGGAAGCCGGCACACCGAGCTCTGCTTGTACTCCCTGCCGACTCCCCGGCCCTCTTCGCCGTTACGGCCATCTTTGGCTCTTAATGTCTGAACCCCGTCTTGTTAATACACAGAGGCCTCCCTCCGCGATCCCCCTATATCCTTTATGGAAAAGGGGCTTTTTACTGTCCGTCTAACTGACAGTTCTGTCTATCTCTCTTTCATTTTCTTTCTCTCTGTCCCTTTCTTTGCTCTGTGCGTCTCCATGGTCTCCTCTGTTGCCCTGCTGGTTATTTTTCCTTTTTGCCTTCTTTCCATCTCCCCCATTCTCTATGACTCCCATCCCATTGGGTTTCGCTATGTTCACACTGTAGGCCGCAGCTTCCAAAAGACAGAAGATTCTTTCCCCACTGGTCCAGGTAAAGACCGGCGCGAGTCTGCCTGCTGCTTGGGCCGCGTCTCGCCAGCGCCACCCCCTTCCGAAAGAGCCAAAGCTCCAGCTGATGCTCCTGCAGTCATGCATACATACAAACACACACACACACACACACACACATACACCCTCGCAGCCAGGATCCACCCACATGGAGATGGTGTCCGGTTTACATACCCAAGCATCTGCCGGCGCCCGTCCGCCTTGCGAGGTCACACAGCATGCCTTCCGCAATTTCCTCCATCTCCCTCCCCCTCCTGCCAAACTGGGCAGCTGCAGGCCGCCCTCTGAACGCATCCCACTCCCTCGCCTGCCTGCCCGTGTCACATGATGCGGCCGCCCGCTCTCTGCTATGCATCAGCCACTCTCATTCAAGCCATTAGAACTGTTCTGGACACCCTGGGAATGTGCGCAAACTAATGGTTTTTTGCCAGATCTGCAGTGTTCTTCAGGGCTGTGCTGTGAGCACTTTCCTTTATCAAAACCACTATGCAGCACACAGACAGTTCGGACGTCCTCATTACCAGCCATCAGAGGTTTTCTGATGAGCGAGGCAGTCATCAGTTGTCTAACCCCATGGAATTGGCGACACACACACAGACAGCAGCAGACCAAGAGCTCCTGTATAAAGCACCAGCAAAAGAAACTCACACATTGAGGTTCACGTCTACTGGACAGATGTGTGAAATGAGAGGAGCACAGCATGTGTCTGTGTGGACCCCAAGCCTCTGTGTGTGTCCCCCACCTACAGAAACTGCTGGGTAACTCTCTGCTGAAGCTGGAGGGCGACGACCGCTTGGACATTAACTGCACACTGCCCCTGACAGACCAGGTGCGACGGCCGCGCCGAGCACAGCAGCCCTACAGGCGTGTCAGTGGAGCACTTCTCGCACGTCAGATCCACTCCACATGGCACAAAGACCTTACATTAACGCCGCTTTGAATAACCCTCTGTTCACTAGCAGGTAAAAGCACAGTGCTCTTTGTCTCTCCCCCCCGCCCCCCCACATAGGTGGTGCTGGTGGGTTCTGAGGAGGGTCTGTACGCCCTGAACGTCATCAAGAACTCCCTGACCCACATCCCGGGCCTGGGCTCCGTCTTTCAGATCCACATCCTGAGGGAGCTGGACAAGCTGCTCATGATCACAGGTCAGCAGTGTGGCGCCGGTCTGCCTCGGCCGCGGGGCATTCAGGCCAGCGGCCCGGTCCGCTCCAGTGTTTCAAGCTGCCAGCACGGATATCAAGCAATGAAACACCACATATTAACCACGGTGACTAAATAAATTAAACAATGGTATTCATCTTGCTCTCCATTTGAGATACAGGCACATATACAGGTGATGGCAACCTTGGGGGTGACAGCAGTCTCAGATAGTGTCCGGTCCCCCTGGAATAATTGGGGTTTAAGACGGGTAATTGTTATGTAGTTTTTGCTCCCAGAATAAAACAGATGTCGCTCTACAGGAAGCAAGTACAATAGGGATTCAGTGTTTGCGTGTCCCATCTTGCTCTCCTCTGAGACAGGTGAGGGTGAAGCTTGGGGTCCGATTGTGATTCGATCAGTCTGCCAACCATGGGATTTGAACTGGTGACCGTCTAATCATGGACACACCGTGCCAACCAGCAGAGCCACACACTACCCCCGGTCAGCCTTACCAGGTCTTTGTTTCGTGGTGCAGGGCCCGAGCGCGCCTTGTGTCTAGTGGACATCAAAAAGGTGAAGCAGTCTCTGTCCCAGGCTCACCTGCCCGCCCAGCCCGAACTCTCACCCTACATCTTTGAGACCGTCAAGGGCTGTCATCTCTTCGCCGCTGGCTGGGTGAGCGGTTCTGTCCCCCATTTATCTAACAGACACTCCCTGTAGCTTATGCCCTCTAGGACCACGATGCTTCCATTCAGTCATTTCGTCCCGGGAAGAGTGGTGGCAGCTCTGACACGTTCTTGCTACGGCCCGCAGATCGAGAACGGGCCGTGCATCTGCGCCGCCATGCCTAACAAGATCACCATCCTGCGCTACAACGAGAGCCTCAGCAAGTTCTGCATCAGGAAGGTGAGATGGGCGCTGGCAGGGGGCACAGAGGAGGGTCTGCGCTGCCCGTTTCAGTCCCCACCCGAATGCAGATGCCAGTAGGACAGGATACAAACACTAAGTCCACACAGACATGAGTAATTTTAGGGTGGTTTTACTGGTGCCGTTATACGCGGAGGTTCATTTTTATCTGCTGGGACAGAGTGGGCGGCTGGTGCGGGCCCCACAGTGCCGATTCAGCATGCCGCACCCCCTCCCCGCACCCCCTCCCCACACCCCCCACAGGAGATTGAAACATCTGAGCCATGCAGCTGCATCCACTTCACCGGATACAGCATCATCATCGGCACCAACAAGTTTTACGAGATCGAGATGAAGCAGTACGTGCTGGAGGGTACGTTTCCGCGGGCGACGCTCTTCTCACTCTCATGCACAATATTGATGTTTATCAGGTCCTAGTGGCGCCTCTCTCAAGGCTGTCATAAGTGTAAGTGATTCATTCCTAACTAATAAATAGCACCCTGTCATTTGGTAATTCTGAACCGTGTTTACCCGCCGTTGAGGTGTTTCCATGACAACAGAGCAGTCACAGGTTGCATATATGAGGAGCTGCCCGTCGTCTCCTTCACAGAGTTCCTGGACAAGAACGACGTCACGCTGGCGTCGGCCGTCTTCGCCGCGTCCTCCCACAGCTTCCCCATCTCCATCCTGCAGGTCAACAGCGCCCCACAGAAGGACGAGTTTCTGCTCTGCTTCCACGGTGGGTTTCACTCTCACCGCTTAACGTCAGGGAGCGTAGCGCCGTCAGATCTCTATTAAGTTGAACGTGAACGATCACTCCCCAGTGACGGTCTCAGAGCCGTCCGCACGAGTGCAGTGCTGACGCTGCCCCTCTGTCTCTTGGCTCAGAGTTCGGCGTCTTTGTGGATGCGTACGGGCGCAGGAGCCGCACCGAGGACATCAAGTGGAGCCGCCTGCCTCTCTCCTTCGGTGAGTGCCGGCCTTCGACACCACCGACCTTCCTGCTGACACACGCAGGTTCTTAACGGCGTCGTCTTCTGTCACAGCCTACAGGGAGCCGTACCTGTTCGTGACGTACTTCAACTCCCTGGACGTCATTGAGATTCGCCAGCATGCCTCTCTTGGGTACGAGCCGTATCTGTGCCGTTAAAGATGACAGTGACAGGGGAAGAGCAGGTTGCCGAAGCGCACGTTAACAGACCACAGAGGCAGGAAAAATCTGGTGGCGGTGATGCGTACAGTGCAACCCGGCGGCTGCCCAGTGCTAAGGCTTCCTTACGCTCTGCTTGTCCAGCTCCCCAGCTCACGCTCACCTGGACATCCCCAGCCCACGCTACCTGGGCCCGGCCATCTCCTCGGGGGCCATCTACCTGGCCTCCTCCTACCAGAACAAGCTGAGGGTCATATGCTGCAAGGGCAACCTGGCGCGCGAGTCCGGGGACCTGCAGCGTAGCGGCTCCGGCCGCAGGTGAGCGCCTGGGGGCCCCACAAAGGTCTCAGCCCCAGCCTGTGTAGAGATGCCCCAGCGCCGGGTCTGCAGGGAAGATGTGGCACTTACCACAATAAGACAATAAGAATCAAAAACGGGCAGTTTTGAGTAATTAAAGTCACATGTGTTTGGGCATCTCTACCAGAGCACGTTTGCGTCTAATAAACGCGCTTTGTGGTAATTATGTGATCTGTTCTTTGCAGGAAGAGGAGTGCATTTTTCATATGTAGTAAACCAGAGTAATGCTGGATAGCATTTCAAACTATGGTAATATTTCATTAACCATGAATCTGAATAAAGGAAGCTAAATTTTACTAAATGACTCATCGCCCCAAAGCGGAAGTGGGTCTGGTGAGACTGAGCAGCTCACGGCTGCCATCTGCTGCTGCTGGCTTACGGATCGGTTTTTGAATAAAGCTCATTCTGTGGGTTTTGTGGCCTGACCTCTGCAGGAAATGCTTCTTGTGTGTGTCTTTAACGTTAATTCACGTACTTACCTGGAAGTAAGAGTCTGTCCCTTCCTGGGTCAAGCATTTGTAAAACAGCCCTGATTCACAAATACTTCAAACAGGATGACTTCACATTCCAGTCCGTCATGCATCAGCACTGCTGGGAAAATATACATTCAGCATATGGTTAATGACCTACAAGAGCACTGGCCCCAGGCCCAGAAAGCGGGGGAAAGAGCAGCCCGGCTGTCTGTGTACGTGTGAGCACTGACTGTCAATCACAGTCTGCAAGGTGACCTTATATCAGCTGTACATTGCTGCTGTCTCACGGAGCAGTGACAGCTTGTCAAATCAGACATTAAAACACACTTAGCAGAGTACCTGGTTCATGCAGCGGAGGAGGAGAAACCCTTTCGTTTATTAGGTTCATCCTGGATGAGTAGCTGAAACTGACAGCCTTGTTTCCACAGCAGCCCCAACAAGCGCGGCCCCCCTTCCTATAACGAGCACATCTCCAAACGGCTGGCGTCGGGCCCCGGGCTGCAGGAGGCCTCGCAGCGCGAGCCCAGCACGCCACACCGCTACCGCGAGGGCCGCACCGAGTTCCGCCGGGAAAAGTCCCCGGCACGGCCACTGGAGTGGGACAAGTCACCGGGCCGCGTGCTGGACAGCCGCAGGGAGCGCTCGCCCGGCCGCAGCTTTGAGGAGCGCGCACGTCTCCACACGGGCTCCGTGCGCACGCCGCTCACGCCTGTCAACAAGGTGGGCGGGGCTCCTCCGCGATTTCGGCGAATCGCTGGCGTGCTGCAGGTCTTCCCCTCATCTGACCACCTGTCCCCCTCTTTCCAGGTGTGGGACCAGTCGTCCGTCTGAGCACAGCCTCCCGGCCCAGGAAGAGACAACGTTGCACTGTCACAGGATCCGTACAAAGATGGCTCAGGATACATACATACAGGCCACCTCTGCAACTGGTGTGAACATGGTTTTTAACATAATACAAAAACAAAAGTCACTGTGTCGAGTCCAAACAGTTTACAGGATTTTCAAAGGACTGGGTCAGACACATTTTACTTGGCTTATATGAGTAGCAGCACTGATCCAGTGCGATTCATATCTGCGTCACACTCCTTCAGGCCCCAAACACGATGATTAAAGCACACGCATCTTTCTCCATGATATTATTTGGCTGTCATCTGCCCATGACGTATGAAGGACGTTTACTCATGCGCATTTCACACTCTGTGCACGTATGTGCCGCAGTCAGCCTGGCCTGCGCTTGGAAGAGTGATCTTTGTAGTACTTGATCTAATCAGCACCTGTAAATAAACTAACTTGAGTTTTTATAGAAAAAGGGAATATTAGGCTGGTGAAGCCATGTCTATTTTTGTTAAAATGAAAACTTTCATACGTGTCCTTTCAGATTGCTGTCCCGCGTAAAGGGGGAAGGAAAAAAGTACTATTATCCGAAATGTCATTTCCTCTGCTTTCGCCATGACCATACCATTTGTCTGTTTTTTTTTTTTGTTTTTTTTTAACGGATATTAAGTTGAGTTACACATTTCATAAACATCTCACTGAATTCAGCCACTTTATACTGCTGTAAGCTTCCTTGTGTTTAAATCATTAAAGTGTTGGCGGAAAATAACTAATGACAAGAAGTGCACGGACAGCCGTCCATTGCAACGCAAATGCCTTCAGCTGCTTTGACGACTTTTGCCGCTTCGGTTACAGATAATCCTGTTCTTTTTGTTCTGTGCCGTAAACTCTGTCGTCTGGTAACCCTCAGGGTTTATTTTCACTATTACTGCTTCCGTTTATTGTAAGACTTCAGTGCATTAGATAAAAAAAAAATGTGACGAGAAACACGTGAAGTCGCAATAGCACGCATGCGTAATAAATTACATTTTCATTTAATCCCTTCATTTCGGTCCCATTTTCTCTATTCTGTGTTCACTGCTTCTATATTGTGCATTAATTAAATTACTTGATACTTGTCGATGTCCAAGTAATACTGACAAAGGAATCGGCTCTCTCAGTAGATTTTTATAAGTATAAATATATATTAAAAAAATTGTACACTACCATTAAACCCAATGAATTAAATGCACCGGTGTTTTTTGTTAATTATTTTGCAGTGCACTAATGATTTAATAATTGATACTTTTCATGATATTCAGTATCCTGTGCTGATGCCAGATCGTTGTCGGCCCGTGGCGAAAGCTCGCATATCCAGCGTGTTACTTAGGTGGCTCTGGAAATAGGTCTATTATACAGAAAATTAGAATATAGCCTATAGAATATACCTTAGAACAGCAAACTGTTAAATTTGACAGCGCATATATCAATGGCTACATAGCCATTTTAGTAAAATATTTTGCCAGTGTTATTCGAGCTTGTTAAGGGAATCTGCTGCCAAGGCGCCGACTTGCAAGCCAGTTTCACGCTCACGTCTCGGATGGTGACATGCGCCTCGCGCCCTCTGAACACCCTTGCCACTGTTGACCCCGCATCAATAAACCTAGCCCACCGATCCACCCGGATCAGTAAGTTTTATCGTCCGCACCCCTACCCCCTTTCATACTGTAAGTTTCACCCAGTGCGCTGATTAGTGGATCATTGATTTTACATAGTTTTTAATTACCTCTCGTTTCTCTTTCGGCTATGCGGAATAACAAACCATCCTGCTATTTGTAATGCGAACAATTAAAACGTAATAATGAAAAGTACAGTTACCCGTATTTCGTATTTTAACACATCCAGCATTGTCATTGAAGATTTATGAGATGGCAGGACACAACGCCTACACGTCATAAGACAAGGAAAACGTTATCATTTATTTTATTTTTTGTTAGGGTAATTAAATGCTGTAGCCATAGGCAAACTAGGCAGCTGCACAAAGAGACTCAAAGTCACGAAATAAATATGTATATTAGGGCGGGGAAATGTATAGTCTTGCGTTAAATTTAAAATCGTAATGCATGTTGTATTTTGTTACCCAAAAGAAAAAAAAATGTATGAGCATAGATTTTAACAGAGACCTATAATATTCCTTACTGGTTGTAATGTTGCACAGAATTTGAGTTCAGAGCTAAAATCAAAACATACGGTTAGAGGTGGAAGTTACCTGGGGCTTGTATCACGAATCGTCGGATTTAAGGTAATCTGGGGTAAATATAAGTGGACGAAGATAAAGTCCATTTAACCTGGGGTACCTTAAATCCGACATGTTGTCCAGCTAAGTAACAAACGCTGCTTTATGATACAGGTCCCAGGTTTATTTCATTTTAAGAAAAATGCCAAACAGAGGGATACGAAGGATAACTTAATTTGTAATATTTATTTTATTGGAGGCTTTTATCTTTTAAAAAAGAAACTTTAGAATGTTGTGGCATAAATGCCCATCAATATGTATGAAATCAAAATGCATTATTCTGATTTCAGTGACAATTTCTAAGATGGGCAACCCTTATGAATATAAAATTTAACTAAGGCTTTAAGTGAACATAAACCAAGGATCAGGGAGAGAGGTACCATTTTACACTCTCCGAACACCAACAACTGCAGACATATAGAATGCATATTATAACCTTCTAAATTTGAGATTTGTTTGTTACATCAGGGCAGCAGTGTTGCCTTGCACGTCCGGGACCGGGTTCGAGTCATGACCATGGCTCCGTGTGTGTGGAGTTTGCACGTTTGTTGTGGAGTTTCCTCCTTTTTCTCCTCACAGGCCAAAAATATGCCAAAATGAACCGTTGTTGCCTGAGTGTGCCCTGCGATGGGCTGACACCCCCATCCTGAGCCTTTCCCTGTCTTGTATCCACAGACTCAAGACCCCCCCCATGATACTGAATAGGTCAAACAGCTACAGAAGAAGCCTAGTGGTTCCCAAAAACAGAAATATGTAAATTTAACAATATTTAAATGAAGCTAACCCCATTACTGTATGACCATTTTTTTTAACTAGACTATGACAACATTAATACACGCCAAAATAAAAACAATTTTAGCAATCCCTGGGTTGAGACACTTAAGATTTATTAAGTTAATATTAAATATATTATTTCATTTGCTAATTTTACAAAGTACAGAAGATGGCCATCCACTAACAGCCCATCTTAAGTGGAGGATGCCACCTCTTTGCTGGGAATGACACCAATGCTGTCTCAGGGTGGCATCGCCCTGCCTGGTGCATCATGGGTAGGACAGTCAATGGGCTGCTCTCTTGTTGCAATGCAGAGAGACACAAAAAAAAAAAAAAAAAAAAAAAAGTCCATCTAGCACTGAGCGGGAAAAAGTTTAACCTTACCTGCGCCAGCCAGCCAGGACCCCCCACCCAGCCAGGACCCCCCACCCAGCTCGCCCAACCTGCTAACCGGCTGTTCTGAATATGAGGTACAGTAAATACCAAAGTGCACAGTGTCCTTTAAACACCTTCTTACTAACACGTGACTGTCTTCAGGCCTTTTGCTTCTACACAGCTGATCAAAGCCCTGTCAGTATCCCTGGGATCCTCCAATCGATCACAGCGTGCCGGTCACATGGTCCATCTTGGGCGCAAGGTAGGGCGTTACATGGCCTAGTTGGAGCTGGCTGCTATGGGCTTCTCGAGCTCCAGGTCCACCGCGGGGACGGCGGCAAGGCGCAGGCTACCATAGCATGCCCCGCACACGCGGTTGGGCTCCACCAGGTGCTGGCTCTGGACTGCCACCTTGTGGGCGCAACAGCTGGCACAGAACACATTCCCACAGTTCCTGCAGGAGGTGACGGAGAGCAATTAAAGGAGGAGCCAATCTAAGAGTGGGATGAAGAGCAAATATATCATTGGTTATTTTGTGTTTTATGGATTTTGGCGAAAGACAAGAATGGTATAATAACAGGAGATAAAGCGTATCTGTAATGAAAGCAGTGATTGCAGCACAGAGAATCAGATCTTTGACATGGAGGTAATAAAATGGCCACAGTGCCACCCTCAGGGGGCTCTCACCAGGCTTCTTCAACAGGCCGTCCAGCCCTGAGAGGAAGAGAGGAGAATCAGCGCCCCCTTCAGGCAAAAAAAACGCACAGAACACTTACTCCCCAACAGATCTAAAGAACACCCTCTAACACCAGGCTATACAAACATCCAGGTGAAGAGGCAGTATGACTGAATTCAGATCAGTGCTCAGCATTGGGACGAGTGAGCAGGTGGGCAGCCTCAGGACCCAAAATGGGAGCCCTGTGTGTGTGGGTGTGTGGGGGTGGGGGGGGGGGGGGGGGGGG